>ML782293.1:229600-261781 GCA_009831015.1 Picea engelmannii
GTCTGAGAAGACTGGTTCCGGTCGCTGGTTTGAATTTATGACATCGACGACCTGGTAGAAATAGATGTATTCCCTTAATAAATTTGAGCATTCTGGAAGGAATGGACGTGGGACCAGTTTTAAGAAAGAAGTTTACATTCCAATTAATGTGAACAGGAGAACGAAATGGATAAACGTTTCTTCTGCTACTTCTAGATGGATGCATCGTTTACTTGTCTTCGTTGCTTCTGTGCATTTCTCGGATCTATCACTTTTCTTGTTTGCTTTTTTTTTATGCTCTGGATTACCCTTACTCTCCAATTTGATTATTTGTATTTGACCATCGGTATTCAAATTGATGTGTTTCATTTTGCAGGAATTATACAAAACACAAGTTTAATCAATGTAGTGGCTTTTAAAATTGCAGGTAGACTCAAACTAAATCCAAAACACGTTTAACAGTTCTACATGTAAAAAAGTTGTTTTGATCTATGGCCAGAGATGTTTATAATTTTTAATTTGATAGATGTTTTTCTCATTCTAATATTAATCTTTTAAAAGTGTTGATCTAAATTGAATCATTATATTATAATTTGTCATTTATCTTGGTATTCTTTTAATGGAAAAATGGGAGGAATTGATTTGGATGGCTTATTTTAGTGGTCAGTCTCACTTTGGAAATTTGAGGGAACCTTTTAGAGTCATTATGAAACATAAAACAACCTTGCTAGCATAGCTCACAACCTCTCTTGACCTATCTTGTTCACTGTCACCATGGTACCAAGTGGATGCCACATAAACCTCCATTACTCCATTACTCACACATGTTAGGCTAGTCACTTGTGGACTTTCAAGAAGATTCTAAAAGTTTTGAGGGTTAAGTGTGTACTTTCAAGAAGATTCTAAAATATTTGAGGGTTAAGTGATAAAAAAACGCGAGCCCTAGACACTTATCAGGCTATGTTAAACATCTAGGAGTGGGATTCTATAGCAGCAAGTTAGGCCATAGTGTCATAGGCAACTCCATATTGAGTGCCCCTTTCTTTGTGCTTTCTTTTCATAACTGAATCAAAGATAGCAAAGCATAGGGCTCACCTTCTAGCTAGGTTTTTTATCTTTTTGATTTTCCAATGATACATCTTGTGTTCCTTTCTGTGGATGGTGTGTTCATTTTCTTTGTTACTTCATTTTATTATTTCAATTAATTTCAGACATTTTAGCAATAAGCTAGTGATAATAAATCTAAGATCTAAAGAAATAAACATGCATGATAAAATATTTCATCATATTACAAAATTTGTTGTCATTAACTATTCGAATGGAATATCCACATCAATTTATAGTTCATATTGCTATTAAAGTAATTTTTTGGGGGTTTCTTTGTGGGAAGTTGCAGAATCCAAGAATTTCCCCATTAAAGGAAGTCACAAAACCCTAGCCATGGTGGATGAGTCCATTGATAACAACCATTGGAATGCAACATAAGAGAGATTTCTGATGCTAGAAGAACACGTCGTTGATATCTCTCACAACATGTCCCTCCTCATGGTAGCTCTAGCGAGCATGCCTCCACCTTTGAAGGAGGTTGGTTGTTCTAAATCAAAATTTGGATCAGATGAGAAACTGGTTCTAAATAGTGAAGACCTAGAAAAACATCCAAAGAAAGATCCCAAGAAAGAAAAGCCAACTTCCAGTTCCATCACTCATTCACAACCTCTATTTAAAATGGAATTCAAAATTAATGTGAATCCTTATTGTTGGTTAATACTCTTTCTATCTACTCTTGGGCTGACCCAGCTTCAGGTCTGAACAGGTTTCCAGCAAATCCCTCTAAAACTATCAGCCTTCCTGGTAAACTAGAAGGAAAGACAACACACATAATGTACTGCACAGTATCACTCAAGATAGTCCTATGGGTGACTGCAATGCTCAAATGCTCGCATTCTAGGAAAGAGTGGGGATCTTGGATTGTTCTTCAGACTTCCTCTTCTTGGGCCTTGATCTGGTTGTTCTTTCTATTATTCTTAATACTCATTCATTTGTTCAGTCTATACATGCATTCTAATAGATCTAACATATAACAAATCTCACAAAATTATCCATGCATCCATTCATAGTCTAACTACTTACATAAGGTAAATATGAAATCAATCACAATACATAACATAGGTGTTACCATGGTTCACCCCCTCCTAGGATACGTCCACAAAGATCTAGCTTCTTATGCTTTTGTATTCATATTTTTGCAATATATGGCGTCGCGCGCACTACACATTCAAACATACAATCACGACACAGGTTCCACAACCTTTGTGAGTTCGACTAGATCGCACCAGGCTCCTCAACCTGCAATATAACCCTCAAGCTCTAGCTACTTGACTCTCCTACAACTCAACAACTTACAAAAATGGTATCAGATTTTACAGTAGGTTCCTTAACTAAACAGAAGAAAACTCAAGAACCCAGACCTAGACCTCCTAGGTACTTATTTATATTAATTCTTAGCATATCAGCCATTGCAATCTCTTACGAAAACCCTAACCCTAATGTGGTTAGGTTTTCCTTCATCCACGCTTTGCATGCTTTCCTCCTTTGCATGTGACTTTTCCTCGCACGTGTTGCTTTTCATGCCAGGTGTATTTTTCCAAATTAAGTTTTACTTTCCCAAAATGGACTTTTCCTTAAAATCGGCCTACACCCAACAGGCCCCCAACACTGACATGTGGCTCATCTTGAGCCACCTAGGTAGTGTGCACTCTCTTGATAGCCTCTGTTAGGCTATGGAACCTGTCTACAAGTTTCCTTTCTCTTGCCTAGACCTGCATGGCTTTTTCTATGAGCGCCTCTAGTGATTGCGATGTGATCTCCTCCTGGATCATTGTTACACACTTTGTTTTTTCTTGCGCCATGATCTTCTTCTCCTCCTCCAACTGCACGATCATATCCACTACTTTCTCTTGAAAGGGTTCCATCTACGCCTATATTTCCTGCCTCTTTGTCTGCGCTTGTAACACATCCGACCCCTAAATAGCCTTTCTAGGGGCGGGGCATCAAAATTTCACTTTCCCTCTTTCATTCTTGGTCCCTTACTTAAGAAAAACCCTCTTCAACATCTCCCCTGAGACTTACATCTCTCACTGTGTGCTTGAACTAGCTAGTGGGGTCTTCCTCATGACCTCGGGTTGAAAATTGAGAGCTAAGAACCTATGTTAGCAAAGGTTTCGGTACTTTGGTATTCTTGGACTTTGGGAGTTCCACCTTTGTTTTCAAATTCTCAAATCATCGAAAAATAGAGGGGATCAATGGTTCACATTCTCTGCCAAGATATATGGATTAAAAAAGGGGCTTCAACATTTAGCAACTAACATTCCTATATCCTAATGCTCGAAGTCCCGTAATATCGCCACGTTCCCCTAGCCCTTCGATTTTCACCGATTTATGTTGGACGTTCCTAATTATAACACACCCTAATACCTATGAACTCCCGAAGTTATCCAAACTCCCGGAGTCTCGTATACATCACCAACCATGTAGGTTAGGTGGCCACAAACCAGAAACTGACATGCAGTGAGGGTCAAGGATGACACATGTCATACTCTAACAGGCACAATGTGTATGTGAATCATCCAAAACTAGGTGACACGTGGTATGCGTAATGCGGGTCCACCTTACATCGAATGACATCCTCAAGCCAGATCATCATACACTGATTTTGTTCGGTCCTTCAATCTAACGGTATGCAGGATTCCACGTAGATCCATAGATCTACGATTCTCATTACTTCGTGGCTACAAACTTTAGCGCTTACCAAATTCTCTTGACGCAAATCCACAAAAGAGCCATCTGTTCTCTTCGACCAATGGTTGATATTTACTTTAGTATTCATGTCTTCAATAGTTTTCACACCTTGAAAACCCTAGGCCAAAATCCTCTGGAGTACAAAGTCTCTAGACCACGGGATCACTTTCCACGTGCATGTTCATCCAATAGTCCTGATTATTTTGGGAGTTCGACATGTATCTCCCAGCTTTCCCTCCGGACCACGATGGATCTATTGCCACGTGTACCTGTCCTCCATGACCAGGATTTACTCCAGTTGGTAGAGCTCTAGGGAAACTCACGCGTCCCTATATCGCTAAATATTCAGAATCCTGGATGATCGTTGATCTGTGAGCATGTGTCCCTTCCTTTTCAACGGTCCAGATTTACTTCGCGACTCTGGCGTTTGGGCATTTCGATGCTAGACTACTCTTGTTCTCTTGTAGTAGAACTTCGTCGAAGCACTTAATTTCTCCCTTCCTATATATGATCTAATGGCAGAGAGAGATCCATATTGGATCCCCATTTTGATGGCCCCTGTCGATTCACAACTTCATCCTTCGGCTAATTTCGAGGATTGTGGGGTCACAAGTCCCAAAGTTGAAATGGCTAGCTCCTTTCGGGCTAGCATAGGGTTCCTAGGCCATGATCACATGGGACTGAGCCCTCAGTGAAATGGATAGTTAGCCTGAAGGGAAACTCTCATTCCCACTAAGGTAAAATTTAATGGATTGGAAAGACTTAGACATTTCAGTTGATCCTACCCCGACCCTCATGCGGATTCCCATCCCATAACTATCTAGCAGTAAAACTGAGCTAAATTGAAAGACAGAATTATATAAGTTTACAAAAGAAAAAGATCTTATCTAATAATTGTTCAAATACTACAAGACTGAATCATAAACACAGACATTTCATCATCACATCCAATATAATACACAAAGTATGAAAATAATTATCAGATCAGGAAAATGTGAAGCAATTGTCGAAAGGGATTCATGCTTCCTCCCACCCATAGGCACAGTCACTCCTCATGTATTTACCACTGGCCACCCCCAAGCTAGACCATGATGTGCTGAAAGAGATTCTTTCTCTTTTCTCCACAACAGTCAGGGATGAAGGTTACTCTCCTTCTCCTACATGAAATTGGCAACTGGTTTTCTCTACTCCAAGCAAGGAGGTATGCATGAGTACTTCCTTAGTCACTCGTCGACCGTGTTTATCAGCTTGTAACCAAACCCTGCCTTGGCCTCTTACATCCATATTGAGATTACTGCTCAATTTTTTCCTCTCAGCTTTAGAATCGAAGTTTATTCATTGCTCTTCTCGGGAGAGTGTTTTTTCCTTTCTCTGTTATCTCACAGATCTGCCTCTGTCCCCCAATTACCTCCTTTCCTTCCTTCCTCGTCAAGGTTGTGTGGTTCCAAATCCCAATTCATTATTAGGCTTGAAAGACTTACAGATGGGTACCTTGCACCATCTCCTCATTAACTCTTGAGGATGGCCTTCCAACTACCATCCTGACTAGTAATTCATTTCTGGGTTAGAGGACTATTGAGAAATTACACCCAGCAAGTACTGGTCTGGTGAGGGTCATCTCAACCATACTTGGTTTCCCTTCACCATATCTCTCATAGAATCCACGGTATATCTTGGCAAACTTTATCCCTTTCATCATTTGTGCAACGCATATTCAAATTCTATTAATAATCATAAATGCATTCATTGACCCTTTTATACAAGGGTTCATCCAATCCAACATGCATACATATTTATTCTTCCATAGTCTCTTGGCCAGTTATAGTTATATTTACAAACTAGGGGAAACCAAGGGTATTACAATCCCCTCCCCCTTAAAGGAACATCGTCCTTGATGTTCTATCTGTTGATGTGCTTTGTATGTACAAAAGTAAACAAAAATGGATATGCACGTCTCATGGCATCCTCCATTTCCCATGTGGCCTCATCTAGGCCAAAGTGTTTCCACTGCACCTTGACCTGTGCAATGGTTATGTTCCTTAGAGGGGTTTCCTTCATGTCTATTATGCATTGAGGTTCTGGTAGGAATTATCCCTCGAGATTCACCTAAATCATACACCAGTCAATAATATGATTAGAATCATGTACATACTTTTTTAATAAAGAAGCATGGAAAACATTATGTTCCTTCACTGTGGGAGGAAGTGCTAGCCAATAGTCTATTAGTCCCACTCTATCCAAACATTCAAAGGGTCCACAATACTGAGGTGTCATCTTGGCACAAGCTCCCATCCTCAAGGAGATTCTCCTGGGTCTAACTTGGAGATACACATGATCCCCTGCTTTGAACTCTCTAGGAGTGCTTTTTATGTATGCATAATTCTTTTGTTTATCTTGGGCTATCTTCAATTTTTTTCTGATCTGAATCACTTATTCCATTTCCTTTAGCATATATGGCCCAATTGTAACTCTTTCTAGTGGGTTGTTCAAGTAGATCGGAATTTTATATTGCCTTCCATAGAGGGCTTGAAAAGGGCTCATTTTTAACGACTCTTGATAGCCAATGTTGTAAGAAAATTCTACCAGTGGTAGGTAGTCCTCCCACTTCTTGGGTTGATGCATTACATGCATCCTAAACATGTCTTCTAATACTTGGTTTACACTCTCTGTCTTCCCATTAGTTTGAGGGTGATAAGATGTACTAAAGAGCACTTCCATTTCAAAACCAACAAACAAGTATTTCCAAAAGTTTTAAGTAAACTTTGTATCTCTGTCAGATATAATTTCCTTAGGCATACCATGCAGTCTAAATATCTCTTTCATGAAGATGTTTGCAATATCTAATTCCTTGTGAATTGAATTGATGGATATGAAATGAGCATCCTTGCTCAATTTGTCCACAACTACTATGATGACATCGTTATGTTTGGTTAATCTTGGTAATCTTCTGATGAAATACATGGAGATGGTTTCCCACTTCCATTCGGGAATTGGTAGGGGATGCAACAACCCTGCTGGGTGTTGATGCTCTGCCTTGACTTGCTGACATTCTAGACATTTTTCCAAGTAATCAACTACGTCCTTCTTTAGTCCTAGCCAATTAAACAATTTCTTAGTGGTTGTGATCATTTTTTGATAACCAGGATGACCAGTATATGGTCTTTTGTGTAGTTCATCCATTATGAACCTCTTCAAGTCGTCAAAATTTGGAATGTATAATCTTCCTTTGTAAGTTAGAATTTCATCATTAAGCATATGATAACCTTCATACTTTATCTGTATGGGCTCTTGCTTTAGGGATGATGTCACGGTCTTGAAAAATGCATCTGTTTCTTGTGCAGTTTTGACCCTCTCTTTGATGTTTGATTCACTGGAGATTACAGTTTCCAAGTGAACTACTTTCATACTTCTACTAAGGGAATGATCCATTGTATTCTCCTTTCCTTTGATATGTTTGATTTCAAAACCAGACTCACTAAGGAGAGCCATCCACTTAGCTTGTCTCACATTGAGTTTTGGTTGTTCAAACGAATACCTCAATCCACTATGGTCTATCATAAGTACAAATATTCTACCTAGGAGGTAATTCCTCCACATTTTTAAATCATACACTATGGAAGCCAATTCCATATCGTGGGTCACATAATTGACTTCATGCTCATTCAATTTTCTCGATTCGTAGAAAATTACATGTCCTTCTTGCATAAGGACTCCTTTGAATCCTTCCTTGTAAGCATCTATACACACAAGGAAGTGCTTGTTTGGATCTTCAATCTTCAATATAGGCACATTGGTTAGAAGGTATTTTATCTCTTGAAATCTTTCCTTGCATTATGATGTTCAAATGAATTTAACCCCCTTTTTCTGAAAGGAGGTGATTGGGAAACCAATCTTGGAGAATCCTTTTATGAATCTCATATAGTATCCTTCCAGGCCCATAAAGGATCTGATATCAAATACATCCTTTGTGGCAGGCCAATCCATGATGGCTTTAATATTATCAGGGTCAACCGCCATTCCTTCCTCAGAAATAACATGGCCTAGGTAGTGGACTTTTTTCTGGAAAAATTCACACCTATTGAGCTTCACATAGAGTTGACGTTCTCTTAGTACCTGGAGTACTAGATTGAGATGTTCTTCATGCTCTTATTTATTCTTGGAACAGATTAGGATGTCATCAATGAAAACCAACACAAACATATCCAATAACTCTCTGATTATGTTATTCATTAAGCACATAAAAGTGGTTGGTGCA
Organism: Picea engelmannii; assembly: GCA_009831015.1. NCBI lineage: Eukaryota > Viridiplantae > Streptophyta > Pinopsida > Pinales > Pinaceae > Picea > Picea engelmannii. The sequence continues at coordinate 237,633 of ML782293.1, forward strand.
TTGGTAAGCCTAAATGGCACCACCACAAATTCATAGTGACCATATCTTGTCCTAAAGTTTGTCTTGTGGATATATTCATATTTAATTCAAACCTGATGGTAGCCAAACATGAAGTCAATCTTAGAGAAGATCGTAGCACCCCTTAATTGGTCAAACAATTCATCGATCATTGGAAAGAGATATTTATTATTGATGGTCATCGTATTGAGTTGTCTATAATCTATGCACAATTTGAGTGTGCCATATTTCTTTTTGACAAACAAGGTTGGTGTTCCCCATGAAGACACACCAGGTCAAATGTATCCTTTGTCCCACATCTCCTTCAGTTGTAATTTGATCTCAACTAGCTCTGGTGTACTCATCATATACGGTGTTCTAGACATTGACACCTCTCATGGTACAAGTTCTATTGAAAAATCAATATCCCTTCTTGGAGGTAGACGTGGCACCTCTTCTGGGAATACATCTTTGCATTCTCTCAATATGGAATGGTCTTCTAGGATGGGTTTTTCAATATCAACAGAGTTTAGTATTTGTATTTCATACAAGGAACATCCCTTTCCGCAATACTTTTTCACTTAAGGGATGATATTTGTCTCACTGAGACATGATTTTGAATCCCTTGTAGGGTTACCCTTGTTCCTTCTTCATTTCCACATTTCAAAGTTTTACTGTAACAATCCAACTTGCTTTTGTGGGCAACCAACTAGTCCATGCCAATTGTTGGCATAGGGGCAGACCCAGGGTTTAATGCTTCAACAACGCACTAACAAAACCCTAAGTACCGACCCTTTTGGAAACACGTGCGAAGCAGATGAAGTCTCACCCGAGGTAGAGGCAAGGGTGGTTGCAAGAATCCAGTGTCTACAACCTTAGCTGGGACACATATCTGTGATTGTAACACATTAACAGAGCACTTAGAAGTTATAGATCGTTAGTATTCAACCTTTTTTTATAGCACAGATAAACCCTAACAACATATCAACGTAGTAGACTATAAGATCTAATACGCCCAAGCACTTAGCACATAAAGATAGATCGAATCTAGCATTCATTCACATTATTAAGCACAAAGCATCAACATATCTATCTATCATTCATCTATATCAAAGCACTAAGAAAGTAAACACATAAACACATCAATGCATCGCACAAAGCATAGCAACATAGGATATATGTGGTTCACCCCTAGCTTTGGGCTACGTCCACCAACTCTTCTTCTCTTTTATTGTCTTCTTTCAATGTTCTACGTGCATAGAGCCACAAGATCCTACTCCACATAGGATAGGATATCTGCGCGCACTCAGCTAGATCTTCCTTCCCCAAGTTAGGTTATAGCACCAAGCCTTTACACATTCTCTTACAGTCACTTGCACTTAGCTCTGCAAGTTCTCATCGTAGCATGCACAAAGCATTTACAATTTCCACTCAGCACTTTGTCTATATACCAATCCTCTTCACTATCTCTTACATTGCGTAGACTTCTATTTATACATTACAAAAATGGCCTAAACATGGGTAAACCCATGGGTTGACATCCCCATACCCGTTACATAAGCCCAAAACCCAAAAATCCATAAACAAGGGGCCAAGATTACAGAATCTTCGCTTCGACTTGTGCTCCACCTTCGACGTCTTGTCGAAGTCCCAAAATAGGTCAAACATGACCAAGGATCCTCAAAACTTGGTCAAGGGCCAACAAGCCCCTAATTCTCATCTGTAACCCATCCCGAGTCACTATGATTTGGGTATCTCTACTTCAAAATCCTCGATCTTGGCTCGAGCTACTTCAACCTGTTGCTGCGCCAAGGTTTTATTCTCAACGAACTCTTCGATAACTGCTTCGTTGACAGGTCCCTCTAAGCATTGTTCGACTGCAGTGACTACTTGTTCCAGCTCTGCTACTCTGCCTTCAATCTCCTCAAACAGTTGGTATGCTTCGTCCTAGACTAGTTGGAGCCTCTGAGTCACTTCCATGACTTTTCTCTGTATGATGTGGACCTATTTTTGAGAAGTGCATTGTTCCTGGGATTGCTTCATCCTTTCAACTACTAACAGGAGCTTCAAATATGCCTGTACTATCACTTCCTTGCCTCCTGGAGTTGTGACTCCAGTTCCTTTAGTTCAAAGTCTTTAGTAAGTCACTCGTAGGTTTGTGCACTTCTACTGCTAATCCATTTACATTCCAGACTGAATGCTCTGATCCTCTTAACTGTGCTTTGGGCAGTGGCTTCTCTTTGGTCTCACACGTCCTGCGGGGTACTTGGCACTATTTTTAGCTCTAGGTTTGCGATTCTATGTTGAAGCTAAGGGATAACTTCTGGAAGATGAGCTACTTGATGCCCCATTGGTTCTTCTACCTTTTTCTCTAAGCCTGTCACAGAGAAAAGTGCTTTGTTGACTGCTTCTTTGATTCTGAGCTACTCTGCGAGCAACTTCTCTTTCTCTTTCTTGACCTGTGCTCTCTCCTCTTCGAACTTGATGTAGAGTTCATCCTTCTCTTGTTGCGCAATTGGACATTGCTCCACCACTTCCTATTGTGCTTCCTTCAGGGCCACCATGGTTTGTTCTTTCTCTTCTTTCGCCCGACGAAGGCGAGCTTCGGTCGCATCTGCTATTCTGCAGATTTGGGTAGGCTCATCTCCCAACTCTGGTTATTCTGTTGGTAGGGGCACAGTGGATATTGCGCAGATGGATTGAAGGGTCTATCGTACCCATATGAGTTCTTCCTCAATTCTATCATACATGGCTACTTTCTTGGCTTCAATGTTATGCATAATATCTTGTGAAGAATCTGATATGGCTGTGATGATGAAGTTGAAGTCATTGAGCGTGAGCATAGTCTGCAGCTTAGTCTTGGTAGCTTTGGATTTCTTTAGCGAGGTAATTTTCATGATGGAAACATTTCTTTTCTTAGAGGTATCAACCTCATCAACAGTATCCCTAGACGGTGTTACTTCACCTTGCTTCTGTTGGTCTTCTTTTCCATTGGTCTATTCTTTATCTACTTTGTCATTATCTCCTCGTCCAGGTGATTCTGAAGTAGTTTCGTCTGATGCACTGCTCAGGTTATGTACTTATTTGGTCTTCTTTCTTCTTCTAGGTCCAGGTGTATCATTCTCTTCATGAGTGGCCTCAGAGCTGCCAATTAGTTTAGGATCATACATTTCTGTGGGGTTGCTTTGTAGACTAGTCCTTAGTTATCTCTTCAAGGTCCTCCTCTGTGAGCTTATAGTATGAATTAAGCTCTTCTTTATGCTCGTATGCTCACATGGTGATATAAATAAAGTATCGATCTGCGTGGAACTTCATGAGGGGTATGAACCAGTGCAGGGTGTTCGACGTCATACGAGGGACAACCCCAATAGCCCTCTTTAACTGGAGATAGTATGTGTGAAATAATGTGTTTGACTGCCATTGTTTCCCCATATCGCTCGAGTACTAGAGCGTGGTGAACTTCGCAGCGAGTGTCTTGAATGGCTCAATTTCTGGGAAGGTTTCACCTTTCGGCATCTCCCAAGAAGTAAATGCTATGAGGATTAACAACCAACTGAAATGCAACTCATAACCCTGATCCTGAGCTTCATGACAATCCAATTCTAGCTGGTTGACTAAGTACTTCGCCCAGTTCATATGAAGTCCATCTACACATTTTTTGGTGAGGTCAACAATGAACCCTGTGACCTGCGTAGGTCTATTCTTCCACTCCATATTTCATGCAATCAGCTAACAGGATAGGTGCATTGCGCCATTTTGGATGGAATCTACCTTGTAGCCTCATGTCCCCTTTTCTACATCGCAATAGGTATCCTTAATTCTCTGTGGCAGGGCATGATCTGGAGCCTTCCCTGGGTAGAAGTCTTGTGGGTCTGGTCCCTGCATGCTCAATCTGGTGATCCTATGGATCAACATCAGATCGACTGTGATGAGTCTATATAACCATAGATAGTTTCCATGGTAGCACAATAGCAGGATCTTAACACACACGTTTACCTCTTGGTGCCTTTCAAAATGTGGAATTTTCATCACATTCAAGATGGTGGACTGTGCGAGGTTCATAGTCCATGGTTGGGGGATTATTTTCAATTTCTTCCCCTTCATCCTAGTCAAGTGTCTATGAGGAGCGAGCATATTATAGTTCTTGTGGTCCCTTAGGTTGAAGTCGCTGAATTTTAATCTCACGATCTTATCTTGTTGTGTTCTAACTACACGTATCCCCTTCGGGAGGTATGCAGTAACCAGGGTATACTCGAAATCCTGTGGAAACTATAACGACTCACCATGGTAGCCAAAGGTGGGACGTAGTTGAGAAGGATAGTCGGGATTAACTTAGCATTCGCCAAGTCATATCGATGCTTGGGTCTTTTCTTGGTTGCGGCTCGAGATGGTCCAAATCCACGAGAAGTCGACGGAGAGGCTTGCACTCCTCTCATCAATGAATCTTGAATCCCTGTGGACATTAACTTTTCGTTCATTAGATCAATTAAGACTTGTTCTACACACTTTTCAGCTATGATGAGTTCGTCTGACATACACGCTCTCGATCGGATAACTTAGGTCAATGATTGGATGTTCAACGTAATAAAACATATGTCGATCTTAGTAAACACAGCATGGTAGCAATGATTTGGCTTGGATACAATTCAAAAAAGTGTTTTCAGTGCAATAGTTGATGCAATAAGTAGACAACGATGTAATGAATCTTTCCAACAGATGAGAGGCCTTCATCAATGTAGTTATGTCCATTGTGGTGCGGTCCCAACAGTCTGAAGACGAGATTTCCGACCATAAATTTTGTTCTAACCATTTGGGGGCATCGGTCTAATGTTCATAATGCCTCCAACGGATATATTTATCCACCATGAAGAAGTGCCACATGGAACTTTTCTGACATCCCGACGGAGTTCCAGTTTTGCAAACCTTCCTTCTGTGAAGTCGCCTCTGGAAACTTCTGCAACTTTTCTATCTTTGCTCGCTTCTTACTGAGCTTGCTAGCCTTCTTCCCTGTGATGTTTTTCTCAATATTCCTCTTTCCATTATAATTCTTATCTCCTTTTGGCATAGTAACTTCACTTTGTTGATATTCTTTCATAGGGTTCAAGGGAAATACTTCTTCTCTATCCGGGGTAGGTTCTCCACTCTTCCTTGAGTCTTCTTGTGTTCTTTCAACTTCGACATCCAAGTTTTTGGTTCTAAACAACTTCGATCTCTTCTCATGTTCTTCAATCAAGTGCGATATCCTCCTAGTCATGAAATATTTTAATTCTTGCTTCTTATGTTATAGGGATTCCTCTTCTTTTCTTCTGGCTCGATCCTTCTTAATCCAGGTTTTTACTGGTAACATAGAAAATGGGGTGTTGTTTTCAATAAATTTAACAACCTCAAAATCTTCCTCTGTTGAAGTTCCATGATCACTCATAGATATCTGGGTGAGTCTTCCACATAGGGTTATCAACTTTCCTCTATATAATCCTATTCCTCCCAATGAAGGAATCGTAGCAGGATTTCCTAAAATTTCTCAAGTTCTTTCTATCATGATATTCACCTGTGTTTCCTTGTCCAGAACATAGTCAATGTCGAAGTCTCCTATTCTTTTTTCTATGCACTCTTTTTCTTTGAAGATATATGATAATTTGACATTTCTGTGATCATTCAGGGTTTCTTTCATTTGTAGAAATACATTCTCTTATTCTTTCTGGGGTTCTTCCATGGTCTTAGTTTTTTGATATTCCTTAGGGTTTTCTTGTCTCATATTCATTATTTCAACCTTAGCAATCATTCCAGGAAAATCCAATACTTTATGGCCCATAGATTTACAACAAAGGAAAGTAGGACCTCTACCAGGGCATTCCTTAGCAAGATGTCCCAGTCTTCTGCAACTATAGCAAAGAGTTAATCCTCTCTTACTCTTGAACGATCCCCAACCTTCCCTATATTGCGCACTAGGATCACAATAACTAACCTGCAAAAAATTCTTTCTAGGATCCTTCATCCATTTGTTAGTTCAAACATTCTTTCTATGCATAGGAATAACATATCTTTCATCATTTATATAATATCTACCCATATAAAATCTTCTTTCTTCTAGTTGTGCCCTAGTTTTAAAGCTAGGAATTTTTTTATCAAACATACCTAGATTCATACTTTCGAAACAAAAAATTCCACTTATCTTACCTTTTCAATCAAAGATTTTCACTGTTCTTACCTTTATCAGAGCACAAATATTCAATATCTTACCCCTTTTCTTCATATCTAACTTCTTTTCTTAGCACAGAGCTTCACAAGTCAAGTAGAACACTGTAGACTAGGCAACAGATCTACGCATAGAGCTTTCTCTTTTCTTCAGTTCCCAACAATCACAGTTTCAGGTCCTGGCAATGGAACCATTTGTTGGCACAAGGGAAGACCCATGGTTTAATGCTTCAACAATGCACCAAAAAAACCCTAACTAATGGCCCTTTTGGCAACACCTGCGAAGCAGATGAAGTCTCGCCCGAGGTAGAGGTGAGGGTGGTTGCAAGACTCCAGTGTCTGCAACCTTAGCTACGACACAGATATGTGATTGTAACACCTTAACAGAGAACTTAGCAGTTATAGATCATTAGTATTCAGCCTTTGTTTACAACCCAAGTAAACCCTAACAACAGATCAACACAGTAGACTAGAAGATATAATACGCCCAAGAACTTAGCACATAAAGATAGATTAGATATAGAATTCATTCACATTATTAAGCACAAAGCATCAACAGATATATCTATCATTCATCTATATCAAATCACTAAGCAAGTAAACACATAAACACATCAATACATTGCACAAAGCATAGAAACACAAGCTATACATGGTTCACCTCCAACCTGGGGTTATGTCCACCAACTCTTCTTCTCTTTTATTGTCTTATGTCAATCTTCTACATGCACAAAGCCACAAGATCCTACTCGGCATAGGACATGAGATCTGTGTGCACTCAGCTAGATCCTCCTTCCTTGAGTTAGGTTATAGCACCAAGCCTTTACATAGTCTCTTACAATCACTTGCACTTATCTCTGCAAGTTCTCAATGTAGCATGCACAAAGCATTTACAATTTGCACTCAACACTTTGGCTAGATACCAAGCCTCTTCACTATCTCTTACATCGCCTAGAATTCTATTTATACATTAAAAAAAGGGCCTAAACATGGGTAAACCCATGGGCCAACATCCCGATACCTGTTACATAATCCAAAAACCCAAAAATCCCTAAACAAGGAGCCGTGATTCCGTGATCTCCGCCTTGACTTGCGCTCCACCTTCGACAACCTGTCAAAGTCCCAAAATAGTTCAAACATGACCAAGGATCCTCAAAACTTGGTCAAGGGCCAACAAGCCCCCAACACTTACCCGTGACTCATCCTGAGTCACTCTGATCTGGGTAGCTCTGCTTCAAAATCCTCGAGCTACTTCGACCTGTTGTTGCGCCAAGGCCTCTTGCTCGACGAACTCTTGGATAAATTCTTCGTTGACAAGTCCCTCTAAGCGTTGTTTGACTGCAATGACTACTTGTTCCAACTCTTCTCCTCAACCTTCAATCTCCTCAAACAATTGGCATGCGTCATCCTGTACTGGTTGGAGCCTCTGAGTCACTTGCATGACTTTGCTCTGTATGTTGTGGACCTATTGTTAAGAAGTGTGTTGTTTCTGGGATTGCTTCATCCTTTCAACTGCTAACAAGAGATTCAACTACGCCTGTACTGTCGTTGCTTTTTGCTTTGCCTCCTGGAGTTGTGACTCCAGTGCCTTTAGTTCAGGGTCTTCAGTGAGTTTCTCATAGGTTTGTGCACTTATACTGCTAAGTTGTTTACATTCAAGAGAGAATGCTTTGATCCTCTCAATTGCGCTCTCAGTAGTGGCTTCTCTTTGGTATCGCACGTCCTGTGGGGTACTTAGCAATGTTTGTAGCTCTAGGTCTATGATTCTCTATTGAAGTTGTTGCATAACTTATGCAAGTTGTGCTACTTGATGCTCCACTAGTTCTTCCACCTTTTCTCTAATCCTGTCATAGAGAGAAGTACTTTTATGAATTCTTCTTTGATTCTGGGTTGCTCTACAAGAAACTGCTCTTTATCTTTCTTGACCTGTGCTCTCTCCTCTTCAAACTTGGTGTAGAGGTCATCCTTCTCCTATTGTGCAAATTGGCGTTTCTCTACCACTTCCTGTTGTTCTTGCTTCAGGGCCACCGTGGACTATTCTTTCTCTTCTTGCGCTCGATGAAGGCAAGCTTCGGTCGCATCCGCTATTCTGTGGATTTGGGAAGGCTCATCTCCCAACTATAGTTCTTCTGATGGCGGGGGCATAGTGGATATTGTGCGGCTGGATCGAAGGGCCTGTTGTACCCCTCTGAGTTCTGCCTCAATTCTATAATACATGTCTATTTGCTTGGCTTCATTGTTTTTCATAATAACCTGCGAAGCATCTGATATGGCTGCGATGATGAAGTCAAAGTCATCGAGCGTGAGAACAGTCTACAACTTAGTATTGGGAGCTTTGGATTTCTTCCACAAGGTAGGTTTCATGGGGTAAAACTTTCTTTTCTCAGAGGGATCAACCTCATCAATAGAATCCCTAGGCAATGTTACTTCTCCTTGCTTCTTCTGGTCTTCTTTGTCATTGGTCTCTCTTTTTATCTACTTCGTCATTATCTCCTCGTCCAGGTGATTTTGAAGAAGTTTTGTTTGATACATTGCTCAGGTTTTGTACTTCTTCGGTCTTCTTCCTTCTTCTAGGTCCAAGTGTATTATTCTCTTCGTGAGTCACCTTCGAGCTGTCAATTAGTTCAGGATCAGACATTTATGTGAGGTCAATAGGGATAAGGAACCATGCAGACCATTCCTTATTTATCTCTTCAAGGTCCTCCTCTGTGAGCTTATAGTATGTTTGAATCTATTCTTTATGCTCGTCTTTGTGCGCGGTGATATAAATAAAGTGTTAATCTGTGCGAAACTTCATTAGTGGTATGAAGTGGTGTAGGGTGTTTGGCATCATATGAGGGACAACCCCAATAGCCCTCTTTAATTGGAAATAGTATGTGTGAAATACTATTTTCGACTACCATTGTTTCCCTATATCGCTCGAGTAATAGAGCGTGGTGAAATTCACAACGAGTGGCTCGAATGGCTCAATGTCTAGGAAGTTTGCACCTTCTGGCATCTCCCAGGCATTAAATGCTATGAGGGTCAGCAGCCAGCTAAAATGGAACTCATAGCCTTGATCCTGAGCTTCACAGAAATCCAATTCTAGCTGGTTGACTAAGTACTTCGCCCAGTTCATCTGGAGTCCGTATACACATTTTCCGACGAGGTCAACAATGAAGCCTGTGACCTACATAGGCTTGTTCTTTCTCACCATCTTTCCTGCGATCAACTGACAGGCCAGGCGCACTGTTCCATTCTAGATGGAAGCTACCTTGTAGCCTCACGTCCCATTTTCTACATCACCATAGGTATCCTTAATTCTCTGTGCCATGGCACGGTCTGGAGCCTTCCTTGGGTAGAAGTTGTGTGGGTCTATTCCCTACATGCTCAATCTGGTGATCCTATGGATCAACATTGGATCGACTGTGATGCATCTGTCTAGCCATATATATCCGCCATGGAATCACGATAGCAAGAGATTAACACACGCGTTAACCTCCTGGTGCCTTCCAAAATGTGGAATCTTCATCACATTCAAGATGGTGGACTACGTGAGGTTCATAGTCCATGGTTGGGAGATTATTTTTTAGTTCTTCCCCTTCATCCTAGTCAAGTATCTATGAGAAGTGAGCATATTGTGGTTCTTGCGGTCCCCTAGGTTGAAGTCACTGAATTTTAATGTCGTGATCTTATCCTGCTATGTTCTAATTGCATGTATCCCCTTCGGGAGGTAAGCTATAACTAGGGTATACTTGAAATCTCCGGGGACACTATCACGACTCATCGTGCTAGCCAAAGGCAGGATGTAGTCGGGTAGGATAGTCGAGATCAAGTTCGCATTCGCCAAGTCATCTCGATGCTTGGTTATTTTCTCGGCTATAGCTCAAGATGGTCTAGATTCTCAAGAAGTCGATGGAGAGGCTTGCACTCCTCTTGTCGATGAAGCTTGAATCCCCGTGGACATTACTTTTTCAGCCATTATATCGATTAAGACTTCTTCTACACACTTTTCAGCTGCACTAAGTTCGTCCGACATACACGCTCTCGATCGGATAACTCAGGTCAATGATTGGATGTTCAGTGCAATAGAACAGGTGTCGATCTCAGTAAACAGAGCGTGGTAGAAATGAGTTGTCTTGGATACAATTCTCAAAAGTTTTTTCATTGCAACAATTGACGCAATATGTAGATAATGATGTAATGGATCTTTCCAACGGACGAGAGTCATTCATCAATGTAGTTATGTTCATTGCGGTGCGGTCCCAACAGTCTAAAGATGCGCTTTCCAACCATAAATGTTGTTCTAACCATTTGGGGGCATCAGTATAATGGTCATAATTCCTCCAACGCTTATATTTCTCCGCCATGGCGAAGAGCCACATGGCGTTGTTCTGATATCCCGAAGAAGTTCTAGTTTTTCAAATCTTCCTTTTACAAAGTCCCCTCTGGAACCTTTTGCAACTTTTCTATCTTTGTTTCCTTCTTATTGAACTTCCTAGCCTTCTTCCCCCGTGATGTTTGTCTCGGTATTCCTCTTTCCTTTCTGATTCTTATCTCCTTTTGTCATAGTAACTTCGTGTTGTTGAGATTCTTTCATAGGGTTCAAGGGAAATACTTCTTCTCTGTCTAAGGTAGGTGCTCCAATATTCTATGAGTCTTCTTGTTTTCTTTCAAATTCAACATCCAAGTTTCTGGTTCTAAACATCTTTGATCTTTTCTCCTGTTCTTCAATCAAGTGCGCTATCCTCCTAGTCATGAAATATTTTAATTCTTGCTTCTTCTGTTCTAGGGCTTCCTCTTCTTTTCTTCTGGCCTGATCCTTCTGAATCCATGTTTTTCCTAGTGACATAGAAAATGGGGTACTGTTCTCGATAAATTTAACAACCTAAAAATCTTCCTCTATCAAAGTTTCATGAGCACTCATAGATATCTAGGTGAGTCTTCCACATAGGGTTATCAAATTTCCTCTAAATAATCATATTCCTCCCAATGAAGGAATCATAGCAAGATTTCCTAAAATTTCTTAGGTTCTTTATGTCATGATATTCACCTGTGTTTCCTCATATAGAACACAATCAATTTCAAAGTCTCATATTCCTGTTTCTATGCACTCTTTTTCTTTGAAGATCTCTGATAAGTTGACACTTTTGTGATCATTTATGGTTTCTTTCATTTGTATCAATACATTCTCTTATTCTTTCTGGGGTTCTACCATGGTCTTAGTTGCTTCATCTTCCTTAGGGTTTTCTTGTCTCATATTCATTCTTTCAACCTTAGAAATCATTCTAGGGCAATCCAAAAATTCATGGTCCATAGCTTTACAATAAAGGAAAGTAGGAGCTCTACCATGGCATTCCTTAGCAAGATGTCTCGGACTTATGCAACTATAGCAAAGAGTTAATCCTCTCTTTCTCTTGAACGATCCCCAACCTTTCTTGTACTGTACACTAGGATCACAATAACTAGCCTGCAAAAAACTCTTTCTAGGATCCTGCATTCATTTGTTATTCCAAACAGTCTTTCTATGCATAGGAATAACATACATTTCATCATTTATATAAGATCTACCCATATCAAATCTTCTTTCTTCTAGTTGTGCCCTAGTTTTCAGGCTAGGACAAAATTTATCAAACATACCTAGATTCATACTTTCGAAACAAAAAATTCCACTTATCTTACCTTTTCAATCAAAGCTTTTCACTATTATTACCTTTATCAGAGCACAAAGCTTCAATATCTTACCTCTTTTCTTCAGATCAAACTTTTCTTCCTAGCACAGAGCTTCAAAAGTCAAGTAGAATACTGCACACTAGGGCAACAGATCTACGTACAAAAATTTCTCTTTCCTTCAGTTCCCAACAATCATTGTTCCAGGTCCCGACAACAGAACCATTTTTTGGCACAGGGGAAGACCCAGGGTTCAATGCTTCAACAATGCACCAACAAAACCCTAACTACCATCCCTTTTGAAAACACCTATGAGTAAGATGAAGTCTCGCTCGAGGTAGAGGCAGGGGTGGTTACAGGACTCCAGTGTCTGCAACCTTAGGTGGGACATAGATCTGTGATTGTAACACCTTAACAGAGCACTTAGTAGTTATATATCATTAGTATTCATCCTTTGTTTATAGTGCAGATAAAACCTAACAACAAATCAGTGCAGTAGTCTGTAAGATATAATATTCCCAGGCACTTAGCACATACAGATAGATTGGATCTAGCATTCATTCACATTATTAAGCACAAAGAATCAACATATCTATCTATCATTCATCTATATCAAAGAAATAACAAAGTAAACACATAAACACATCAATACATCACACAAAGCATAACAACATAGGATATACATGGTTCACCCCTAGCTTGGGGCTACGTCCACCAACTCTTCTTCTATTTTATTGTCTTTTGTCAATCTTCTACATGCACAAAGCCACAATATCCTACTCTACATAGGATAGGATATCTGTGCGCAATTAGACATATCCTCCTTCCCCGAGTTAGCTTATAGCACCAAGCCTTTACATAGTCTTTTACAGTCACTTGCACTTAGCTCTACACTTTCTCAACGTAGCATGCACGAATCATTTACAATTTTCACTCAACACTCTGGCTAGATACCAAACCTCTTCACTATCTCTTACATCACCTAGACTTCTATTTATACATTACAAAAAGGGCCTAAACATGGGTAAACCCATGGGACAACATCCCCATACCCGTTACATAAGCCCAAAACCAAAAAAGATCTAAACAAGGGGCTGAGATTCTATGATCTCTGCTTTGACTTGCGCTCCGCCTTCGAAATCCTGTCGAAGTCCCAAAATAGGTCAAACATGACCAAGGATCCTCAAAACTTGGTCAAGGGCCAACACTAATCAACATGTCATAAGATCCTAGAGGAAGTATGTTTAGGGTTGATTGGGTGGTGTTGACCCAAAAATCTGCTCTGGGCTCAACATGGTGTTTTACACAGTTACTCCTCCATAAACGCCCCTTGGTGCTATGGTTCTAGTCAAAGACAGTGGCGGGGATCATGGTTACTATGGCCTCTGCCCTCGAAAGAGTATCAGTTGGTTGCCTTCAGGGAGTTGTGGGCCTTCCCATGACATTTCTTCCTCATGTCAAGGCTGTTCGATTAAGGTAATACAACACTTCCAGGTGGTAGGAATCTGGACAAGATTTTCAACAAGTTATCATGAGCTTAATTCCAAGTCAGTATCACCCCATACGACGGATGCGAAGTCAACGTCACTCGAACGGTCAGAACTAATAGTTGTGACTTCCTGGTCTGATTCTATTTATATTATGGTCTCAAAAGGAAAATCCAACCCATACATGGCGTAGGTAAGTGTGAGACCTTTCCAACGGTATATCTTTTGCTTGGTTTCGACCCCCTATTGGTAAGAACAATCTTTCGCAAGTTCATGACCACTTTTGGACATCAAATTGGTTGCAGTCCTTCATGATTTACAATTTGTAGGTAAAGAGTTATAAATCAAATATTCAGTGATGCCATGTTGTAACAGACTCACACACCTTTCCAACGACATCTCATTTGCCTCATTCCAAGCTCGGATGGCCCGGTTAGAGCTGTCACAATTTGGTCAATGATTTTAGGTGAAAGGGGTCCGCCAGCTTGCATGACAGGGTTTCATAATAGCTAAGACAATCATAAATGACCCCAACATAAAAATATATTGTTGCCTCATCGAATTAATCGTCGATACCTTTCCGACTGTACCTCATTTTCCTTGATTGGATATCGTATGGCGATTTGGCACCTTTCGCATGATTGGGTGTCATGTGGGCCCATCAACAAGTCAAGAGTTTCAAGTGGCCACTGTTTCGGGCTGAATTTGAGGATTGAGGTGGAATTATCTCAAGTTGTTGATGACATATTCTAGATGGGCTCATCGAGACCTTTCCAACGATGTGACTTGCATCTGATTCTAACTCCGTCTCAACGTGCAAAATTTTTGGGCTAAGTCAGCAGCAACAGGGTCAAAGTCAAAGTCAAAGTCAAACTTTGACTTGCCTATTTTTCCAAAAAATATTATAAAATTAATTAAATATTTTATTAATTATATTCAAAAAATTGGAAAATATGGGAGGAGGCACATATCCTCATGCAAATTTTGGGGAAATTGGTTTTTTTTTTTTTTAAATTGAAAAAATCAAAACCCACCCTTCTCCCCTCTCCCAAGCCATTTTGACAGTTTGGCCAAAGGGGGAGAGCTCTGCAATAGCAATTCATGGAAGCAGAGGGGTGTTTTTTGATAGAAACTACAACTCAACAGTGGGCAACCAGCTTCCATGATGCAATCTCCAAACAATTAGCCAGGTAACACATTAATCTCATTTCCAAAAAGAACTAGGGAAAATTTTGTTGGTTGTGTTGAGATCCTGCATGGAGAAATTTCATTCTTTTTTCCTCCTCAAATTGGTGTTTATTTGCATGTTTCAATTGTGGTATTGGCTGTTAGTTCAGAGTTTCTTGTTGGTTTCTAAGTTTAGGTTTATGTGTGTGCTGAAAGATGTAAAGGAGAGGAGATTCAAACCCCTCTTGGGCACCAGGCCCAAGCCTCGATGGCTCCTTTAGATTTTTTAATTATGAAGTCATTTTCTGAAAATTGCAGGCCTAGGCATGTCATCGGGAAGTCCTGGGCTTTGAACCCCAGTCATCCCCCTTCTCCTTTGCCCAGAAAAATCAAGAATTGCCCAGAAATCCAAATGGAAGGCAGGGGGTTTGAACCCAAAACCTCTCGTCCAGTTTGTTGGCAAAAAACCCACTTTGCCCAAATGATGCAGGAGCATCGCCAACTCATCAAGCGAGACAGTGCGGAAGAGGAAGATAGCTGGACAAGCCAGCACAAATTTTGAAAATGCTTTGAAATTGTTGCACAAACCTTAAATGAGTCATTTAAGATGAGGCGCACCTGTATATTGTAAATGGACCTTGAGCGGATAGCTCTCGTCCTTTAGTAGATAGTCGGTATTTAATATAGTTAATGCTAGTAGATAAGAATTTAATTTTAGATTTGATAGCTTTAGAGTCCAAGAGGGAGAACGGATATAGACACCCTCATTTTTATCATTGTAACATTATCAAATTTAGAAGTAGGAAGAGAAGAGCATGCAGAGAACTGTATGAAGAACACCCATGTACAGACATTTGAATTAATAGAAGAAAGCTTTGATTCAAATCCATGGTTTTGTGTTGATTCTTTGTTTATTGATGTTATGCTTAATTGAATGTTTGTTTTCTGTCATACATTCGCTTTCATATGTTGTGTATGTGATTTCATGGTGGAATTGAAGTCTGAGAGGAAGAGTGAATGAGTTTCAATTGTTTCTCTAATTGAGCCAGAGGATTCCTGCAAGGAGTGCAGCTGAATTTGTCTGCAAGGAGTGCGTTCACAGGAGGGTTCAATTAGAGATAACTTTTGTTCTCATTTCCTCAAAGGTGTAGTTGGGCACAGGAGCCGTGCAAGGAGTGTGCAGGCTCATTAAAAGTCTCAGGGTTGCGAACCTGAGGAAAGTATTAGAATACTACTACTGTAGGAGTGCACAGGGTCGAGAGACTTCAACACTCAGTTGAGGCTGAAGGTTTGCCGCAAGGAGTGCGTGCAAGAGGTTTCCAAGAAGACTGAAGTCATGGAAAATCTCAGGAGGAGTGGAGCCTTTAAAATCTATTGAAGGACCGCACAGAAGGTTTCACATCAAGGAACCTTCAAGGAGAGAGGAGCAACGGTCAAGATATTGTGGAGGGAACTCATATAAATCTCGCCACCCGTCAGATCCGACAGATTAGCAAGGAGGTTACGGCCACATCAGAGTTCAAGCTCAAAAGGCTAGTGAGTCGTTGGATCAGCAGTTGGTTTCCCATCAACCATTAGATTCAGTAGGAGTTGCACCAGGGTTAAGCCCTAGTGAGTAGAGGAGAAGTCCTAGAGGAATCATCAGGATATTGGAGTCATCGGGGTTTTCAAATGTTAAGAATCAGAGACCTTGTGAGTCTCGAAACTCTAGAGAAATCCTAGCTGTGGATCTCGGCAGGACAGGCATCAGGAATTTGGAGAGGCATCGGGGTTCGACACATCACGAGTTCCAGGAGCGAAGAAATCACAACATCCAGAATCGCGATCCCGCGATGTCCGATAAAGCGATGAAGGGAAAGTGATGTGGAGGATTCAGTTCTCACGTGCATCGGAAATCGGCATATCGCGATTTTCGGTGATGTGAGATTTTCTGCAGGAGAAGTCGCGAAACTCCGAAACGCGACGCCCAAATAACTATAAGCACTTGAGTGGAGGACAGGTGTCACCCTACATCGGGGTTCGGGACTTAGAAAGTTCCGTGAACAAGTGCGTTTGAAATCGCGATACTCCAACCCACGATTTTCGATCGTAAAGGGATCGGGGCCCACAAGTGTCAAAGGGGTGGATAGGTGTCATGCCACATCGAGGTATCAGCATATCGGGAGTCAGGGGTCAGTGAGGCAAGTTGATTTCTACATCATAAGTGCCGAAATCCCAACGGGAAGATTCCCGATAGGAACAAGAAAGTGTTGACAATTACCCATCGGGTTTCGGGGTATTGTGGGGCGCAAAACACGGGACTATCGGATTCGTGAGATTGTGAAGTCCGATTTCCCGATTTGGATAGGGGAATCAACTACGAGAGTTACTGTGGGTGGAGAAAATTCTTGATAAGGGGAATTGAAGGACTTAGTAGTTCTTCGGGCCAAGGGAGGAGAAGATCTTGTGAGAGCGGATGTGCTCCGAGGAGTGCGACTGCGTCAGTTTTGGTATCAGAGCGGGAATATCTCTTTGCTTTCTGTAGTAGAGAAGGGAAATTCGCCATGCCACCGAGGAGAGAAAGACAGTCACCTGATCCAGAAGATAGGGAGGTGAGGAGAAGAGGCAGGCAGGTAATTAATCTAAAAATGGAGAGACAGATGCGTGATCTCTGAGCAAGGCTCGAAGACATGGAGACAGCCCAAAGACGCATAGCTGGTGCAGGGGATCTGAGTGATTCCGATAGTGAATTAGAGGCTAAATGAGAAGAGTAAGTTGCAGCCGAGGATGCAGTGAATGAATGCCTAATTAAAGCTATTGCTAGGATGGGTGCAAAAGCAAATATGGACATTCCAGTCTATGAGGGAAATCTGGATGCAAAAGAGCTACTAGATTGGATTAGAGATCTTGACACCTACTTCGATTATGAAGATGTTGAAGAGGATAAGAAGGTTAGACATGCTGTCACACGCTTGAAAGGACATGCAGCATTATGGTGGGACGAGCTACAAGCAGAAGATCAAGAGTTGGGATCGAATGATCGCGAAGATGAAAGCGAAGTTCATTCCAAGAGATTACCAAATTACTTTGTTCAGGAGAATGCAAAACCTGAGATAGAAGCTAATGACAGTGAAAGAATACACTGAAGAATTCTATCGATTGAACATCAAAGCAAGTCATCGGGAGAGCGATGATGAGAAAGTTTCCAGATATCTGAATGGTCTGAGATACGACATTCAGGATGAATTAAGCATGGTAACCATCCGAACGGTGAAGGATGCTTATCAGATGGCTCTGAAAGCTGAAGAGAAGCTGAGCCATAAGCAAGGTCAGTGAGGGTGAGGTAGGATTCAGCCCAGAGGCAAAGCAATTTCCCAAGAGAAATTCCAGAAGCCCAAGGAGGAATGGAAGAAACCTCAGGGTAAAGCTGAGAGAGGTGGGACCTCACAGAGGGGGCCATATGTTGAACAGAGAGGGCAGCATACAGAGAAGAGTGGAGGATATGTTGATGGCAATACTTTTCCTCATACCAGAGGTAGAGGAAGAGGAAGAGGTGGAGTTATCACATGTTTCACATGTGGGAAGAATGGGCACAAATCTTATGAGTGTCCAGAGAAAAAGAAGGACATTGGAGAAGCTCACATCACAAAAGCGCAGAGGCGGGATGTTGAGGCCGAAGATGCAGAAGGCGGATGATCGCTTATGATGTGAAAAGTCCTTTTGACACCCGAGAAGGAGGTGGAAAGCTCAGTTCAAAGGACTAGACTTTTCAGAACAGCTTGCAAGACCAAGGATAGGGTGTGCAAGGTCATTGTTGACAGTGGTAGCACGGATAATCTCGTATCCACAGAGATGGTAGAGAAGCTGGAGCTGGAGACGACTGATCATCCCAGACCATATAGAGTTTCGTGGCTACAGAAGGGACACCAGGTAACTGTTACTAAACAATGCTTGGTTGAATTCAAGATAGGTGGATATAATGATAAGATCTTATGTGATGTTATTCCCATGGATGTTTGTCATTTATTGCTGGGTAGACCATGGGAATATGACAGAAATGTGATTCATGATGGGAGAATGAACACATATACCCTGGAGAAGAATGGGAGAACCCATATGTTGCTTCCGATAAAAGATAAGGAGGTGAAGCCGAAAGTAAGCAACACAGTATTTCTCATGAATGGGAAGGAACTTCTTACGGAGGTGAAGAAGAAGGAAGATCCACAATTCTTTGTGGTCAGAAAGCCGAGGATTGTTCTGACTAGCACAAGAGTGGATGATCTACCAGATGAGATTCAGGAACTACTGGAAGAGTTCGCGGACATCATAGTGGACGAATTACCTCATTCATTGCCACCGGTGAGGAGTGTGAGTCATCAAATTGATCTCATACCAGGATCCAGTTTGCCAAATAAAGCTGCGTACAGATTGACGCCGCAAGAAAATGAGGAGGTTAAAAGACAAGTCCAGGATTTATTGGACAAGGGATTGGTCAGAGAAAGCTTGAGTCCATGTGTTGTTCCAATAGTACTCAGTCCAAAGAAGGATGGAGGATGGAGAATGTGTACCGACTCAAGAGCCATCAACAAGATAACCATCAGGTACAGGTTTCCACTACCAAGAATGGATGATCTGATGGATTGCCTGAGCGGGGCAAAGTATTTTTCAAATATAGATTTTAAAAGCGGATACCACCAGATTCACATGAGGGAAGGCGATGAATGGAAGACAGCCTTCAAAACCAACGAAGGACTGTATGAATGGCTTGTTATGCCGTTTGGCTTAACAAATGAACCAAGTACCTTTATGAGGTTAATGAATGAAGTCCTGAGGGAATTCATCGGAAAATTTGTCATCGTATATCTGGATGATATATTTATTTTCATGAAATCAGTGGCAGAGCACTTGAAGCATTTGGCTACAATGATGAAAAAGCTACAGTAGGAAAAGCTGTTGATTAACATGAAGAAGTCCTCATTCATGAAGACAAAGCTCATTTACTTGGGGTTTGTTATTTTTTCGAATGAGTTAAGGATGGATCTGGATAAGGTAGAAGTAATTAGGAATTGGACATCATCGAGAAATGTATTCAAGGTGAGAATTTTTCATGGTTTGGCTAGTTTCTACCAGAAATTCATCAGGAATTTCAGTGGGATTAGTGCAGCGATGATGGATACAATGAAGAAGTGGCATAAGTCTTTTCACTAGACAATAGAGGTTGAGAAGAGCTTCAATCTGTTGAAGCAGAAGATTACGGAACAACTGGTTTTGGTGTTGCCGGATTTCCTGAAGACATTTCAGGTGAAATGTGACGCAAGCAGTTTTTCCATAGGAGCAATCTTGAGTCAGGAGGACAGACCGATTGCATATTTTAGTGAGAATATTGATGAGGCAAAATTGAAATACTCCACGTATGATAAAGAATTTTATGCTATCATACAGGCACTGAAAAAGTAGAGGCATTACTTGATCCCAAAAGAATTTGTTTTGTATAGTGATAATCATGCATTACAGTTTATGACTCAACAGGGAAGTTGAATCAGAAACATGCCAAATGGGTAGCGTATATGCAGAATTTCACATTTGTGATTAATCATATTTCGGGTACTGCTGACAAAGTGGCTGATGCTTTGAGCAGGAAGTGTTTGTTGCTGCAGGAATTCTGAGTCAAAACATTGGGTTTTGAAAATCTCAGGGACATGTACACAAGTGATACAGATTTTGCAGAGGCGTATGAAGCAGCTAAGAATCCAGTTCTCAGAGATAGAAGCCCTTGGATAGATTATATGGTCCAGGAGGGACTGTTGTTTAGAGGCAATCAACTGTGTATTCCAAAATGCTCCATGAGGGAGAACTTGTTAAAGGAGAAACATAGTGGTGGATTAGCAGGACATTTTGGCCATGACAAGACTTTTGCGAAGCTGAATGAATCATATTTTTGGCCGGGGATGTGAGCAGATGTCAAGAGATTCATTGACAGATGTCGAATTTTCCAACATTCGAAGGGGAGAAAGCAGAATGCAAAATTTTATCAGCCATTGCCCATACCAGAGAGGCTATGGGAGGCGATTAGTATGGATTTTGTATTGGGGTTACCAAGGACACAAAGAGGGGTGGATTCAATCTTTGTGGTAGTGGATAGGTTTTCCAAGATGGCACATTTTATTCCAAAAACCAACGATGCGACTCACATCGCAAATCTGTTTTTTAAGGAGGTCATTCGACTTCATGTATTGTCGAAGAGTATAGTTTCTGACAGAGACACAAAATTCATAGGGAATTTTTGGAGGACCTTATGGAAGAAGCTGGGGACTAAATTGATGTTTATTTCTTCTTATCATCCTCAGACAGATGGACAGACAGAAGTGGTGAACAGAAGTCTGGGAGACTTGCTGAGAAGCTTGGTGACAGAGCACCACAGCAGTTGGGACCACATATTTCCACAGGCAGAGTTTGCGTACAACGACTCAGTGAACAGAAGCATAGGTAGAAGTCCATTTCAGGTTGTCTACGGTATGCAGCCGAGAGGAGTTTTTGAACCGAGGGATTCAGAACAGACTGCTACTAGCAGCGCTAATGCAGAAGAATTCACTGAAGCGATGAGAGAACTTCACAGTCGGGTGAAGGAGTGACTGTTGAAATCGAGCCAAGAGTATAAGCGCAGAGCAGATCAGCGTAGAAGACAACTTCAGTTTGAAGTTGGTGATCTGGTTCTGGTACATTTGAGAAAAGAAAGGTTCCCAAGGGGAACATACAATAAGTTAAAGATGAAGAAAATCGAACCTTGCAAGGTCTTGAGAAAATTCGGGGAAAATGCTTATGAGATTGAGTTGTCGAATGGCATTGGAATATCTCTGATATTCAATGTTGCAGATTTATAACCGTACAAGGCTGGAGAAGTAAAGACTGGAGCTAAGCATCCAGTAATCCAGTGGATGAAACAATTTCTAGTTGCAGAGCAGCCATAGATGGAATGCATACTGGATAAGAGAGTGGGTAAGAAGACCAAGCGAAAGCAGTATTTTGAGTATCTGGTCAAGCAGAAGAATCATCCAGTGGAAGATGCTAGCTGGGAGAATGAAGCAGTGACACAGAAGCATGGACAGACCGTGTAGGAGCTCATGGATAGGAGCCCATGAAAGTTTTCAAGCCGAGGAGTATGATGCAGGAGCATCGCCAACTCATCAAGCGAGCCAGCGCGGAAGAGGAAGACAGCTGGACAAGCCAACACGAATTTTGAAAATGCTTTAAAATTGTTGCGCAAACCTTAAATGAGTCATTTAAGATGAGGCGCACTTGTATATTGTAAATGGACCTTGAGCGGATAGCTCTCGTCCTTTAGTAGATAGTCAGCATTTAATATAGTTAATGCTGGTAGATAAGAATTTAATTTTAGATTTGATAGCTTTAGAGTCCAAGAGGGAGAACAGATATAGACACCCTCATTTTTATCATTGTAACATTATCAAATTCAAAAGCAGGAAGAGAAGAGCATGCAGAGAATTGTATGAAGAATACCCATGTATAGACATTTGAATTAATAGAAGAAAGCTTTGATTCAAATCCATGGTTTTGTGTTGATTCTCTGTTTATTGATGTTATGCTTAAATCAATGTTTTCTTTCTGTCATACATTCGCTTTCATATGCTGTGTATGTGATTTCATGGTGGAATTGAAGTCTGAGAGGAAGAGTGAATGAGTTTCAATTGTTTCTCTAATTGAGCCAGAGGATTCCTGCAAGGAGTGTAGTTGAATTTGTCTGCAAGGAGTGCGTTCATAGGAGGGTTCAATTAGAGATAACTTTTGTTCTCATTTCCTCAAAGGTGCAGTTGGGCACAGGAGCCGTGCAAGGAGTGCGCATGCTGGTTAAAGGTCTCAGGGTTGTGAACCTGAGGAAAGTATTAGAAGACTGTTGTTGCAGGAGTGCGCAGGGTCGAGAGAATTCAACACTCAGTCGAGGCTTAAGGTTTACTGCAAGGAGTGCGTGCAAGAGGTTTCCAAGAAGACTGAAGTCGTGGAAAAGATCAGGAGGAGTGGAGCCTTTAAAATCTGTTGAAGGACCACACAGAAGGTTTCACATCAAGGAAACTTCAAGGAGAGAGGAGCGACGGTCAAGATCTTGTGGAGGGAACTCGTAGAAATCCCGCCAGCCATCAAATCCAACAGATTAGTGAGGAGGTTACGGCCACATCAGAGTTCAAGATCAAAATGTTGGTGAGCCATTGGATCGGCAGTTGATTTCCCATCAACCATTAGATTTAGTAGGAGTTGCACCAGGGTTAAGTCCTAGTGAGTAGAGGAGAAGTCCCAGAGGATTCATCGGGATATTGGAGTCATCGGGGTTTTCAAAGGTTAAGAATCAGAGACCTTGTGACTCTCGAAACTCCAAAGAAATCCTAGCCATGGATCTCGGCAGGACACGTGTCAGGAATCTGGAGAGGCATCGAGGTTCGACACATCGCGAGTTCCAGGAGCAAAGAAATCACAACATTCGGAATTGCGATCCCGCGATGTCCAATAGAGCGATGAAGGGACAATGACATGGAGGAGTCAGTTCTCATGTGCATCGAAAATTGGCATATCGGGATTTCCGGTGATGTGAGATTTTCTGCAGGAGAAGTCGTGAAACATCGAAACGTGACGCCCAAATAACTATAAGCACTTGAGTGGAGGACAGGTGCCACCCTACATTGGGGTTAGGGACTTAGAAAGTTCTGTGAATAAGTGCGTTTGAAATCGCGATACTCCAACCCGCGATTTCCCGATCGTAAAGGGATTGGGGCCCACAAGTGTCAAAGGGATGGACAGGTGTCGTGCCGCATCGGGGTATCGGCATATCGGGAGTCGGGGGTTAGTGAGGCAAGTTGATTTCTACATCATAAGTGCTGAAATCCTGACGGGAAGATTCTCGATAGGAACAAGAAAGTGTTGACAATTACCCATCGGGTTTCGGGGTATTGTGGGGCACAAAACACGCGACTACCGGATTCGCGAAATCGCGAAGTCCGATTTCCCGATTTGGATAGGGGAATCAACTACGAGAGTTACTGTGGGTGGAGAAAATTCCCAATAAGGGGAATTGAAGGACTTAGTAGTTCTTCAGGCCAAGGGAGGAGAAGATCCTGTGAGAGCGGACGTGCTTCGAGGAGTGCGGCTGCGTCACCAAAGTTTTAAAATTTTAATATTTGGGAGTGGTTGGCCACTCACCACCTGGGTGCCACCACCACCACCCCTAATCCCTCCACCTCTTCGCATGCTCCTCCTACATTGTTTCACCTCTCAGCCATCTCTTTCCCACCTCCCTCTCGACTCTGCCTCCATAGCCCGAGTTTCTCCTCCTCCCAACCACCAACCACCTCTCCCCCCTTCCCCCCGCGCGACTTCCTCCTCCATCATCCCTCCCTTCCACCTATGTGCCTGGCCTTTCCCTTTCTTCCCAAAACCCCCACGCAACCACCTCCTCCTTCTCCTCCTTCCAGCCACCAACCACCTCCCCTCTCAGACTCCATCTCCTATTCCACGTCCCTCACTTCCCCTACCCCCTGCTCTCTCCTCCCTCTGCGCGCGCAAAACCTTTCCGCCCAGCCACTGACCACCTCCTCCAGGCCCGTGGGATCCTTTGGCTCTTGGATTGGTCATATGGTCGACCAGGGGCAGATGGGGGGGGGGGGGGTT
>ML782293.1:283757-315224 GCA_009831015.1 Picea engelmannii
TATTTAATCATAAATTCACTTTTAATACTAAAATGAATAAAGTGGAAAATAATAATGTGAAACCCAAATGTATTTATGAAAATGATATGACGAAGGTTTAATAGGGTGATGAAATGTAAGGAATAGTGAAGGGAAAGGTGGATAAAAATACGACATTTCTGAGTCCCAACACTCTCCTTCTCCCACAGGAAATTGGGAAATGGTTTTCTTTTCATAGAGGCATGGTTCCAGGGGGAGCGATGGTCACTAGGGGAGCATAAGTGATATGACTTTAGTATTGCATCAGAGTGTTTCCATCAATGCCAAAGGGGGATATTGTTGATTATTTGGGTTGATTTTCATTGATGTCAACCCTTGAAGAAAGTTTGGTAGCGAATTCTGGTAGCACAAAGGTTTAGGTAATGGACCCAAGTTTGTTTGATGTATAATGGTATGAGTTTTAATATATTTGAAGGTAATACTATTCTATATGGATAGTACATGTCATGCCATTTTTGGTGGTATGTGGAAAGTCACATAACTCATCACGGTTAGAGATTTATGGCCATGTGAATATGGAGAGCCCTCATGAGTCATCTAGAAGCCCCAAAAGGTCAAAGTGGTTGCAAAGAAGAAATTATTTAAATAATAAAGTGAAGTGATGAATGTACTATAAGTCAAAGTGGATACAAAAGAAATTATTTAAATAATAAATTTAATGGAGAAATTACTAAGTAGACAAGTTATTAGAAGTGGGTTAGCCCTAAAATAAGGAAAGTGGTTTAAGATGGTTAGAAGGTAACACCTTGAGGAAGCTACATAAAATCATAAATAAGAGGAAAGAGTACCTCATTTAATTAAACTTGAGCATATTGAATATCTACAAGTGACTGAGTGAACGAAAGGATATCTAAGGAGAATTTCAGAGGGAAGGTGAAGTAAATAAGGCGAAATTCAAGGGAGGATAAATTCTTTTGATTATGCTTTCTAAGGTATGTTATTTATAGGTCATCTCACCATTTTTGCAATAATGTTTTTTTATAAAATGATTTAGACAGTGAAATATGGAGATCATTGAGAAAACATACCCAAGTAATTGTCATAAATATTTCAACTTGTGGGTCGTTGTATTTTGGGAGTTACACTCCGTGGAAAATAGGGTTTGTGGCTAGTCCTGAAACTAGTCTAAAATAGGTGTTTCGGGTAAAACCATCATAACTTATTCATTAAAGATCCAAATTCAGTAAGACCAAATGTATTGGTTATATTAAATTTTGTAGTATTCTATGTACCATTTTCAGATCCACACAACAAACATTCTGTGTGGGGAACACTCTACAACTTCACTCTCTAGAATAAGCTAGAATTCAACAAGGTGTGTCCTTTTTTTTATAAATCCTCTTCTAAAAGGTTCCAAGTAGTGAAACCCAGAGGAATTGTATAAAAGAAATTGAATAACATTGTGTACTATTTTCATATATTTATTCATTACATGTACATATTTATGATTATTTCAATTTAGGGTTTTAATCCAAAATTAGTCACGTGAGACTAAAGTAAAGTTTGATGAAAATGATAGTCTCTTGTTGTTAAAGTTAAGGAAGATTTGTAGGTATGTGATCATATACACCAGGTCTATTACAGAGTTACAAATGATATTTGGATGATGAAATTGATGAGGGATTTTGGTTGAGGTACATGTTGCATACATGGTTGAGACAAGTAGTTGATGAGTTGGAACATACATGTGGTGTATAGTTGAACATGTTGGTACATATTGATGCATCATAGTTTATGTGTATTTAATGCATGATTGGTACATATTTGATGCATGATTTATGTACTCATTGATGGTATACGTTGAGGTGCAGGTTGGTGCATGGTTGATGCACTTGTGTATGGTACATGTTGTTTGGTGCAGGTTGATTGGTATAGGTTTACAACAGTATATCTCACAATGATAGTGTGATAGTGGTTCCATCATTCTACTTATATTTTAGGGAGGTTTCACAAGAAATAAAAGGTGGTTGTAGCCACATTCCGGTTGTAGATGGATAACATAGGGGGTTGTAGCCTCCTTCTGGTTGTAGTCATAGAATTAGGGAGATGGATCTTCCCTCAGGCTGTAGTCTGAGAAACTAAGGGATTGGAGCCTCCTTCCAGTTACAGCTGGAAAACAAAGGAAGTTGTTGCTTCCAATGAATGCAGTTCTTAAATACATATAAAAAAAATCATTCTGTGGTTTTCTCCCACTTTGGGTTTCCACGTAAAAACATCGGTGTATTGTGTATGCGTATGATTTATCATTTGTTCATTGTTTATTTACTCTGCAACTATTGGGTGATAATGCTACGTTGATATAACACTTGAATTTTATGGTTAAAAATGATTAAATTATTTTATTACTTATTCACCCCCCTCTCAGTAGTCCAACACTTGTTGCAATATTCACCTCCATTTTCTGATCTGAGACACTTCAACCTTTTTCCCGTCTCATTCTCAACCAAATCTTTCCATTTCTTAAAAGTATCAAAAACATCAGATTTTTGTCGAATGCAATAAATCAAAGTTTTTCTAGTTTCATCATCAATAAAAGTAACATAATAACGAGAGCCACCAAGAGATGATACCTAAGCTAGTGCCCATACATCTATATGCACAAGCTCTAACCTTTCACTCTTCATTTATTTTCCAACTCTGAGAAATATGACTCTCTTATGTTTTCCATAAACAGAATGCCCAGAGAAATCCAAATCAATTTGTTTAAGATCTAGAAACAAATTTCTTTTGTGAAGTATCTGCATCCCATTCTCACTCATGTGTACAATCCTATGATGCCACAATGTTGTATCCACTCCTGTAGAAGCTAAAGAGATAGAAGAGTCGGTATTACCAGTACATAAATACAATGTACCTACCTTCTCTCCTTTTTCTATCACCAATGATCCTTTGGTGACCTTCCACACCTTATCTGCAAATATGGATATACAACCTTCACTTTCCAACTTCCATGTTGAAATTATATTTTTCCTTATATTTGGAACATGTCTTACCTCTTTCAAAAACCATTGGCTTCCATTGCTTTGATTTGTTTTTACCTTTCTCATTCCAACATTTTTTCATGGTGCATCATCACCCAGATGAACCTGTCCAGAATCACCTTGAACATAATCTAGAAATTGTTTCCTATGGGGTGTGTCAATAAATGAATCACCTGAATCTACTACACAAGACTCAGAAATATTATCTACAGAAAGAATCAAAGCATCTTGTAACACATCACATGTTACATTTGCTTCCTAATTTTTCTCTTGCTATCCATGTCTTTGTTTCTTTGGAGCTATGCAGTCTTTCTTCAAATGTCCTTTCTTCCCACAATTCCAACACTCTATCTTTCCAAATCTGGATTTGGATCTTCCCTTCCTAGAATTCTCATAGTTCCCTTAGCCCTTTCATCTATCCTTTTGTCTTCCCATGTTCTCCATGTTTAACGCATTACTAGATGTCTCACCTGTGCTTTTTGGTCACATTTTCTCACTAAGGATAACACCAACAACATCATCAAATTTTAAAGTGTTTGAACCAGAGACATAATTACTTACAGCCATTACCAAGCCATTCCAACTTTTTGGAAATGAGAACAAGATTAGAAGAGCCTTGACCTCATCATCAAAGTCCACTTTTACAGAACTTAGTTGATTAGTAATCGTATTAAATTCATTTAAATGATCTGCAACAGACAATGGATGATTTTAGGGGTTAAATTTCGCTCATGGGGTAATTTTACATGGTTTTTACAAAAATGAGATTCGCTATTTTAAAAACGATTCGCCCAAATTCTATAGGATAAAATTATTTTACCTTAAAAATCCCCAAAATTTTATAAAAACTATATAAAATACTTAGAAATTTGAATATTTTTACAAAAATATCGCCAAACATTTATAGTTGGCATATGAAGAATTAGTAATATTCACCAAGGTTTTTACATTTTAAAATAAATTTCCATCCTTAAAATCATCCTTGCAATAGACCCACCTTCTGAAATATTCATATTAAATAATCTATTCATTAGAAATACCTTATTGGATGCTGAGGGTTTTTCATACAGTTTGTCCAATGCATCCATCAACTCCTTCGTGGTCTTTTCTTTCGAAATATTAAAATCCATCGACGTTGCTAGGCTCAGCCGTAGCGTTCCTAGTGCCTTTCTGTTAAGAGCCTCCCATTATTCATCCTTCATGGCCATCATATTCTTTTCTATTCCACCCAATGGTAGGAATAGATCCTTCTGATATAAATAATCTTTCATCTGCATCTTCCATAACTGGTAGCTTTAGCTGTTAAATTTTTTGACCCTAAACTTTCCATCTTCCACCATTTCTCTCACTCGAACTAGGAACCCTCTTTTCATGTGAGTTACCTTTTGCTCTGATACCAATTTTTAGAAAAAAAATATCGTGGAAAAATAAAATAAAACAAATGTGGAAATAAAACATAGGACACAATACAATAGAGACATAGATATATGTGGTTTTCCCAGTGTGGGCTACATCCACCAGATAAATTGCCAGGTCCTTCCTTTATTATTATCTAGCAAATAATACAACCTACAACAAACCAACTGTAACTTCCTTTTCCTCCTCTCAAAGTCTCCTCACTCAAAATACAATATTCACAATGGTGCATAGCCGCAATACATTTCCCTCATAAAATAGGGTTTCCTTCTAGGGAACAAACCCTAACATAACTTCTATTGTCAGATCTGCGACCTTATAATGAACGATCAAAATTTACAATGAAATTACAATATACATTTACAAGGAAAATTTTCCTTTGAGGGGCCTCTTTCCCTCGGACCTTGTAGAGGGGGTAACCCCCCTCTGCACTCCCCGATGTGGATGAGTGTACATTCTTCTTGAGTGTAAATTCTTCATGGGGTATAAACATGGCTGAAAAAAAGGATTTCTGAATCAAGAAGATAATTAGGCTCCACAACCAACAACTAGTTATGGAACCAACTGGAAGGTTAAAATACCAAGTTGAGGTTGAATTCTCAAAGGTATAAGGAAAAATCCTACACACTAAATCTTCATGTTGCATGTTCATCAATATAATAGCCAATATGAACTTCTTGATATTGTCCTGAGGAAATCCGGAGGTCTCGAGGTCAAATTTAGGAAGTAATTTTTCTATATGTTGGGTAGGTTATGTACCCATCCTGGGATTGCCAGAGCATCTCTGACCAACCATAGTTGATTATATTGAGGTTGGTTTCCCCTTTATTCATTGTTATCATTATTATCCTCCATGTCTTCCTATTCAAAATCTGAGCGATCTGAGTTATACCCTTGCTCGTCGGATTCAAAATTGTCAGGTTCAGAGTAGTTGCCAGGTGGTGTTTCGGGTATCAGATTAAGGGGTTGTTTGATCTCAGTAAGGAAAAAATCTATCAGGTATTCTACCTTATGAACAAAAACCTGTTCATGGGTGTCAAAAAATATTCTACTTGTTTTCTACGAGGAAGTAAAGGAGCCAAGGGTAACGCTCCAATTTTTCGGGTGTAAGCTCTTGTGATTCTTCTAAAATTATTCAAATCCTCATGGGGAAGAGCATAAGGTATCTTGGGGTACATGTGTTCTTGTTCCTCGTGTTGAGGTGAGTTACTCGTCTCGGAAGTACTCTTTGTATGTGGTTTGTCTTAAGAATGACTAGCCATGCATGTGGGTTGTTTTGAATCTATAGGCTATGCATAATATATTATCATAACTATCGTTATCCATGCATTCGTTCAGGCCCTCCTTCTACCACCAATTTCGTTGATGTATCTAATACCCCTTTCACTCAACAACAGGAACCAAACCTACCTAAGAGCCCCAATTAGACTCGTAAGTGTTTGATGAGTGGTAAGGTTCTTTAGATTGATGATCTGGCTAAGTTTATCAATTGGATTTAATTGTGATTGATAGATATGTCCTTTTTGTTAAGCCTTCTCCTCAGGGTAGGCAGTTCTCTTTTTGGTTATTTTTTTAATGTTACAACAAAATAAATATAAAAATCTAAACTAGATGACAACGAGAAGCTAACTATGTGTTTGGCGAGAATGCTAGGTTTAGGATAACCTTTATACCTTAGCATGCAGATGAAGAATATATAAACAAATTCAAACTAGAATTAATACCATTTTTATTAGTGGACATTTGACATTATCTGAGATAACAGTTACAGAAGAGAAACATACATGTGACAAGAATCTAGTGCAAGAAAATTAATTCCCAATGTTCTATTATCAATCAAAGGTTAACACAATCGATTACTAGTTACCAATTAGATTAAAAGAATGGTTACAACATTATCAAATAACTTTAAATACACGTAAAAAAACTCTTACTCAACAAAGAAACAAATATTGAAACCGAAGACAGAGATAATCCTCCTTGGGATAAACACATTCACGCCTTAGATTATAGAAGTGCCTTTGGTTCTAAACAAAACTTCTTGATTAAAATAAACTTGCACATAAATAGTTCTATTACAAAATATCAAAAAAAGTCTTTCTCTCCAAAACCATTGACACTTAAACATGAGGTCAATCTCTCTATTTATAAAGAATCACTAAGATAAAAATAACTACTAAAATTCGTGTTAAGTGAAAAAAAATGACACATGCCATATTTTATCTCTTTTTTCTCCTAAGATCATCTCATCCTTTCACTGCAGTGGATTATTTATATCATACTCCAACCACTTTAAGAAGAGGTCTTCACATGTGTTTGCATATGGGAACCTATGTTGATCCATCGGGGCGGAGAGGGCTTCCTTTATCTCTACTTCCCGCTACTTTTACTTGATCAATTTAACGCTTAAGAAATGTAAGACTACCAGAGCTGTGATCAAGGGTTCCATGAACTTCTTCGCTAGACCCGAGATCATGCTTGAAATATGCAAAATATTTGTTTCCCATGTCAAGTATTTCTCTTCATTTTTTTTAACAATATCTTGTAACTTGGTGAAATCCTTCGATGGACCAAACTTTGGAAAATTAATGTCCCTTATTTCGAGGTTGATTTTATCCCAACATTTCTCACATTCTTCCCACCTTTCTTGTATTCTACATTGACGCTCTTGGAGCATGGACACCCAGTGTTCAATTTCTTTTTGTATTCGAGTGATGATGATATCCATCAACACTCGGATACCATGCGCCTTTGAATCACAACCATTTTTCACTTCACTGATGTAGTCGATTCTTTCTAAGGCTTGATGTGCCTTTTCGAACCACCATTGCATATATTTGCAGGTCGTCATCCCCATTAAATTATCTTCTTGAAGATCGACTGCTCAAGTGGTGAAGAGGTATTGAGTAGTACCACCACCTCTATTCTCTTCTGAATTGCCCATATATTTCTCAAAACTCGCTCTTTAAGAGTACCACCACCTGTGTCGAATTCTGGTAGTACTCAGCCTAATGACGAATATGGTCCAATTCATTTTTCATAGTAGTTGCCTCCTATTTGTCCTTCTTTTCTCTGTCAAGTGTGTCATCCATTATGTCCATTCCCACTCCAATGAGTTTGGTCATATTAGCATTCTCTGTGTCAAATAGTGTTTCATCCGTGGTTATGAGCAGAGTGTTATCCAAGGTGAGTTTTATTTTCTTGACCATCCTTTTCATTATGGATTTTCTCTTCCTATCATAAGCAATGGCCTGCACATTGGTGATTTCATCTACAGGCTCCAGAATCTATTGATATCCATAGGACAAAGTATTTCCCAGTCTTCCTGATGTGTAGAGATGCTCCATGGTATCTTCTCATGCAGGTTATTGCTATGTTTCATAGTTGGTACCGCTCGGCTCCTTGGTAGGGGAGTTTCTTGGATGGTCTGTCAGTTGGTCCTCCTTCCTGGCTTCAATGATCAGTTGTGTTTTCACTCTAGATGAGGGAGTAGGTAGAAGCTCAATATCGATTGAAAGTTTGGATGGTGGGGTGCCAATTTATGGTATCTTCATTGTTCCTCCTTGTTCATACATGTCCATGTCATCTTTGGAGTTGGCACCATGTGACTGACTCTCTCCTGTCGACTGTGTTTCTAGTGAACTGAGAAATTCAACATCAGTAGTGACTCTGGCTTCCTAGCATCCCTCCCGAGGTTCTGGTACAATTTCATTGGGAGCCAAAGAAGATACTTTGCATGGGATTTCCTCTTGGGTGATTACAATCAGAGTTATGTGTGAATCCTTTGAGCCTTCATCATCATCATATATAGTGATTAGGTCCACAAGAATGGTTGATACCCCTGTTCTGATTGATACTCATGATGTCCTTTGTTGAACTGTAGATGTTATCAGGGATCTCACCTAGACAATTTCTTCCCGATCGACAACTTCTATTGGTGGAGAGGAAATTGAGCTATTTGCTTCTACCTCATGGTTGTTGGTGTTGATACAGGTAATCCTTAGTGGTTCTATTCAAGGATTAAGTGGGGGTTATTCCTCTAACCTTTGCATGGGCCTTTCGTCTTCTTCGAACAACAATGTACCCCTCCTTTGCGCTTTCGTTTCTTCCAATGCTCTTCTTTCCTCTATGACCCTGATGAATGCTTGAGAAGAGTGCTCTATGGTTTCAACTTTCTCATCCAAGGACATTGCTTTGAACTTATTCATATTTGGGTTGGCCCTTATTTTCAGTACTTCCTCCCAGTCCTAGGCGTTGTCAGTGAAGATTTCATCTTCAAAATTATCATGACCATACGACCAATAGGAGGATACATGCACCGCGTGCTGGAGAACTAAGCCCTTGGGATCGTTCTTGTGAAATTTTCATATATGAAACCGGTTCATGTTGATTCAACCCCTCTTGTTTCTCCTTCTCAGTGTCTAGCCATGTAAAATCCTATCTGGAAACCATAGGGAATGAAATATCTCTTCTTGTCTTTGACCAGGGAGGCATTGTAGCCTTACAAGATGGTCTGGTAGTACATATCCCCCAAAATGAGGTGATCTAGGACATGAATATGGAGAAGGTGGGGTGTGTCGGTAGCTTCAAACACTCTAATATAAGTACTAGTTTCTTTGAAGTACCAGTGGCCAACTTTTTCTATCATATTATTTGTCGCCACTGAAAGCCGAGGGCACTCTTTTCTAAATATGATGAACTATACCCTAGATAGGAACTCATCACATATTAAAGCATATGATCTCTTATATCTATTTTCCCATAATATGTTGAAATATACATGTACAAGAAATTTGACAATATGCCAGCTTAGATTCATACCTACAAAAATGTTCCTTGCGCAAATTACATCCAACAACTACGATGCCATGTAGAAGTTTGGAATCTCTCCTTCCTTTGGTGACTAGGTCTGTGAAAGATTTATACTGAGCTGCTTGGAGATAATGGATCCCCAGTTTAATTTTTTCTCTAGGATCGCCACAGTGTATGCCAAGGGCATCCATGCCTCTAAAAATTTGGAGCAATCCTTTTCACCATATAAACTGAAATATTAATGCCATCAGATACATGTATGGATCTCAGAGATTTACTATGTTTTACCAGCTAGTGCTCCTATTTGTGAATTTCTTGTCTTCTTTCCACAATGAGGATAACAATCGGTTGGTATCATGAACCTCATAGAACTTGACCACGAAGTCTGTGTTTATCCTTTCCTCCAAGTCTCTAAGTTTGTAGTACTTTTGCATCTCCATCGAAAGGAAAAAACCAACACACTCACCTTGATCATTGTTGATGGTGCTCTTGACCATGTTGACATGGTCAATTATCCATCCCAAGGTCTCAATGCAAGAGAGAACTGGGGTCCATCTAGCCACCCTATGCAGATTTGACCTTAGAATTTTTGGAAACACCTCATCATCAAATATTCAGACATCCATATTTCTATGAGGCGTGAACTCAGGGTAGTCCACCTGGGTAATTTTTTTATACAGGTTGCCCCAATGTGGAATAACCACTTTAGACCCTGTGGTTTCCTCTATGTCACTGAATGTCGGAGGATGGGTAAACTGTTTCTTGGTAGACAAGTGCATAATCGATTATGTATTTGAGGAAAAATCCATCTCCCTTGCAATGCTCGACATAGATTCTTCCCCGAACTCTAGTTCCTTTATTTTGGGAATCCTTGGTGAGCGCTTGGTTGTCGGCTTTCTTGGAGATACTAACCTCTATGACTAGTATAGATGCAATTAAAAATATAGAGATGATAAAGACAATGCATACCTCTTAATATGTGCACAAGATTAACCTGGTTTAGAGTTAAAGATCAACTATAAGCTCCTCGACATGTTCTCTTGCTCCTTCGAATGCTCCATGGAATATAGGATTTGTGCATAGAATGACACATTTGAATATGTCTTTGTAATTTAAATGGAGAACATACTTACCTTGTCGCATCAGTTCTTAAATTCAAGGGTGTAAATGTGCCCTGCACAATCCATCACTAAATCCTAACCATGCTCGAGATTTAATGCAATGAGACTAGTGGCACAAGAGAAGGTTAATTCATAGTTCATCAATGGATTCAAACTTCTACTATTTGGTCAGTGAACATGATAGTAACATGGGTTGTGCGAAAAATTAATTGGCCTCTTAAATAACAAAATATTATCCTATCTGTGTCAAAAGTATCCCTTCAACCTATCGATCCTTCTCGTATTTTTGACACTAGTATGATCAACGTCGGGGGAAAAAGGGAAGGGTATTGAAATGGAACCAAAGTGTAGAGTGGCTAGGATCATTGATGTAGAATGTGGAAGGTTCGATGAAAATACCTATCGTATGATGTCCTATTAGTTTATTGATAACAAACGAGTGGATCGATGTCGACACTTTTCTTAAATGTTTTTATTTACACCTTTATTAACACTTTTCTTAAATGTTTTTATTTACACCTTTTCTTAAATGTTTTTATTTACACTTTCCGATGCGTATGAACTGCTTACACGATAAAGACCCGTGGCGGTTGTTTTCGAACTTTTCGTGGGAAACATTTCTTCAACATTGGTGATTTCCTTTAGACATAATTATGTTTTCTGCACCATATTCTACTGACACCGACGTCATAAAAATGATTGACGATCGACAATCAAATAAGTGTTAAAGTGAAAGTTTCCATAGTTTCGTCTCTCGAATTTTGACGATGCCAAAGATGTGTCAGCAATCGAAAATCAACGATGGTAGTATTTTCTGTTTGTGATTTACCTCTTTAATATTGTCAACATTGAAGTGTATCGGTGATGTTAAAAGACTATCTTATAGGCCAAATTTCACCAATCGACGATTGTTAAAAAGTTTTAAACAATGCACTTTTCGGGCCTATCGTGCATTATTACTTAGAAAAATTTAATCCGTCAAAAAAATGGTCGATGATAAGGTTTAATGACATAAAATAAAAAATCCATTCATCCATGATACAAACTTCGACTTAGAAAAATGAAAAGTGGTACCCAGAAAGAAAAAATATTTCACAAATTCTTTTAGGGTGTGTTGAGTGTTGAACATAATGTTAATGGATTCCAAGTTGACAGATTTTTTTTGGACACATTCAGTGCATACAACAGTTCACATTCAAAACATAGTAATGCTCAGGAACAACATTGGCAAAACTCCTTACGAGCTATGGAAAAATAAGACCAACAAATGTGAAGCACTTCAAAGTCTTTGGAAGCAAATGCTACATCAAAAGAGAAGATGGCGGAATGGGAAAGTTTGATTCTTTTGTAAAAAAAGGAGTATTTGTTGGTTACTCAAGTACAAGGAAATCATGCAAGTGTTACAATATAAGGATCAACAAACTTGTAGAAAGCATCAATGTAAGAGTTGATGAGACAAGTGGATGAAAATTAAAGGAAGAATAAAAAGAGTCAGTGGAAGAGGTTTACAAAGAATAAGCAAAGGATGAAGAAGCCACAGAAGGGGAAGATGAAGAAGATAAAATAGAAGTAGAAGAGAAAGAACAACAAGTACCTCCAAAGACACCCAACAAAGGAATATAGAAGAATCATTCATAAAATTAGATTATCAGGAACAACGATGCATGAATTGATACTAGAAGAAGAATTCATCCACCAGAACAATTGCACCTAGCACTCTTATCTTCGATTAAACCAAAAATATTTGAAGAAGCCAACAAGGATGAATTTTGAATAAAGGACATGGATGAAGAATTGGATTATATATAAAAGAATGACACTTGGGAATTGATTCCAAGACAAGGTACAAGAATGTGATCGGCATAAAATGGGTCTTCAAAAATAAATTGAATGAAGAAGGGTAGGTTACCAGGAACAAATATATATTGGTATGTAAAGGATACTATCACACACACACTACGACTTAATATATTTTTCTCCTTTTTCTCCTCTTTCTCGAGGGATAGGATCCCCGAGTTCCTACGAGGTCCTAGCACAGGCTAGCTCTTCCTATCAGAACCTTCTCTAAACCAATCCACTGGTTCTTTCATTGAAAACCTGTTGTGTACAACTCAAGCACCAAGCGTGGGCTTCACCTCCATGTGATCATCGATTATGACCTCGGGCCACGCTAAGAGGCACCTTTCGTAATTCATGACTCGACGATGCCTGAGAGTCAATTCCTTCAATTATTTAAAGCCGAAACCCAAAATCATCCCTTAATTGAGATCGACGGCTGCAATCTCCTCCCTAATCCAACGGTCCTGGCCATATCGGGACTTCGGTAACCGGGAGTTCGAAATGCAAGAGAGACGATTCTTTTGACTCTTCAAACCATGAAACCCAAAATAGTCCCTTAATTGAGATCGACGGCTGCAATCTCCTCCCTGATCCGACGGTCCTGGCCATATCAGGACTTTGGTAATCGGGAGTTCAAAATGCAAGCGAGTCGAGTCTTTTGACTCTTCAAACCTCAAAACCTGAAATCTGAAATCTGATACGTGAGTTCTTGCACGAGATTTGACGGTCCTCAATGATATGGATCCAATGGTCCAGATCTCTTTGGAGTTTTGTGAATTGGGAGTTCACGATGCAACGACTCCAGAACTCCTGTCACTCAATCATATAGGAGATCAACAAACCTCGTTGATCTGGATCTGACAATCACTATCCCTCCTGAGCTTAAGGGCATTGAAGGACACTCAGTATTAACCCCCTTGTTGTCCTACGATATCCAATGGCTTACGGGGTTTCAGAGCTTTCCCTGAACTCTGACCACTCACCACATGTCTCCTCTGATGGATGGTTCGGATCCTCCCGGAGTTTTGTGAACCCGGATTTTGCGACTTGCGAAGACGGAGGGTCTTCCCCTTTGGTCTCCTGGGTGTCGGAACACCAAAATGCCGAAACTTATTCACATTAAGCTGATTCAGAGTTTTGCATACTAGGACTCCACGACTTGCGACGACAAAGGATCTTTTCCTTTGGTTTCCCGGGTGTCGAAATGCCAAAATGCCGAAACCTATTCACACTAAGTTGATTCAGAGTTTCGCATACCGCGACTTTGCGACCTGCGGCGACAAAGGGTCTTTCCCTTTTGTTTCCCAGGTGCCAAAACGCTGAAATGACGAAACCTATTCACACTAAGCTGATTCGGAGTTTTGCATACCGGGACTTCGTGACCTGCGGCGATGAAGGGTCTTTCTCTTTGGTTTCCTAGGTGCCGAAATTCCGAAATGCCGAAACCTATTCACACTAAGCTGATTCGTAGTTTCTCATACCGGGACTTCGTGACCTGCGGCGACGAAGGGTCTTGCACTTTGGTTTCTCGGATGTCGAAATGTTGAAATGCCGATGAACGGGTTTGCATACTCAGGGACTTTCGGAACGTTGCCAAGTCCACCCTCCTGCCTATGCAAAGATTAAGGTCAATGGGAAATAGAGCTCCGACGGGTCTTTCGAAGGTTTCTTGGGTAAATTATCCCTAGGCTTGGTGACCTGAGTAAAAGTCTTATTGATTCACCGAGCTATAAATTTGGTGGTAAGGGTAAAGTAAACTCCTGGGTTTACTATCATGGTAGTCTCTTCGAGGGACTCAATCTGACTTTGGAGTGCGAGGAAACTTCTTGAGAGAAGTGCCTTTGGGAAAATAAACCAAGGCATAGCATAAGCCAAGTAGATGGGACAATTCTCAAGGGAACAGACTCGTATTCTGAACCTACTCATTCTATACATAGACCAATTATGGTCATATAAGTATAAGCATGTATCCCTTGTCTCCAAGTCAAAAACACAGGAAAACACTTCCATAAAGAAACCATTTATGAGTGTATAAACATGATCATGCATCTAGGTTATTCAATTCAAGATACAAGAAATAAACACTTATCAGAAAAACACTAGGTGTGACGCGACTGCTGAGAGGGGTGCTCATTTCCACCCAACCGTAGGCTCAGTGACGCCAAATGGATTTACCACTAGCCACCCTCGAGATAGACCACGATGCTCGAGATTCAGTCTCCTACTTCCAGCTCAATGGAAGTCAAGGACAAAGGTTACTCTCCTTCTCCTTTGTTCATAACTCCCTATATTTCCGAGTTTTCTCTCGGTTGTCCTCCACGATCTTTGTCGCACACGTTCTCATTCCTTCCCCCTTTTACCACACTTCCTCTCTTTCCTTTTTCTCTGCAAGATTGCGTGTGGCACGAATTTCCCCATCCGTGGTTAGGTCTGGGAGCTATTACGGATGGGCGGTTCACCCCCATCCCCTCATTAACTCTTGAGGAGCCTCACCACATACCAATCTGATGGAAAATCCATTCCAGGGTCATAGAGTTGCTTTGATATTTGAGCATGTAAAAACTATTACGGTACTGGCTCGGTGGAATTTAGCGCAACCATTCCAGGTCCCTTCCACCACCTCTCATTAGCCATCATGGTCTCTTTTACCACATCCCCCTCCCAGTAGTCATGCAACACATAATTATAACATAATTTACATTCATCGACCTTTTATACAAAGGTTTGTCGAATCAAACATTCACATCTTTTGTGTTTTCCATAGTTCTTGGCCAATATAGTTATTCTTATAGACTAGGAGAAACAGGGTGTTACAATTCTCTTTCCCTTAAAGGAACATCATCCTCGATGTTCTATCTATCAATATGACGTGTATGTATAGAAGTAAACAAAATCGGATATGCATGTTTCATGGCATCTTCCATTTCCCATGTAGCCTCATCTGGGCCAAAATATTTCCACTACACCTTGACTTGTGCAATGGTTCGATTCCTTAGTGGGGTTTCCTTTTTGTGCAGGATGCATTGAGGTTCTGGTAGGAATTATCCCTTTGGTTCCACCTGGATCAAAGACTAGTCAATTATATGATTAGAATCGTGTACATATTTATTCAATAATGAAACATGGAAAACATTATGTGCTTTTACTGTGGGAGGAAGTGCTAGCCTATAGGCTACAGGTCCCACTCTCTCTAGAACTTCAAAGGATCCACAATATCGAGGTTCCAACTTGGCACAAGCTCCTATCCTCAGGGAAATCTTCCTAGGCCTAACTCTGAGATATACGTGGTCCCCCGTCTTGAATTCTCTTAGAGTTCTCTTTCGGTCGGTGTAACTTTTCTGTCTGTTCTAAGCAACCTTTAGGTTTTTCTTTATCTGAATCACTTGTTGTTCCATTTCTTTCAACATGTCGGGTCCAATAGAAATTTTGTTTATGGGATTACTCCAACTGACTGGAGTGTTGCATGGTCTACCATAGAGGACTTTGAAAGGACTCGTCTTCAGGGATTCTTGGTAGCCGTTGTTGTAGGCGAATTCCACCAGTGACAGGTAATCTTCCCAATTCTTGGGTTGATGCATTACATGCATTCTTAGCATGTCTTCCAATATTTGGTTCACTCTTTCTGTCTCTCCATCACTTTGAGGATGATAGGCTATTCTAAATAGTAATTTGATCTCCAGACCAACCATCAATGATTTCCAAAAGTTGGAAGTAAATTTTGTGTCTCTGTCAGACACGATCTCTTTAGGCATACCATATAGTCTGAATATCTCCTTCATGAATATGTTGGTGATATCTATTGCATTGCAAGTTGATTTGACGGGGATAAAATGGGCGGACTTGCTTAGTTTATCCACCACTACCATGATGGCGTCATTATGTTTGGTCGATGTTGGTAGTCCAGTGATGAAGTCCATGGAAATGGTTTCCCATTTCCATTACGGGATTGGTAGAGGTTGTAATAATCCTGCTAGGTGTCGGTGTTATGCTTTAACCTATTGGCATTCTAAGCACTTAGATAAATAGTTAGCTATGTATTTCTTTAACCCAGGCCAATAGAATTGTTTCCTAGTGGCTGTGATCATCTTCTGATATCCCGGGTGACCAATATATGGTCTTTTATGTAGTTCATCCATTATGAACCTCTTCAAGTCGTCACAATCTGTTTCTGTAAGTTAGCAGACCTCCATCTATCATATGGTATCCTTCATACTTTATTCCTACAGGTTCTTGCTCCAAGTACGAGGTCACAGTCTACAAGAATGTGTCCATTTCTTATGCATTCCTGACTCTTTCTTTGACATTTGTCTCACAAGTGCTCACCGTTTTCAGGTGAATTGTTTTCATACTTCTTCTAAGGGCATCGACCACCCTATTTTCCTTTCCTTTAACATGTTTGATTTCAAAATCAAACTCACTAAGGAGGGCCATCCACCTAGCTTGTCTGGCATTGAGCTTTGGTTGGTTAAACAGATATCGCAATCCACAGTGGTCTATCATAAGTACAAATTTCCTTTACAAGAGGTAATGTCTCCACATTTTTAAGGCATGCACTATGGAAGCCAGCTCTAGATCATGGGTCACATAGTTGACTTTGTTCTTATTCAATTTTCATGATTCATAGCAGACTACACTTCCTCCTTGCATAAGGACTCCTCCGAGCCCTTCCTTACAAGCATCTATGCACACGAGGAAGTTGCTTTTGGGATCAACAATCTTCAACACGGGTGCATGGGTTAGAAGGTGTTTCAAGGATTGAAATCTTTCTTCACATTCTTGTGTCCACGTGAATTTAGCTCCCTTCTTCTGGAAGGCAGTGATTGGACAACCAATCTTGGAGAATCATTTTATAAATATCCTATAGTATCCTTCTAAGCCTATAAAGGATATGATATCCGAAACGTCCTTTGGGGTAGGCCATTCCATGATAGACCTAATCTTGTCAGGATCTACTGCTACTCCCTCTTCAAATATGACATGGCCCAAGTAATGTATCTTCTTCTGGAAAAAGTCACACTTTCTAAATTTGGCATAGATATGATGTTCTCTTATCACTTGAAGCACAATTCTAAGATGTTCCTCATGTTCCTCTCTATTCTTAGAGTAAATTAATATATCGTCAATAAAAACCATTACAAATTTGTCTAGGAATTTGTTGAACACATTGTTCATCAAGCACATAAAAGTGGCAGGGGCATTGGTCAATCCAAATGGTACTACCACAAACTCATAATGACCATATCTCGTCCTGAAGGAAGTTTTGTGGATGTCTTCACCCTTGATTAAGACTTGATGATATCCAAATCTCAAGTCAATATTTGAGAAGATGGAAGCACCTCCCAATTGATCGAACAGGTCATCAATCCTAGGTAAGGGGTACTTGTTCTTTATGGTTACCTTATTGAGTTGTCTATAATCTAGGAACAATCGGAGGGTACCGTCTTTATTTTTCACAAACCGGACTAGTGCTCCCCATGGAGACACACTGGGATGGATATAGCCTATGTCCATCATTTCTTTTAGTTGTAATTTAAGCTCAACTAGCTCCGGTGTGCTCATCCTATAGGGTGTCCTAGACACTGACATCGCTCCCGGTGCAAGTTCTATCGAGAAGTCAATGTCCCTTCTTGAAGGTAAACCTGGTACCTCTTTTGGAAATACATATCTATATTCTCTTAGTGTGGGGTGGTCTTTGAGGCTTGGTTTTTCATATTTAACTGATTCCAACACCTGTATCGCATATAGTGGACATCACTTTCTGCAATACTTTCTCATTTGAAGGGATGATATTCGTTTCACCGAGACAGGTTTTTGGATCCCTTGAAGGGTTATCCTTCTTCCTTCTTCACTTACAGATTCTAAGGTTTTATGGTAACAGTCCAGTCTGGCTTTATATGTGTCTAGCCAGTCCATACCAATCAACAAGTCATACGATCCTAGGGGTAATACGTTGAGGGTTTCTTGGGTGGGGAATTCACCCATAGTGAATTGGCAAGATGGTATGACCTCCATTACCTTTATTTTGGTGTTGGTGGCTAACTATACCAACCATGGCTTGGTGTGTTTATGTGGCTGTATTTTACACTTATCAACAACCTTAGGGGCTATATAACTCAAATTTGAACCAGGGTCAATTAGAATAGACACTAAATTGTTGGTGATCATGCCTTCCATCTCCACCACTGAAGCTTGGTGGTCATCTTGTTTATTATCCAAGGCTGCATAAATTTGTGGCATGCTCCTGGCCACGTCATTGACGGTGGTAGTGTTACCCATGATTTTGGTCATCATGATGATGTATTGATGATGGTGTACTCAGGCTCTTCATAAGAACTTTATCCTGAGAAAAGTTACTTTCTTCTCTTTCCAAAAATATCATTTTTGAAGGAGGTTCACAGGCTGCTAGTATATTTGCCTACGAGAATGCATGATTCTCACATGATGCCTTAATCCAGGGTGCGATAAGTTCGCACTGTGTGTAACTGCTAGGGTGCGAGCTCTTTTTTAAGCAAGGAAAAAGATGAATTCGCGAAGCTTCTAGAAGGGAATCTTCTAGAAGGATGAGATGGCATTCGAATGGTTATCCTAGTACTGGATTCCTTGATATTTTGGGATCACTCTTATCCAAGTAACTAATTCATTCTCTCCTATAAATTGAGGGAATTCACATGGAAAAGGTTAAGAAAACAAGGTTAAGCAAGATTCATTGGAGAATTGGTGAAAGAATTGTGTGAAGGACTGAAGCTACAACAGTTTGGAAACTCCAGCAAGGATATCATAAGGGTTTTGATATTCTTCATGCAAGTGAGAAAGTGTGTGTGTTAGATCCAAGGGCCATCGAAAGGAAGTTTGTGACATCAAGGCACAGGTTGTAATCTTTACTTTCCATCAATATGATACAGTAATATGTCCCTTTCCCATAAAGCTATTTCCACTTTATTGTATAATTCCTTGATCATATACATAGATTGACTATCGAATAGATTGTGATTTCTTCACTTTGGTTGGTTTGCGTGGTTGTGGTCCTGACTGCATGAGAGAACTGGAGCGAAGCAGGAGAAAAA
Source organism: Picea engelmannii (assembly GCA_009831015.1). NCBI lineage: Eukaryota > Viridiplantae > Streptophyta > Pinopsida > Pinales > Pinaceae > Picea > Picea engelmannii. The sequence goes on from ML782293.1 coordinate 303,030, forward strand.
AAGACCCTAGGAAGCGATTATAAGGTATGTTACTCGTTCTTGCCTTCTAGTTAATTCAATGGTCAAAATCTAGGAAAAGAGTCATGTTCTGTTTTGCTTTGTTCTAGATCCAGGTGGATCTAGGGAGAATGGTTAGTGTCCACACCTACGAATTTATCCAATAACAGGTAGCTTCTTGAACATTGTAAATTCTCTGACTGTTCTGTTGTCGGTGCGAGCAGTCCCTCAATAGATGTTCTTCTTCAGAACCCCAACATTTTAAGGGTTCTTTCTTCTGGTTATCAATCTTTCCTGGGGTAGATCCAAAATGTTTATTTCCACTCTGGGAGGGGAAATTCTGCTGGTGTACACTTCGGGTTGGGAAGCTCATCCTTGAGTCCTTTTTATAGTTTTTAAATCTTGGGGATTTAAACCCCTTTTTCTGGAATCCTGAACTATTCTTCTACTTCCAGCCTTCACGAGGTTTTATCCAATGCCCAAGTTGTTCATAAAAATATCTTGCCTTTCGAATAGTATCTTCTAGGGTCTTTGGCTCGTCAAACGTGATCCTATTATGATAGTCCTTAGGTAGTCCACTGATGAATCGTTGCACCTTTGCCTTTTCTATTTTTATATAGGGTATGTACCTCAACAATTCAAGGAATCTACTGACATATTCCTCTATGGTGCATTGCCCCAGTTTGAGTTCATATAATTCTTTAGTCTTTTTGTCGAAATCATTTTCCGACAGATACTTCTTCCTGAAGTATTTCTCAAACCGTTCCCAAGATAGGTCTTCTTCTTGAATCCCTTTATGTTCTTAAGGTCTTCCCACCAAATGGAAGCCTTCCCATTCAGGTTGAAAGTGGCTACTCGGGCCTTCAAATTTTCTGAGAAGTCATGGACTCTGAAATACTTCTTTAGTCCAAGTAGCCAGGCCTCTGCTTCCTCTCCCTTCTTTATTTCACCATCGAAAGAGGGTGGTTTGGCCTTCTTGAATTCTTTGAGATTATGATTTTTGGAATGATTTCGCTTCTTCCGCTTTCTTCGAGAATAAGAACTAGTTCTGCTACTAGAAGATCCCTCTAAGTTGCTAGTTTCCTTTCCAGAGGAATCGTTCGACGCTTTTCCCTTATCTCTGGAGAACCTTTCTCAAGGTGCTCCTCCCAGTGTGGCCACTTAAAGGGCCACGTTTCAATATCCCAGGTGGGATTTGACTTCTCTTTATCTGTCATTTGTCCGTGTGACTGGTGTTAGGTCCATGCTGCAATTGTCTTTGTATGTCGGATAAGCTCTGCAACAAGACTGCATTAATCTCCGTTTGCTTCTCTTGCTCTTTTATCAAACTCTCGTTGTCGGCCTTGTAGCTCTGTAGTTTGACCATGAGGCTTCTCACAGTCTCAGATAGATCTGAAGGGGTTTTGACCACTCTCCTTTCGTCAGACTCTTCGTCTCTATTGTGGGATCCATCCCCCACTTCATGGTGTGTCACCATTCTATGCGTCTACAGTTTCCCGTAGCTGATCGTCTTCTTGTTGTGCAAGAAAAACACTTGTTTTTAGTCAACATTATATTCATTAACAGTCAGTGCATAATTCATATTTTTCAAATGCATACACACAATAGGAATTTTCACTCTTAACTTCGTCTTTTGATAAGGGGGGTTAGGATAGAGAGCTACTCCTTTTAAGAGTACTTCAGATGGAGTTCCTGCACAAATCTTCCATGATCCCAAGCAGGCCAAGTGTTGTAACCATGCTCTGATACTAATTTGTCACACACCCACTATGGCTTAATAGATTTTTCTCATTTTTCTCCTCTTTCTCGAGGGACAAAATCCCTGAGTTCCTACGAGGTCCCAGCCCAGGCTAGCTCTTCCTATCCGAAACTTCTCTAAGCCAATCCACTAGTTCTTTCATTGAAAACCTGTCGTGTACAACTCAAGCACCAAGCATGGGCTTCACCTCCATGTGATCATCGGTTATGACCCTGGGCCAAGCCAAGAGGCACCTTTCGCAATTCGTGACTCAACGATGCCCGAGAGTCAAGTCCTTCGATTCTTTAAACACCAAAACCTGGAATCATTCCTTAATTGATATCAACGGCTGCAATATCCTTCCTGATCCAACGGTCCTGGCCATATCGGGACTTCGGTAACCGGGAGCTCGAAATGCAAGCGAGTCGAGTCTTTTGACTCTTCAAACCCCAAAACCTGAAATTGTCCCTTAATTGAGATCGACGGTTGTAATCTCCTCCCTGATCCAACGGTCCTAGTCGTATCGGGACTTCTATAACCGGGAGTTCGAAATTCAAGCGAGTCAAGTCTTTTGACTCTTCAAACCTTGAAACCTGAAATTCGATACACGAGTTCTTGCACGAGATCCGACGATCCTCGATGATATGGATCCAACGGTCTAGATCTCTTCAGAGCTTCATGAGCCGAGAGTTCACGATGAAACGACTCCAGAACTCCTGTCACTCAATCCCCGAATTCCGATATGGAAATTCATATAGGAGATCGACAAACCTCATTGATTTGGATCTGATGGTCACTATCCCTCCTGATCTTAAGGGCGTTAAAGGAAAATCATCCTTAAACCCCTTGATGTCCTACGAGATCCAATGGCTTACGCGGTTTCAGAGCTTTCCCCGAACTCTGACCGCTCACCACACATCTCCTCCAATGGACGGTCCAGATCCTCCTGGAATTTCGTGAACCCAAATTTCACGACTTGCGAAGGCGAAGGGTCTTCCCCTTTGGTCTCCTGGGTTCTAGAACGCCAAAATGTCGAAACCTATTCACATTAATCTAATTCATAGTTTTGCATACCGAGACTCCGTGACTTGCACTGACAAAGGATCTTGCCCTTTGGTTTCCCAGGTGCCGAAATGCTAAAATGCCGAAACCTATTCACACTAAGCTGATTCGAAGTTTCGCATACCAGGACTTCGCGAACTGCAGTGATGAAGGGTCTTTCCCTTTGGTTTCCCAGGTGCTGAAACGTCGAAATGTCGAAACCTATTCACACTAAGTTGATTCAGAGTTTCACATACTGAGACTTTGCGACCTGTGGTGATGAAGGGTTTTGCCCTTTGGTTTCCCATGTGCCAAAATGCATAAATGTCGATGAATGGGTCCACATACTCTAGGAATTTCAGGACATTGCCAAGTCCACCCTCCTGCCTATGTAAAGGTTAAGGTCGATGGGCAATAGAGCTCCGACAGGTCTTTCAGAGGGTTCTTACGTAAATTATCCCTAGGCTTGGTGACCTGAGTAAAAGTCTTCCTGATTCGTCGAGCTATAAATCAGTGGTAAGGGTAAAGTAAACTCATGGTTTTACTATCATGGTAGTCCCTTCGAGGGACTCACTCCGACTCTGGAGTGAGAGGAAACTTCCTGAGAGAAATGCCTTCAAGAAATTAAACTAGGGCATAGCGCGAGCCAAGAAGATGGGACAATTCTCAAGGGAACAGACTCGTATTTTGAACCTACTCATTCTATACATAGATCAATTATGGTCATATAAGTATAAGCATGTGTCCCTCATCTCCAAGTCAAAAACATAGGCAAACACTTCCATACAGAAACCATTTATGAGCGTATAAACATGATCATGCATCTTGTTTATTCAATTCAAGATACAAGAAATAAACACTTATCAGAAAAACACCAGGTGTGACGTGACTGCTGAGAGGGATGCTCATTTCCACCCAACCGTAGGCTCAGTGACTCCAAACAAATTTACCACTAGCCACCCCCGAGCTAGACCATGATGCTCGAGATTCAACCTCCTACTTCTAGCTCAACAAAAGTCAAGGACGAAGGTTACTCTCCTTCTCCTTTGTTCAAAACTCCCTGTATTTCCGAGTTTTCTCTCAGTTCTCCTCCATGATCTCTATCGCACGTGTTCTCCTCTCCTTCCCCGTTTTACCACACTTCCTCTCTTTCCTTTTTCTCTGCAAGATTGCGTGTGGCATGAATTTCCCCGTCCGTGGTCAGGTATGGGAGCTGTTACTGATGGGAAATTCACCCCCATCCTCTCATTAACTCTTGAGGAGCCTCCCCACCTACCAATCTGATGGAAAATCCATTCCAAGGTTAGAGAGTTGCTTTGATCTTTGAGCAAGTAAAAACTAGTATGGTATTGGCCCAGTGAAAGTTAGCGCAACCATTCCAGGTCCCTTCTACCACCTCTCATTAGCCATCATGGTCTCTTTTAGCACATCCCCCTCCCAGCAGTCATACAACACATAATCATAACATAATTTACATTCATCGACCTTTTATACAAAGGTCCATCGAATCAAACATTCACATCTTTTTTGTTTGTCATAGTTCTTGGCCAATATAGTTATTTTTACAGACTAGGGAAAACAGGGTATTACAGATACACACAGGTTGAAGGTATCAAATTTGAAGAGATATTTGACCCAGTTTCCATAATGGAAGCAATCAGATTGATACTATCTTATGCATGTTCAAAGAATATTAAAGTGTATCATATGGATGTGAAATCAACTTTTCTAAATGGAGGACTAGAAGAAGAAGTCTACATCGAGAAACCAAGAGGATTTTAGTTATCAAAAAATTAAGATTATGTTTGTAGATTAAAGAAGGCCTTGTATGGTCTCAAATAGGCCCCCAAAGCATGGTATTCCAAACTAGATAGATACTTACAATAGCAAGGGTTCATGAAAGGAATGCAGACAACAACCTCTACATCAAGGTAACTCAAGATAGTATTTTAATCATTGAAGTTTATATTGATGATATTATTTTTGGAAGTGTTGATGACAGGTTGATCCAGAAAATTGCAAATAATATGTAGAATGAATTTTAAATGTCCTTACTTGGAGAACTATCATTCTTTCTAGGTCTTCAGATATGTGAAAACAACCAAGGGATTTTTATTTCTCAAACCAAGTATATCAAAGAAATTCTAAAGAGGTTCAGAATGGAATATTGCAAACCAGTCAGTAGTCATATGAAAACCAGTTGCAAGTTAAGTAAAGATTATAATTCAAAGTCTACATATCATAGGCAGTCTAGGTCAATGATTGACAACTTACTTTATGTGAAAGAATCCATATCGGATGTAATGTAGGCAATTGGACATGTGGCAATATTTCAAGCAACATGAAAGGAATCGCATGTTCTAGCAGTAAAGAGGATATTCAGATATCTCAAGGGTACATAAAAGTTTGGATTATGGTATCCAAAAGGAAAGGATTTATCACTTATTTCCTACATACATGCAGATTGGGTAGGTTGCATGGATGATTGATGAAGCACTAGTGGAGCAACGTTCTACTAGGGAGAGTGTTTAGTATCTTAGCTAAGAAAGAAATAGTCATCAATATCATTATCTACAGTTGAAGCAGAGTATATTGCAACAACATCATGTCGTACACAGGTTATATGGATGAAACAATCTCTAACAAATATACAGGTTGAGTATGATGAGCCCATTCAATCTATTATGATAATACAAGTGCCATCCATATCTTAAAGAACCCAGTGATGCACTCTAAGATGAAGCACATTCAAATCAAGCATCACTTTCTATGGGAACAGGTTGCAGAGAAGAATATCAGAGTTGAATATGTGGGAAAAAAAGAACAAATGAAAGATATCTTTACAAAACCTCTTCCAAGGGAATCCTTTGAGTATCTTCATCGGAGACTCGGAGTAATTTCTAATCCAAAATGAATGATTTTCAATGCTTATCTTGTATGTCTTATATTTACATGAGGAAGCACCATAAAGAGGATAGTTCAAGTTGGGGGAGTAGTTTCAGGAATATTTTATTCAAGGGGAGTATCCCCAAGGACAATTTGGTTAGGGGGAGCATCCTCAGATGATAATTTATGTTTACCATTGATGTCGAAGGGGGAGAGATTTATCAGATGTAGGATAAAGAGTTATATGCTTGGAGAGAGAGCATAAAAGCATGGTTCTAGGCGGAGTGATGGTCACAAGGGAGCATGAGCGATATGAATTTAGTATTGCATCAGAGTTAATTAATTGGGTTGGTTTTCATTGATGTCAACCCTTGAAGAAAGTATGGTAGAAAATTCTAGTACCTCCAATGGTATGATTAAGGGACTTCAATTTGATTGATGTATAATGGTATGCAGTTTAATATATTTACAGGTAAGACTATTCTATATGGATAATATATGTCATGCCATTTCTGGTGATATGTGGAATGTCACATAACTCCTCACGATTAGAGAGTGATGGCCATATGAAGTTGGAGTACCCTCATGATTTATCTAGAAGCCCCTAGAAGGTCAAAGAAGTCAATTATTATAGAAGCTCCTAGAAGAAGTGTACTATTCAAATTGATGGTAACTAGGAGTTAATCATGGGTATAGTTTTTGCATTAAGAAAATAATTAAAAATAAATTAGTTGCAACAAGAAGTTGTGAGTTTGGTAATTATGGTAAAGTAGCTGTGATGAGAAGATTGAATAGTCAAAGTGGTTGACCAAGAAATAAATTAAATAATAAATGTGTTGCAACAACAAGAAGTTAGTTAAGGGAAAATAAGTTATGAATTGACTAATTATAGAAAATTTAGTTGCAACAAGAAGTTGTGAGTAAAGATAAATTATTTAAATAATAAAGTAGGGAAAGTGGTTGCAAAGAGAAATTATTTAAATAATAAAGTGGTTGCAACAAGAAGTGATGAGTTTACTATTTATGGATAAGTCAAAGTGGTTGCAAAAGAAATTAATTGAATAATAAAGTTAGCTACAACTAGGAGTAGAGAGCTTACTATTTGTGAATAAAGTGGCTAAGTGAACAAAGTGGTTAAGTGGACAAAGTGATTAAGCAGACAAAGTGGTTAAGTGGATAAAAGTTGATACTTCTATAGAAATCTACTTGGAGAGTATAAATAAGAGAGCATGGGTCTCCCATTAGCACCTATTGAATATCATTAAATATCTATTTTGTGAAAGGTTATTTGGATAGGTATTATTGATAGAGAAAAAGTGCAGCAGAAAAATCGCGGAAGAAAAACTGCAGCAGAAAAGTGCGGCAGAAAAATCGCGGTAGAAAAAGTGTGGCAGAAAAAGTGAGGCAAGAAAAGTGCAGCAGAAAAATTGCAGAAGGAAAAGTGCAGTAGAAAAAGTGCAGCAAAAAAACCGTGAAAGAAAAAGTGCAGTAAAAAAACCGCGACAAAAAAAGTGCGACAGAAAAATCACGGTAATAGATTCGCGACAACAGAATCGTGCAGGCAAAACTGCGGAAAAAGAATGCTACAATAAGAAAAAGGTATGGTTTTCATATGTGTAGTGTTGAATCTATGAATCTGGTTGAGGGTTTACCTCATAAATCTGTTGGATTCCCTCATGGAAGTTTAGGGATTGGTGAAGAGTTGATTTGAGGCAGATCTACTGAAGTTTGGTATTGGTTCATGTTTGAGGGATTTTAGTTGAGGTGTGTTGCTGAAGTTATTGGCAGAGATAGAGGTTGTATAATAGTGAGGATCTAGCACATGGTTTGAGGTATAGACTTGTGGTATAGTGTTTCAAATATATGTGATCAGATCAGATTGGTTTATGAGTATACAATGACAAGTTTCTTAGTGATAGATTTGACAGAACAGGTTGTCACAATGACATATTCAGTTTCTACATTCGACACTTATATTTCATGGTGGTTGGACGGGGAAAGGATAAGTGGTTTTATCCACCTTCCGGTTGTAGCTAGAGAACATAGGGGTTGTAGCCTCCTTCTGGTTGTATCCATAGAATTGGGGAGTTGGAGATTCCCTCAGGTTGTAGCCTGAAAATAGGGGTTCGAAGCCTCCTTCCAATTGCATCCAAAAAACAAAGTTGGTGCTTCCAATGAATGTAATTCTTAAAGACAAATAATAAAAAACATTATGTGGTTTTCTCCCGCATTGGGTTTCCATGTAAAAAATATTAGTGTACTGTGTATGTGTATGATTGTTCATTTTCTCTACACTTATTGGATGATAATGCTAAATTGATCAAAAAGATAAATAACACTTACATATTGTGGTTAAGAGGATTAAAAATCTATATTACTAATTCACCCCCCTCTCAGTGATCCAACAAAAATTGCAACAATATTCAAACCATAGCCTAAAAGCCATGTGTTGTTAGAAATAAAATCATTAAAAAGGGGGGGGGAACCCAAAAATAGTAAAAGTAGAGAAAATTTGGGAAACAAAGATGTTATTTAAAAATTAATTATTGAGAATTTTTTTATAAAATGTGTTTTTACAAACTCCAACCTACCCTCATTTTAACTTTAAAATAAAAGGAAAAAGAAAAAAAAATACTATTAAAAACATGTTTTTCTTATCTTGTTACTCGAGACATCTAAATCTCAGTTTCCCAATTTCTCAAGAAGGAAAAATGTCACCTGACAAAGGCCCTTGTGGCCAATGGTTACTATATCTCTCAAATCAACAAATCCTTCCACTCAATGTGCAATATTAAATAGAAAAAACTCTTCTTCCTCTTCATCTTCCTTACTTGTATCTCTCATTACTCTTCCTTACATCACGACACTACCGATCATATTTCTAATATTTTAGACAAAAAAATATCAAAACCATCTTCAAACCTTGTAAAACCCTTAAACAACTATTCAAAATTGCTAAATATAAATCAAACACTATGCTTGGCCTAGGAGTTTACCAAATTCCTTACTCCTAATGAAAATCACACATAGGACAAACTGGTAGATCTTTTAAAGCATTCCTCAAAGAGAATATAGCTGACATGACCTACAACCACATCTCTAAGTCAACTATTTTCGAACAATCCTATAATTCTAATCACCTTATTTTCTTTGACCAAACAAAAATTCTTTCCTTAGTGCCCTATCACTTCTCTTGTATCAATCAAGAAGCACTAGAAATTGAAAGAAACTCTAATAATTTTAATCATGAATATGGCTACACACTCAACCAATATTGGAAGCCCATCATACATTAGTTGGATCATTAATCCTCATCCATTTATAATTTTAATTGTCTATTTCATCTTCTCCCCGACCTCTTTTGGGTTTTTTTTTCCTCATTTGAACCCCCTTTTTTGTATCTTGACCTTCCTTTTCCTCTTAATCAATTTATAAATATTTTATGTTATTTATTTACTTCTTTATTTTATTTTATTTATCCCATATGTCTCCTCAATTGTATCCTTTATTTCAAATTTCATCATTAATAAGTTATCTAAATCTCTCATTTTAAATATTAAAGAAAATATTTCAAGTATTCTTAATGGCTATTTTATTCATAGAGGGGCTTCATATTCAAATCATGAAAATTATTGGTCAGTTGGGACTAATACTCATGTATGTGGTGATCCGGATTATTTTCGGCACGAAATGAGAGCGGAGATATAATAAAGAAATGCACAGGGATATCGCAGATATTCAATAATATAACAGAAATGTATCAGAGATGCAACCATAAACACATATATACAGTAATACACAATTTCTATTAATGAAATAAATGTACAGAGAGTGTAAAAATACAGAGTGAAAGACTCGCTAGAATGGTGGCAGCTTATCTCTGAGAAGAGATGTGACGGCTACTTGAATTTGAAAGAAGATGATTACAATGAGGCTCTGAAGGCCTTTTTACAATAGGCAGGAATTCCAAAAACCATAGACATCCAAAAACCTAACCCTAGGAGATGAAATGCCAAAAGTCATGTGGGCCCCGTTTGGGTAAGTGAGTACATCAACTTCCCGGGGTCGTAACTTTTGCATACAATCTCCGTTTTAGGCGTGTGATAGCTCGTTGGAAAGGTATCATCGAGGTGATTCATTTTAGGGGTTAAATGATTCCTTTGGTTATCATTGAGAACCTCAATATCGAAAAACCTTCATTTGGACCCTCAAAATGGCCCCGGAAGTTAAAACCTGCTAAAAATAGTAAATTGCCAAAATTGCCAGAAAGTTGTTTTGAGCCAGTTGGAAAAGGTGGGTGGCCACCGATATCCACCTAGATCAATCCTTCCTTCTTAGGAAGCAATGGTCTCCATTGCGTTGAGTTCCCGGGGGAGAGGGAAAAGCATTTGTTGGATCTGCATCTTGGTGAGCTACTTGTATTGTTGGAGACGTTACGTTGCTTAGTTTGTAAAAGTGTGCCATCAACCTGTTGAAACTGAGGCTGTTCAACAAGTCGAGCTACATGAGAGGAATGTGTGCAGAAGGAATCTTTATGCTTTGTTGCGACCTTGTCAACCTTCTTCTGTTGGATAGAAGGTGCAAGGGGTGAGGCTGTAGTGGTTGCAGTGTCCTTCTGTTCCCCTTTTGAATAGCTTGTGAAGAAGCTAAATTTTGCAGTATGAGATACTACCTTGCGACACTTTTTAAGTGGAACACTAGCTGGAACTACCTCTAGTATTTTGTAGAGACGACCCCCCAAAGTAACAATGACACTATGGGGTCGAGACTCATAAACAACATGGTGTCTCCACATATATGGTTGGCCCAAGAGAACATCACAAACATCCAGTGGTGCAACATCACATAATACCTCATCCTTGAAGGGTTGGATGTTGTATGACAATCGACACTGTTAGCTGACACGGAGATCTCGTCCTTGCCGAAGCCACCCGATGTTGTATGGCTTCGGGTGTGGTGTTGTCGGCAATCCCAACTATTTGACAACCTCTACTGAGATGAGGTTTTTCTGGCTTCTGCTATCAACAATAAAATGCAACGAGTTCCCCTTCAGCCACATCTGTGAATGAAAAAGGTACTCCCGCTCTTCTGATTTTGTTGGTTCTTCTGGTTGAATTCCTACGGTCGTGACAATAGCAGTCGGGTCTGCGTCAATCATCTATCCTTTACCAGTATTTTCAAAATCAGATTCTGAATTAGGGTTTGTCTCCTTGTCTTTGATCTTGGTCACCAATGACTATTTTGAGTGAAATTCATCGGTGTTGTTCCAGGGCTTTTGTAAAAATCGCACCATTTTATGGTGTCCTTCTTTGTCTTCCCGTGACCCTTCTTTTCATGTGGCTTGGACTGGTTTTCGGGAGACTATTTCCCTAATGGACGTCTTTGTCATACTTTGGTTGTTGCAGATTTGCAGAACCAAAATCCCATTTGTTCTAGTGCTTAAATTTCTGCTCGATTTTAACTGCATATCGATAGGCAGCACCGAGTGATGAGATGTCTAGAAAAGCCATTTCAGTTTGGATGTATCTGTGTAGATCCCCATGGTATTTCAGAACCAAATGTCGTTTGGAGTCTTTGATACTCAACTTGGTGCACAAGGTATGGAAGGTATTAGTGAACTACAGAACTTCTTGGCCCCTCTCTTGCCATAGTGTGGGCCATCTCATGTACTGGTCCTCATAGTTGCCAATAGGGTAATAATGTTCCTTTACCGCATCCACAAAAAAATCCCAAGTGGGATCGACCCCATATATTCCAGACTCCTCTGTGGAACTTTTCTCCCAGTAAGTTTCTCACCAATGTTTGACATGAGGGAGAGATTTAAGGAGTGCGAAGGTGATCTTTTCTTTGTCGAAAAAATTGTGAATAGAGAAATAACCTTCTAGCAAAGTTAACCATTTTTCTAGGGCTTCTGCATCTATCTGTCCTTCAAATACAGGAATATCAAAGTTAACTTGTACCTTGAAAGGCGAGGTGCCTCCAAAGTGGCCTCTTTATGAAGATGCACCTGATGCTATCAACAGGCGTTGAAGGATGTGGGCAAAATTCTCCATCATTTCGTCCCTTTGTCGCGTGAGAGCTCGCTCAAGCAACAGATTGATAGGATCGTCTACTCCGTCGTTTTTCTTTTCTTCCACCATTGAGGGTTTCTTGGGTGTGCGAGAGAAATTTTCTTCAATAGAGACAATATCGAGACCCAAATTTCTATACTCGGACCTCGTCGGGGACATGCACTGAAAAAATGATCAAGAGCAGCCTGCTTTGATACCACTGATACGGATTTTTTTCGGCACAAAATGAGAGTGGAGATATAATAAAGAAATGCACAGGGATATTGTAGATATTAAATAATATAACAGAAATGTATCAAAGATACAACCATAAACACAAATATACAGTAATACACGATTTCTATTAATGAAATAAATGTACAGAGACTGTAAAAATACAGAGTGAAAGACTCGCTAGAATGGTGGCAGCTTATCTCTGAGAAGAGATGTGATGGCTACTCGCATTCGCAAGAAGATGATTAC
>ML782293.1:315274-326054 GCA_009831015.1 Picea engelmannii
GATTTCTATTAATGAAATAAATGTACAGAGACTGTAAAAATACAGAGTGAAAGACTCGCTAGAATGGTGGCAGCTTATCTCTGAGAAGAGATGTGATGGCTACTCGCATTCGCAAGAAGATGATTACAATGAGGCTCTGAAGGAATTTTTACAATAGGCAGGAATGCCCAAAACCCTATACATCCAAAAACTTAACCCTAGGAGATGAAACGCCAAAATTCATGTGGGCCCTGTTTGGGTAAGTGAGTACATCAACTTCCCAGGGTCGTAACTTTTGCATACAATTTATGTTTTAGGCGTGTGATAGCTCGTTGGAAAGGTATCTTCGAGGAGATTCATTTTGGGGGATCAATGATTCTTTTGTCTATCATTGAGAACCTCGATCTCGAAAAACCTTCATTTGGACCCTCAAAATGGCCCCGGAAGTTAAAACCTGCTAAAAATAATAAATTGCCAAAATTGCTAGAAAGTTGTTTCAAGCCAGTTCGAAAAGGTGGGTGGCCACCGATATGCACCTGGATCATATGGGTCATAGATTAATGACTTACCTATGTCGTTAATCCCAAAAATAATGGCTATTTTATTATTTTAATATATTTTCACAATGACTTATTCATCTTTTATTCTTTTTACAACTATCAAATTTTGACTTTTATCTAATAAATCCATTACTTAGTACTCTTTTCTAATATTTTAGCTTCAATTTTCCTTGATTATGGGTGGAGTTTCCACTCAAACAGTTGGATGTGTCAAAACCATCGACACAGTTAACTTCCAAAAAGTTCAAGCGACATGTGAAAAACCATTATTTTTTAAATAAACTAAAAAATAAAACACAATTTGGGAGAGAGAGAGAGAGAGAGATTAAAACACCTTTTAAAAAATGAAAAACAATTTTCTTTTTAAAAATGACATTGGGTGATAGGGTGTGTGGGTATGATTTTGGGAATTGCACCCGCCCTAGTGAGCATGCACTCGGGGAGGGATGATTAGAGGGGTTGGGGAAAACAAGGACACAGGTTGGGGGGGGGGGTTATTTTCAGAATCACCCCTGCACCTCCCGACCCACACCCCTTCCTCCCACCTTCCCTCCCTCTACACCCATCTGCTAAAGGTGCAATAAATGGGTGCAAGGGTGATTCTAGGAATCGCACCCCGCCCCCCAATGTGTTTTTATTAATTTCATTTTATTTTTTAGTTAATTTTTTTTAGTGATTTTTTTTTAATATGTTTCTTTTAATTTTATTTTCTTTTTAATTTTATATTTTGTTTTTGTTTTTTCCTAAATTTAAAATATATTTTTTTTTAAATTAACAATTTATTTTTAAAATAATGTTTTTAGGATTTTAGGCCATGGTTTAAATAATTTTGCACTTTTAATCCCAAAATAAGATGAGGGCACTATTGATAGCACCTCTTTCCGATTTGGGGGTTGATTTTAATATTTTGGTTGCAAGGGTTGTCAAGGCCATGGGTCTTAAAGAAGTTGCAATTTTGAACTAAAAATGGGGGGGTTGTTGTGAGAAATCTTACCCTACGGACATGCTAAGCTCTCCTTTGGACAAATACCCCTATATTTGGTCCAAATACAGAAGTGAATAAGTGTTTACTCCTTTCCCTATATATCTAACTCAGTCAATAAAGAAAGAGAGATGAAGGATTTGGTATCAAACCTTTGATCCTGAGAGAGGAAATGCAGTGAAGTATCCTCATTTTGATCTTGGTTCATTCATGCAAGGGTTGGACGAGGAGAGCTTGGATAAGTGACTGTAGCGTCAAGAATTCTTTGTAAGTGGCTTCTTTGGCTTTCCCATTAATATCAACTTTTCCTATTCCCTTCAAGTTCATGTGTTCTACATTTGTTTGTCTATTGTCATTTTAGTCTTCATAGATAGATACGCTTTATATAATCATATAGAGTAGGAGGAAGAGTTTATTTTCTAGTCTTTGCAGGTCTTCAATTGCGTTGAGTATCTTGGAGATCAAGCTTAAGGATTGGAGTAGCGAGGAAGAACATCACAATAAGGTACGCCACATCCATTGCAAGATATCAGATATAATAAATACGTAGAACATAAATAAAATGCTAGGAATGGAAAAATAATAGTAATATAACCAGCATAATCTCCACAATAACACAAATGATATAAGAACAACAACAGAAATAGCACTTTGATTCAGAAAGCAATGTTCACGGGCCTCTTTGAGGGGAAAACCTCCAATGAGCAATTCTTTGTTACAATAATCTCCAAGCTAGGGTTTTCATACCCTCGACCCTTATTTATACTAAATATGTCTATCAAGAGAAGCATCTAGAGGAATATCCTTCTAGAAGCAAAATCTTCTATTAGGTCTTCTTACATCCGCCTTATTCTATTTTTATTGAAAGGCCTTATTAATATTGACGTTTATTACATCCGAATATATTGATCTACCTATGTGCGGGTTAGGACCCTAACATGTCCGCCCCCTTAAAAATAGCCTTGTCCTCAAGGTTTGAGATGTGGAAACTGTTGCAGAATGGTAGTTGGTTCCCAAGTGGCATCTGCTAGAGTCATATCTTTCCACTGGACTAGCACTTCCTTGATGGTTCTTTGACGCAAGCGAGGCTCACGCTGGTCCAAAACTGATTCTGGTTGTAGCCAAGTGGATCCTTCTTCAGCGAACTCTGGAAGGTTGGTTTGAATTTCGCACCTAGTTCCAATCACCTTCTTTAAGCATGAAACATGAAAAATAGGATGTAGCTTTGACTGAATGGGTAGAGCTAATTGATATGCGACTTGTCCCACACACTTGAGAACTATATAAGGACCATAAAATTTGGGCGCTATCTTCTGACAATGCTTGGCCTTAAGGGAAGTTTGCTTGTATGTTTGCAGTCGCAGAAACACCTGATCCCATTTTGCAAATTGACGTTTAGAGCGACCTTGATCTTCTTGTTGCTTCATGCGATTTTGTGCCATGACCAAGTTGTCTTTAAGGGTATGAAGAATATCCTCTCAAACTATAAGTGTTTGGTCAACTGCTTGGACCTTCAAGGTACCCGGTAAGTATGAGAGAACTGAAGGTGGCTTATGTCCATATACCGATTCAAAAGGAGTCATGCGAGTAGTTGTATGGTAGGAAGTGTTGTACCACCATTCGACTAGGGGTAACCATTGAGCCCAATGATGTTTTTTTTCAGAGGCAAAACACCTCAGATATGTTTCCAAACACTTGTTGACAACTTCTGTTTGACCATCACTCTGGGGATGATAAGTTGTGCTGAGATGCAATTGGGTGCCCTGTAGCTTAAATAGTTCTTACCAAAAATTGCTTATGAAAGTTGGGTCACGATTAGAAAGAATAGAGTGTGGCATGCCATGAATCTTGAAGACTTGGTCCATGAAAAGTTGAGTCACAGTGGATGCAGTAAATGGGTGTTAAAGAGCTTACTTGGAAGGGTGATCCACAACCACCATTATGACTGATTTATTCCCTGATTTGGGTAAGTTGGTAATAAATTCCATAGAGATATCCTTCCAAATAGCAGGTTGAATTGGAAGCGGTTGTAGTGTGCTCGGATATTTGACTATTTCTCCCTTGTTTCATTGACACACCTCACATTCAGTGACAAAATTACAGATGTCATGTTTCATACCATCCGAGAAAAAAGAACATTTGACCCTGTCATATGTTTTGGTGAACCCTGAGTGCCCCGTTGTGGGTGTAGCATGAAGCTCAAAAAGTACCGTGTATTTAAGATTTGATTGTTTACTTAAATACAAATGGACTTTGTATCGAAGATCATCATGGTGCCAAGAGTACCCTGGGGGAGCTAGAGCCTTGGTCTGTAATTGCTAGATCAGATGCGAACTTTTGGGATCTTGAAGCCATTCCTGGCGTACAGCTTGGAGCCAATCAGGTATAATGAAGGAAAGAGAAAAAAGGGATCCTTCTTCTTCATATTTTCGGGACAGTGCATCCACCACTACATTGTCTTTACGCTTCTTGTAAATGATCTCATAATCATAACCAAAGAGCTTAGTCACCCATTTTTGTTTCTCCTAGGAGGAAATGCGTTGTTCTAGAAAGTACTTGAGGCTTTGATGGTCTGTCTTAATTTGGAAGCGTTTCCCCAAGAGATAAGGGCTCCACAGATCAATGTCATGCAGAATAGCCAACATTTCTTTTTCATAAATGGGTTTGCCCAGATTCCTTTCAGACAGTTGCTTGCTGGTGAAGGTCAAAGGTCGACCCTCTTGCATAAGGATAGCACCGATTCCTTTCCCTGAGGCATCACATTCCAACACAAAGGTCTTTGTGAAATCAAGAAGGGCCAGAACTAGAGTGGTGCACATGGTCATCTTCAAGGTTTGAAAAGCTTGAGGGGAGTAGTGAGAGTTGCTGCAATCTTTCTGTAGTTTTTAACAAACTTGCGATAATACCCTGTTAAGCCTAGAAATCCACACAAGATTTTGAGAGTCTTTGGGTGCGGCCAATTTTTCATATCGTCAATCTTTTTCGGATCCCCCCTGATGCCATCCTTTCCAACCAAATGACCCAAGTATTCTACTTCTGAGGCACCAAAAGAACATTTAGATTGTTTAAGGAAAAGTTGGTGCTGAGAGAGGAGATGGAGAACTTGATCCACATGAGTAAGATGGTCTGTCTAGGTTTTTCTATAGATGAGGATATCATCAAAGAAAACTAAGGCAAAATGATGGAGAAAGGGATGGAAGACATGATTCATGAGGCTTTGGAAGGTGGAGGGCGCATTACACAAGCCAAAGGGCATGACCAAAAACTCATAGTGGTTCTCATGAGTGTGAAAGGTCATCTTGGGAATGTGTGCCTCTTTCATATGTATCTAGTGATAGCCTGAGCAACGATCAAGTTTAGTAAAGAATTGGGTGCCACTCAATTCATCCAGGAGGTCATCAAAGACAAGAATGGCAAATTAGTCTTTAATGGTCAGTTTGTTGAGGGCACGGAAGTTAGGACACATTCTCCAAGAACCTTCTTTCTTCAGGACCATGACTACAGGAGAAGAGTAAAGGCTCGTACCAGGGTGGATAACACCTGCATTAAGGAGTTCCTAGACCAGTTTCTCAATTTCATTTTTTTGTGAAAAGGGGTGGCAATATGGACGGATATTGGGAGGAAGGCTTTCGGGTACAAGGGGAATGGAATGATCATGAACACCACGGGAAGGAGGGAGTCCTTGGGGAGTGGAAAATACCATTTGATGTTTAGAAAGGAGAGCTTGGAGGTCATGCGGCACCAGGGGTGTCTTTGTTGCTTGTATGGCATGGAGTTGGGCAATGACACTAGAATGACCTTTTTTGAGCATCTTTTCCATGTGATGGGAACTAATGACCTCAGGTGAACCAACAGTGATGCCTTGGAATTTATTTTGGTGGCCTTCCTGGTCGAATTACATGGTTAATGCCTTAAACTCCATGAGAATGGGACCCAAAGTTCTTATCTAGTCTGCACCCAACACAATGTCACAACCACCCATGTCAATAGCAAACATATGGGATTTTAGGTGGTATTCACCGATTTGGAGACGCACATTCTCACAGTGCCCTCCACATTTCATGGAACCACCATTGGCAATCATGATTTGGAAATTGTTGACAGCATGGATGTAGCAATGAGTTTCTTGGGCAATACGACGATGAATAAAATTATGGGTTCTTCCACTATCAACCAGAATGATGACCTTCTGATGCTTGATGTAACTGATTAACTCGAGGGTTTGGGGAGCGGAAAAACCAGTGAGAGAATTGAGGGAAATGATGGGTTCTACTTTGGGAGGGTCTGATGGAGGGGTTATGTCAGTGATTTCAGGTGACTCAGACACAAGGGGAGTTTCAACATCCTCTTCCAAAATATCCTCAAAGATGGCCATAAAAATATTTTGTTCCTTACACTTGTGGCCCAGGAAATATTTGTCATCACAATTATAACAAAGGCCTTTGAGTTGGCGTTCAACCATTTCAAACCTGGTCAATTTTTGGATCTTTAATGGGGCGGAGGGAGTAGTGGGAGTGACAAGTTTATGGCGAGGGATAAAGGAGGGTTTTCGGTTTTGAGATGATACAACCTGTTGTGCTTCTTTATCTCTTTTAGTAGCCTCCACCCAACTCGAGGGTCGAGCCATGAGGACATGGGCCCAAATCCCTCCTTGAGGCCACTGATAAAACACTCTTGAAAGAAAGCATTAGTCATACCCTCTGTTCAAAAAGCCAGGCGCTCAAAGGAAGCTATGAAGTCTTCTATTGTTTTAGATTGTTTCAACTTTGTCAAACAACCCAAATGGTTGGTGTCCTTGTCAAAGCGTTGATAAAGCTCAGTCACAAATTGGGTCCAAGAAATATACCCTTGACGGGAAGTTTTTCTCCATTGCCACCATTGTCAACATTCTTGATCTAGATGGAGAACACCATACCTGAGTTTGGCCAAGTCATTTGTGATGTTGTATAAAGAGAAATAATGTTACATTTGGGTTACCTAACCAGTGGGGTTCGAGCCATCAAATTTGGTCACATCCACCCACGGAAGGCGTAGGTCATGTTGAAAGTGATGGGGCTAAAAGGTAGGGGCATGGGAGGAATGTTCACCTTCAGTCTTTGGAGGTGTTTCATAGAAAGGGTCATCTGTAGGGATCTTCAGTTCGATGCAGAGTGATGAAAAGACAGATTCAAGCTGGGTGGTCAGTTCTTGTTTGACTTCCTCCATTGAGGACTGTATGGTTGTGTTTATGGTTGTATTGATGGATGAATCAATGGAGGCAATAGTAGCACTGAGTTGTTTCACTTATTTTTGGGTCTTGAGGAAACCATATTGCAAGGTGTTGAAGTGAGTTTCTAGATCTTGTCTATGGATATGGGCCATGAGGATGGGTGAACTGAAAAGGGGCAAGCAGGTTCAAAAATTTTGCCAAAAAATGATATGGATGAATGTGATAAGGGTGAAGAGATGAATCCAATGGAATAGGTCTCAAATAATGGTGAAAAATACTCTGGTCTGAAGAATACTGCAGTGATGAAATCCCCAAATGCTTAACCAGAAATAAATGTGTATTTACTTGGCAACCCGAACACAGTTGTGTGGCAATAGATCTAGTCTGTTTTTATTTGTTTTTGTTTCTGTCCCCCAAGGGTTAGGTATTAAAGGGTTCTACAGACAAGGGTTTGCCCTGTGTTATAACTCTCTGATATACGTGTGGGGTTCAACAGTAGTATTTGGCCCAATATCTCAGAGCAATAACTAAGGATGATAGACTGTACCCTTAATCGTACTACCTGACTACCCAGGTACTAGAGAGTATCTTCCTGAGTGTTGTTCTCGATGAAACTATAGCAGTCCGGTGGCTGATAGGTTTATCTAAAGAGGGATTCAATAAGTCTAGACTGATCTATACACAGGTGTTGTCTGATGCACTACCACTCGAAGGGGTACCAACAGGGGTTACAAGGGTGGCCAACAGATGTGCGCTTAAGAACCACTTGTATTTCCTGCATGTATGAATACCTCAACCGTAGGCTTATGCACATAATGACAGATATCTGTGGCTTAAATACGCTAGAATACATCTCTACCCTGAAGAAAAAAATCCCACAATTTCTGCCAAGGAAAGTGCTCTGATACCACTTGCAAGATACCAGATATAATAAATATGCAGAATAGAAATAAAATGCTAGGAATGGCAGAATAACAGTAATATAACCAGCATAATATCCACAATAACACAGAAATGATATAAGAACAACAACATAAATAACACTTTGATTCAGAAAGCAATGTTCATGGGCCTCTTCGAGGGGGCAACCTCCAATGAAGCGCTTTGTTACAATAATCTCCAAGCTAGGGTTTTCATACCCTTGACCCTTATTTATACTAAATATGTCTATCAAGAGAAGCATCTAGAGGAAGATCCTTCTAGAAGTGGAAGATTATATTAGGTCTTATTACATCCACTAATATTCTATTTTTATTGAAAGGCCTTATTAATATTGACCTTTATTACATTCGAATATATTGATCTACCTATATGCGGGTTAGGACCCTAACATCCATCCTCTCTCTTGCTTGAGTGATTGAGTTATATATACAGGGAAAATAGTAACCACTTGTTCACTTATGTATTTGGACCAAACATAGGGGTCTTGGTCCAAAGGGGAGCTTATCTTATACGCAAGGTAAGATTTATCACAATAGAAAAATGGTGACTCCACTAGGGAAGGCCTTTGACTAGTTTTTCCTCTTTTTCATTTTGAATCCCTTTCTTATGATTAGATATTTCTTTTTTAATGATTATTTATGATTTATTTCCCCTTCCCTCTTCATCATTGAAGATTTTACAAATCCATTGACTGAGTCTCTACTGAGTTTCAACTTGTGGAAGCCATTTTTTGAGCTTTTCCAGAAACTTACACTCCCCTACAATTCACACCACGGCGCCATTAGCTTGACTAGCACTCCCCTGCAGTGCATATAGGGGTTCCATTATATTGAATGGAACTCCCCATAATCATCCTATGGGGAACCATAATGATCTATCTCTTTGATATAAGGGGCGCCAGTCTCCTTTCTTGGGTGTTTTTGCCTGTTTTTACTCTTTTTTTGAGAGGTGTTTTTCCTAGAGTCTGTTAATTGGTCTTTGAATTTGTTTGATTAAGAATTTAAAATTTATTACTAATTTTCATTTCCTTCTTTGAGTTTTCAAATTTATCCTAGTTTTGATCCCATTGGGTTAACAAGATCCCTTAGTTCATCCTGCCTTTCAGTTCTCTAACCTTTGTCTTGCAAATCTTTCAGATTGCTTGATTGTTTAGGAGTACTCATCAACTAGGGTTTGCAAAGGTTGATTGTTTTTTAGTCTCTTTGTGATGTTCTTCATGACGTATCACTTTTTGAATGATTGAAGACTTTCTTGTTAACCACAACTCAACTTTGAATTCTCTTTATCGCAACTCATCTTTGAGGATTGTTGAGTGATTATCTCTTTATCTTTTTCATTGTTTGGGTTCTTGTCTGAATATATGTTGGAATCATTCTAACAGTTTTGATTCTTTGATTACTTTTCGACCTTTTGAGTCATTCATTGAACAAGTTATCTCACACTTGGTTTCTCTCATTTCTCGTCAGTTTTGAGTGTGCTTTGTTTCATTCCTTTTTTCTTCATTTTTCTTTGCGTCGAACATTGATTTATTTCATCTCATTTGAAAGTTGTGAAGAATTAAATTTTTCTACATATCTCATTGCATTGAATCAAACGAAAATAATTTTTCATTATAAATCTCTGGGTGGTTCTTTTTTAGCTTGTAACTACATTCAAAGAGTTTTTATGTTTCTTTCTTTGAAAGTTGTAATTCTTTGCTTGAAACCTCTTACTACTTCCCATAGATAGCTTTTATTGAAAGAAAATATTGCATTTTCATTCATATTTTTATTTTGAATCATTCTTGGAGTCAAGTGTCATTCATCGTAGTTAAGTTGCATCCACAATCTCTTTTGAGTAACAAATAGCCATAAAAGGAACAAGCGCATAATCTTAAATTTACTAGACCTTTTGTTTTAGATAAAACCAACGAGTCTAGGATTTTAGGGCCTTGGTTGTAGGGTGGAGAGTAAATTATCCAAGGCTACTTACATGAGATTGTAGAATACTAGAGAGTGATGAAATACAAGTAGTAAAAAATGGAATTTTTTAGGAGAGCTCCTATTACACGAGAGTTAAACACGAGGTCAAGAAAAATGACGGTTTGAGATCTCCCCTCTTTCATTTTCTTTTATGTTTACCACTTATTCTTAGTATTTGGGTCATGGATTTTCATCCACCATTCCTAGTTCCATTTTCTTAGTATTGACTATCGACTGGTTACCCACCCGACCATCCATTGCGAAATTTGTAAACATAGTTGCTTTTCCTAGGATTCTACATGGGTGACTACAAGGGGGGTTCCTTCTTCAGAAGGTTCTTTATGGTACCTGAGGTAGATGTCACATCACACTTATAGTACCACTGTATGGTGGCCCCACAAAGCAAGGGTTACTTGCATTGAGAAGGGTTGTTTTGTGGAGGTTGGGGTGACTTCTTCTCATATATTCATTGATGGCCTCATCTCCCGTCTCTGGAAGATACCTACTTCCTTTGTTTATTTTCTCTTATATTATAGGAACTTTGATAGTGTGTGCTATTTTGTTTATCAATACCTTAGGATTGGGTTCATGTCTATGGCATCAGTTCCTAGAACTACCAACAAAGGGACATGTTTTCCCAGGGAATCGTTATTTTTTCCTTCTATGGGACATGTTGGTCCTTCTTATATCACCACTTTGACTCTTCCTAGACTCACTATCGAGTTATTGGTCTTTTTTTTTCCAGTTCATTCAACGTAAATTATTCTAGTGCTTCATCTGTAAGAACTCCAACCTAGGACCATGAATCTCATATTTGTTAGGATATTTAGACACTTAGGAGTTAGTTAAGATCTACTTGGTCTAATATGTCGTTAGGTAAAAGTGTGTTTCTTTAGTATGCATTAGTATGAATTTGTAGTTAGGCAATCCAACGGTCACGATATGTTCCCGACATAGAGTGATCTAACAGTTCATACTCTCCTTGATCTTAATGACCATTGATATGTGGCTTAACACCCGATTGGTCCATGATCTCTATTTAAAGAGCATGGAGGGTCATTTGTCGATGATCGATTGTGATAAACTCTCTTGTAAAATCTCTCTGTAATCTTTTTCTTTGCATTAATAAACTGCTCCAAGTGGTCGC
>ML782293.1:327509-342550 GCA_009831015.1 Picea engelmannii
TCTACTTGGTCTAATATGTCGTTAGGTAAAAGTGTGTTTATTTAGTATGCATTAGTATGCATTTGTAGTTAGGCAATCCGACGGTCACGATATGTTCCCGACATAGAGTGATCCGACGATTCATACTCTCCTCGATCTTAACGACCATTGACTCATGGCTTAACACCCGATTGGTCCATGATCTCTATTTAAAGAGCATGGAGGGTCATTTGCCGATGATCGATTGTGAGAAACTCTCTTGTAAAATCTCTCTGTAATCTTTTTCTTTGCATTAATAAACTGCTCCAAATGGTCACGTTGGTTGGGGCCGTGGATGTTTCCCCGTAGGGGTTTTACCACGTGAAAACATCGGTGTGTTGATCTTTGATCTGATTATGTGAGTGGTTACTGAAGGTGTTCATTCTCTGTTGGAATACCTGTGTTGTCGAACAATATTGACCCTCTACCTTCTTTTCCCCTATGGTCTTCTTCATGTTCTTCCTCTTCACCTACTAAAAGCTCTATATCTAGTAACCAAGTGGATAAGAAGAACAAGAAAAGGATATTAAGGAGAATAAAAATAAGCTAGGGGGATAAATTCCAACCACTACAGGACATGTTGGAATCAATCAACCAACTATTCTTCAGCGTACTGGGAGTTTTGATAATGTCGACAAGTCTACCAAGACACATAGCAAGCCCAAATTCCCTTGCAGGATTTGAAAGGGTGACCACCTTATTAAGGATTTCCTTGGTATTCTAAAGGTTGTAGAAGTGTGGTCTTAGGGTTCTCAACCAACGTCATCAACTGCTACAGCTCATGCTGGTGAAAACCCAATAACTCGTGATAATTAGGTTGGAAGTAAGAAAGGTAAATTCAAAATTCCTTGTTGGTTGTGTAAGGAGATGAACTGCACCTACCTTTGTCCTCACATGGATAAATATTTACATATGTTGGAAAATATTGTCGATTCCCAGCCACAAATTTCCACAAATTACCATAAACTCTTTCCCAACCTGCCATTGGTTGATGAATTAGTCAATCCAGTTCCATCATTGGTTAATCCGGTTAATCAGGTGGTCAATCTAGTTCCTTCCTTGATTAATCTAATTAATCAAGTGATTGATCCAAGTACCTCCCCGATCAATCTGGTCCATCAAATGGTTTATTTGATATCCCCATCGATCGATCCCACTCCTCCTTTGAATATTGAGTATTTCACTCAGGTCTTTCTTATTACTGTGGATTCGTCCAGATAAGGGGTCACTTCACTCGTCCCAACGACACCTCGTCTTCCTTTTTACGTGCATTTTAAGATCATGGTTGAAGTTTATGGTAGGGTCATGATACCTAAAACTATAATAGATGAAGGTTATTCCATTATCATCCTGTCCTCGAATGCTTGGAAAGCTCTTGGTTCTCCTTGGCTTGCGTTGGTGACTCATAATCTGTTGGATTTTAATAAACAAATTACACAACATTTAGGGATCTGTCCTCAGTTACTTGTTACTCTAGGAGGGAAAACTATCTATATTGATGTGATCATAGTCCATGACCCCTAGGATTTTAATTTTCTCCTCTAGTGAGACTATGTTTATGCTATGAAGGCTCTTGTGTCCACACTCTTTTGAGTGATGTGTTTCCATCACAATAAAAACATAGTGACCATAGACTAGTGTTCATTCATTGGCCCTCATATGATGGTCAATCATCTGAATTATTTGAATGTTCCTTATATGCCAACAACATCCACCCTGTCATAGGTCAATTATGTAGCATTTTGTCCCATGCATTCAACTCTGAATGAGAAGGAACATCTTCCTTATTTTGATTTAGATCTGGTAGTTAACATGGTGATATCTTCGATAGGGATATTAGGGCCTGATATCCCTACCCCTATTGTGGCACTCAACATGTATTACTACCATAGTGTGGTTCTTCCATCTAGAGAAGATCTCTTGGAAGCCATGATTGAGGGTTGTCCCTTGACATGTATTCCTTCTAGAGAATTGTCCTATTGGAATCCATGATCAAGTAGAGGTCAATGAGCATAGTTTTTCCGATTCCAAGATCATTAAAAAATCAAACCAAGTTTTGAGAACATTTCCCATTTCTATGTCAATATTGTTAAAAAATGAAACAAAGGGCCTCAAGCATAGTTTCTAGTTTCAAGCTTGTGTAAAAATGAAACCTACCTAATGAGCATAGTTCTATTCTTGTGCCAAGCTCATTAAAAAATGAAACATATTCTTACGAGCATAGCTCATCATCTTTGTCAAGCTCGTTAAAAAATGAAATATACCCCCCTCCATTCAAATCAAGTCTATATATGGATCGAGCACTTCAACTTTCTTTTCTTTTTCCTAGTGAAAATATTCCTATTAGTAACCAAATGCCTAAATGAGGAAAGAAGAAGAGTTTTCAAAGGAAATGACACTTGGTGGGTAGGCCTCCATCCTCTGGAGATCATGATGGAGAGAAGCCACTAGCTTCTAACAAAGAAACTGGGGGAAAAATACCTCTAGAGAGACACACTACTAGGAATGATCCTCGCTCCAATCGAAGGGTTCTCTTATTTCCATCACGTTATGTTCTTGGTACTTGTCAAAACAAATGATGCCAATTCACTTGTCATGACTCATCATGTTCAAGGGAAGTTTCACTTCAAACCATCCATCTACATTATTACCAATTTATTTTTTCTGTGTCAGTCCATACTCATTTGATCCACCATCTCACATCACTTTCCTATGTCATTTGCATGTCGATTATGGGGGATACATCATGGCCCTCCTTTGATGAGTCTGTTCCTTTTGAATTCATCACATTATCCAGGAATTAGAATTATAAATTAGTTAGTACCTTGGGACCTACATGCCTCAATGGCATTCCTCCTCACTTCAGACAATATATTTACATCATAGACCTATAATCGGATGATTCCATGAATGTTTGAACTCAACTCATTTATTCACATTCGATGGAATGTGATAGGGTACCTTCGGAGTCATTGTCGTCATTGGTGATTTCCCTCACACTTGTTAATGTTTTACCTCAATGACCGATAATCAAGTGGTTTCTACCATATTTGACATCAAGTCATTTATTCACATGGACATATTCGTACCGTTTAAGGATTGGGATAAAGACACTATGTTGGGTGCTCACTCTGTTATGTTATTTTCTCAAGATGAGATGGAGATCATTTGAGCATGTAAAATATTTCAGTACAATCACCATGATGACAATCTTACCGATATATATATTGTCATAGATCCACATTGTATTGATCCGTGGCTATGTTTTTTCATCTCGTAGCTCCATTGTGTATTTTTCGTGGTTGTGATCAATTCATGTCATGTAGGTATGGATCCACATTGTATCTTTGGTGGCCATATCCTTAGACAGTATTCTCATTGTATCATAGGTATGCCTGCCTCGAAAATATAACATATTTGTGTATTGACTAATGATTATTTGTGGCTTTTTCTATTTTCTTCTACTCCAACACCCTTGCATTGAATAATATGTAAAGTGTTTCAACCATCAGTTTCTCTTCTGACATCACACTTTATGGGGCATCTGTTACACACCAAAATTTCACATTTAAGTGTCACACCTATATACACTTAAGTGTCGCAATTGTTGTAAAATTTTGTATGCACCTTAATAAGTGTTGCATGCACTTTGTCAAGTGTCGTATGCACCTTACTAAGTTTCGCATTCATTTTACTCAGTGTCACAACACATTGACACCATGAAAGAACATGTGTCACAATCCCTAGTCATTGTGGAGGATAAATACATCACATGAAGGTCAAAATACTATGTGCACGTGAATTATTCATTATTATTCATAAAAATAAAATTAATTTAGTGTGAGAATCCACCTCACAATTAGTTTCCTAATCTTAAGGAGAAGTTGAGAATCTCATGGATGGTTGAGAAATTTTCTCAAACCAAATTCCTAATTTGGTGGATCTTGAGAGATATCTCCTCAAAATCCTTGAGAGATATTTTCTCCCTAAAAATATTGGAGATCCCAATTTACTGTATCTAGTAAGTGATATTCCCCATGGTGGTTAAGCCTTCGAATCCTATATAATGAGGGAATTCCAAGGTGAGAGGAGGAAGATTTTAGATGTCAAACCTTTGAACTTAAGAGAAGGAATCTATTGAAGTGTCATCATTTTGATCTTGGTTCATTTTTGCAAGGGTTGGACAAGGAGATCTTGGAGAAGTGACTACAGTGTTAAGCATGCTTTGTAAGTGCCTTCTTTGGCTTTCCAATTAATATCAACTTTTCCTATTCCATTCAAGTTCATGTTTTCTACATTTACTTATATATTATCGTTTCAATCTTCATAGATATATATTCTTTATATAATCATCTACAGTAGGAGGAAGAGTTCCTTTTCTAGTCTTTGCATGACTTGAGTTGCATTGAGGAGCTTGGAGATCAATCTTAAGGATTGGAGTAGCAAGGACAAACATTGCAGTAAGGTACGCCACATCCTTCCTCTCTCTTTCTTGCCTAATTGAGTTAGATATATAGGGAAAGTAGTAACCACTTTTTCACTTCTTTATTTGGACCAAAGATAGGGGTCTTGGTCCAAAGAGGATCTTAGCCTATCCATAAGGTAATATTTCTCACGACAGGGGTGTTACTAGGAGCAATACTTTTTTATTACATATTTGATTTTAATCTTTTTGTTGCAACAATAAAATTTATTAAAACCATCCTTTCAAAAAAAATGTAATTTTGACCCCCCGAAAAAAAGGTGTTGTTGCTGGTGTCACTTTTTGATTCAATGGTTGATTTTGAAGTTTTTTTTGGAAACATTACAAGTTTTTAAACGCCATGGTTGGAAAATCTGGTAATTGTGACCCCAAAAAAAGGGTGCTATCGATAGTGCCACTTTTCAATTTGGAGCTAAAAACAATGACTAAATACAGCCTGTAAAAAATGGAGAACTTTGGAGGGTTCTCATCAAGTTGGTAACTATGTTTTGAACATATTTCCATATTTTGAACATTTTTACAAGTGGTTTTGGAGAGAAACCCATCAATGCTAATGTACAATAAAATTGTCTAACCCATTGTTGCACCTCTTTCGTCACCTTAGTGAGAAAAATAGAGGCGCTTGCAAGCTTAGTTGGGTTTGCTAAGCAGGATAGTTGTAAGGAAAAGGGTTAGAGAAAGAAATATAAAAGAACAACTAAGAATTAAACTAAGAAATGAAATAAAAACTAAACTAATGAGCATAGGGACATAAGGACAAAAGAAACAATAAGACCCATGTCACCAATGGTAAGGTTTATATCAGTGAAAGAAAACACCAAGAAGAAAGAGGACTATGAGTCCCTTCTTCCTCCATGGGAAGGCTCTTGGACCCCCACAAATAATCTCTTCTTACAACTTTGAATGAAAATGATGAAAGAATCCTTTGCTAATCCACTCAAGGGGCGAGATGGATTGCCCAATGCAATGGTGCTAGGATACTCTTGATGAGAATAGAGGATTCCTCAAGAGAATAGTAGCAGCATAACTTTGCTATTGGATTTCTTAAAAACTGAAGTGCACCCATGGCCTTTTTATAGCACCTCTTTCAGGTATTGTGCAACCAGTTTGTAGTGTGGAAAGAGACTAATTAGGGCATTTTTAGGTCTTTGACCAGCCACCCAGTCGGATCCAGTCTAGATTTGAGTGTCAAATCAACTTGGAAGATGAACCAGAAGTGGGTGGGAGGAAAACCACTCTCATAAATGCGTCATACTTAGATGTGAGCGGATTTTAGCGACCATAATCGTGCATCGAGCGCATGTGCACTTTTCCTACGTTATTGTTTTGTGCATGTGCGTGTGCGCCCTGTGTAGTCATAGACCACTTTAATTTTGTCACTGGTTGTATAGTTTTTGGCCCTTTGGAAATCCTTTTGTGGTAATTATTGTCCATGGGTGACCTCATAACTGTTGGATGATGCTGAATTCTTGTAACCATTTGCGGATGAAATTTTAGTGATAACATATGCCCCCTGATGGATGAGGTTAGGAGCATACGTATAGCCAAAATCCATCAATGTTTCTTCTATTGAGAGTGTCGTTGTAAGAGAGAGAGATAGTGAGATTGTCAAGAGTTACCCATTGGAGGGAGAAGGGAACCTATAGAACCCAACATTCCATAAGGTGTGTAAAATTAAACTATGTACAAACAGGGCGGGCTGGCCCCATGCTCGTGTCATGTAACTCAAAAAGGAATGATGTGTTTGATGTATACAACTGCAGCGCCCTTGGGGGCGGTCGTGATAAAGGCAGAAGACAATTCTGCGGAGGAACATACTCTGAATAGTAGGCAGTGACATCTGTAAGAAATATCATGGATTCTGTAGGTGTTGATAGCCCAGCCAAGTTCAGAGGTCTTCGGTGAATATAAGAAATAACTACAATAGTCGCAAAGTAAGATCCACCGTAACATGAGAAAGTGTTGAAGTCGAATGTTACAGGGGTCAACGATAACAAGGAGCAATTGTGGTTCTCCCTGTGCCATCCGAGACCTCTCATTGGAAAGGTAATGAGAGTCAAGATACTATCACCCTTCTGGAAACTATGTTGATGTCGACAAAAAGGGGGATGCAAATCCAAGAAGAAAAGGGCTTCATAAAATCTACTAGGTGAGGTTAGGAATTGGAGGAGATACATGAACAAAGTCAAGATGTAGGAAGACTCAAGACTGCCCTTGGTTGGGGGTATATGTGAGGTATAAGTGGCCGTAACCGTTCAACTAGGTTGAGTGTCAGGGGGACAACAAGACAGGGGATAAGTTGTGCCAGAGCTGGGACAAAGTGAACAAACTCAGAGGGCAGAGGTAAGTGGCCTATGGTATACTCGAAGTATATGGACAATGTCAACAGGGGTAGATGATAAGGAGTGCCCCAACCAAGGGTGACATGGTTTGTGTTTGCCAAAAAAGGGAAGAAGGTCGTCAAAGGTGGAGACAAAAGGAGATGTAAATGCTGGAAACAAAGGCTTTTACAATGTACCAAATAAATAAAGAATAATTTGGGATGAGTGTACAAATATAGAAATGGGTACCCCAATGTAATATGGTTGGGCCGGTTAGGGCGCAATTTTCTTGGAGAACTAGTGGAGGGTGGGGGGTCCATGGGTGGGTTTCTTTATGAGGTAGGTGAAATGAAGGGAAATTTGTAGAGGGACAAACTGATTGTGAATGAAATGGAGGGTTCATGATACTGCAGATGTGCAGTCAACATAGAACCTTGAAGAGATAATCTGGGAGTCCAGTGGGAAATCTAGCAAAATGAAGAGAAGGAGTATGTGGCTGATTCGCAACATGATGTAAGACTATCGGGACTCCCATCCCTAAAGGGTTGAAAAACAACATGAGTCTCAAAGTGAAAAAGGGTGTTATGAATGGGACAACTCATGTGGGGGAGAGTGCTACCGGGTGACAGTACCTAAGTTGCAATGGAGGTGTTGGTACTACAGAGCTGGAGATGGGGATCCTAGAGGCAAATGTCAAAGGGTGTGACTGGAGATGCAATGGAGATTCAGAGGGAATGATTACATTCCAGTGCTAAGTATATACCTGAAGGGGTGGCATTGATGTATGATGCCCAAGTACCTGCACACATGAAAACCAAATACCCGACGTGAACAATATCTGAAGAGAATCAAACATATGAGCATTTATTTGATAATTTTGAACATGAGCATGTGTACCTGGACAGGGTATGAAAAAATGGTGCCCTGGGGGCTAAGGATAAAAAGTGGCCCAAGGACTGTCTTGATGTAGAGGACAGGATGTTGATCCCGTGGCTAAAGATGGATCAAAAAATAGACATCTTAAGCTCCCAGAATGGTTATTAGAAGTTTGGCGGAAAGGCCTATATATAGTTGTAGGGCCTACATTGCCACTTCATTTGTACTTGCTGCTAGAGTGACTGGACGAGAGGTATTTAGAGGAGATTTGGAGATTCTGGGAGAACGAGGCAGCCGATTCAGGACCAGCGAGCTTCAGGTTAGTACACTGGCCTGCGGATGTTTGTATATTTATATGTAAACATTTTGATGGCACTATGGACCGATTTATATATATATGAGTATACATTTTGGGATCTATGTGATGTTTGCATGTGTTTTCTTAATGTGTTGAGGATGTCTAATCTATATATGTTGTGACCGTTTTTTTTTTTATAGTTTTATGTATGTGTAGAGGAAGCTTGATGTGATATATGCCAATCTAACACATTGTTAGCTAAGTTATCTGTAATTTGATTCAATTGTCTTGGAATATGTGTAAATGTAATGGAATCAAAATGTTGAGATAAAAATCTGACTTGCAAGTATTTGCGAAAGAGGCAAGGATCGCAGATGCGGTACACATTGTTGAGATGGAGAACGACTAGTTGAGAGTCGAGAAAGACGCTAAGGTGATGAATATGATGATGTTGGGCATCAGCGAGGAGGCCAATGATGGCAATGTATTCGGCTTGGTTGTTGGTGGCTGAACCCAAACATATGCCGCCTCAATGGAGTATTTCATGTGAGGGGGTATAGAGGGCCCAAGCTGCCGAAGCGAGATTTTGTGTCCAACGACTGGCGCCGTTGACGTAACCGATGTGGTAGGCTGGTGGAGGAAGCATCTTTCAATAGCACAAATGGTAGTTTAGACGTGAGGGATGGAAAAAATATTAAAAACACTATAAAAGAAATAACCTAAAGTAGAATTTCTACGCTTAGGCATAAAATTTCTTTAAGTATAACCCGTTGATGGGTTCTTTAAGAGAGAGGCCTTCAGGAGAGGCCAAGATGTATGCGCCTTTGGTGAGGCAATGTTGGATAATGTAGGGGCCATGCAATAGTGACTTGAATTTGCCATGACCAAGGGTATCATGAGTGATATCGTAAGTAAGGATGAGGTCACCTTCGTGAAATGAGTGAAGGTTGATATGGCGATCAAAGGTGGCTTTTGACCATTTTTTGGCTGCCTCATTGTTCTGTAATGAAGATCGACGATCTTCATCCAGGGACTCTAAGTTCAGCAAGCGCTACTCCATTGGAGCAGTGTCGGGTAATAGCTCAATTGCAGTGCGTAAGGTGGGAATTTTGCACTCGATGGGAAGAGTGGCCTCAACCCCGTGAACTAGATGAAATGGTGTGAAACCAGTGGTCGTTTTCACGACCGTACGGTAAGCCCATAGCATGGAAAATAACATATGATACCAATTGGTCTTATGTTTATTAACCATGCATTGTAACATGGTCTTGAGGACCTTGTTAACTACTTCGACCTGTCCATTAGACTGAGGGTAATATGGTGAGGCAAACTCATGGGAGAATCCTAACCGAGATGAGAGTTCGACAAAAATCTCATTCTCGAAGTGTTTCCCGTGGTCGGAAACTAGTTAGAGAGTACCCCAAGGGGTGGTAAATGTGGTTTTGTATTGATCGGCTGGGTGAATTTGGATTTGATTATAACCATAGAAACCATCCATGAAGGAGAGAGCCTTGTGGCCTACGTAGTCGTCGATAATCTGATCAATGAAAGGCATTGGAAAGTTGTCCTTGGGACATGCATGATTGAGATCGCGAAAGTCCATGCAAATGCAGATAGTGCCCTATTTTTTGTTAATGGGTACAGGGTTGGAAACCCATGATGTATAGGCGATGGGGTAGATGAACTCAGCCGCATGTAATTTGTCAATCTCGTCTTTGATGGATGTTGCTTTGGATGGGTGTAGCAGTCGTTGTTTTTGATGAACTGGTGTAATGTCAGGCCAGGTGTCGATGCGATGTTCGACGATAGAGGGATCAAGGTCAGGCATTTATGTGTATGACCAGGCAAAAATATCCCGATATTCTTGGAAGAGGGATTTATAGGTGTTGATTTCTTGAGGAGTGCAAGCGACACCAATGGTGATTTCCTCGACGACTCCTTTTTTTATGGAAATGTTGATTTTGATGGTTGGGGAAATGTTGGCTATGTTTCCTTCTTCAAACTCATAAGGGGGGAGAATGGGCTTGTTGAACCACTCGATATGCCCTGATGGGATAAAATCCTTGGTTTTGATTGCGTATATGGGGTGTTGGTTAGGAGGCGTGGAGGTGTCTTGTGGAAGGAAGAGCACTCTGTGATGTAGTGCATCCCATGGGTATTCGAGTTTTTGTAATTCTTCGAGTATGGCCTCGTCACAGTGGAATTGGCGGGAATACAAGGGGTCTAACAGAGCAATATTGGTGACTATCACTGTGAGGTTGTCTTCGGGTGAAGAAGAAGCAGGGGGAATGACGCACTGAGATTGCGAGGGTTCGCTCGACATAAACCAAATATCGAATTATTGAAGAGTACCAATCATAGTTGGATGTAAAATTTCTGTAGGGAACTGTACAGGAGAATTAGAGGGATTTGAGGGTAAATCCTTGGATAAATCATCCAAGAACCATGGAGGAGTTGGGAGTGCTTCGAGTTCAGGAGAAATGATATGAAGAGCCTCTAATGATGAGGTAAGGTCAACCATCGATTCTATAGGGGGTGCAGGAGGTTGAACCAGGATCGATTGGCGTTGCCTGTATTCAATGATCATAGGACATTGGTATGTAAAATGATCTAAGGATTCGCATAGAGAGCGAGGGCATCTCATACATTCATTGATGGAAGTCGTGACATAATGGATGTCAGTGATGTTAGGTAAGGATGATGAAACTGGAGTGGGCTCGGTCTGGAAGCTTTGGCGTACTGCGACTAATGTCTGTCGGAAACGAGGTAGTGTGGAGCAATGGTGTGTATAATGACCATATTATGAACATATAGTGCAAGCGAATTTGGTTCTCAGTCCTTTTCTATTTGAGTTAGGGGTGATAGCAGTATTACCTGCTACAGCAATGAGTAGTGATGTTGTTGGATAGAGTGGAATCAGATTCTGTAACTCGGGTAAATATGGGCATTTTTTGGTTTGGTGTCCATCTTTCTCACATAGCACGCAAGGAGGTTGGATGAACGGGGGAAGAGGAGTTGTGGGCTCCTTCTTTTGCCTACCCCCAGCTATGGCATGGAGGTTAGTGAGTGGGGTTGTAGGGGGTATGGTGGGAGTGAGTATGGGAATCGTCATTGGGATTCCTTCCGTTTGGGTGGGAAGGGATGGTTGAGGGACCATCTCTGGTGAATGTAAATACCAAACTGGGATTGCCAACACCATATTAGGGAGAGTAAGTGTTGCGGCTACTTGGAAAGCTTGTACGCCTGGTGGAGGATAGAAGAAGGGAATTTGAGTAATGGCTTGGGCAACGGTCTCCCAAACTGGGATATGGCCTTGGGGAGAGGGGAAATCATAGACTAGTGGAGTACACGAGTTCGCAGGAGGCTCAATAGGGGGGAGCTCTACGACTAGTGGGATGTCAGATATGATAGAAGCCTCCCTAGATTGAAGGGTACCTTCCTTGTCAGTTCCTTTGGACGATACGACGAATACCTTATCGGAAGGATGAAGGAGTGGTGGTGCACCATGGTAAGTTCCTAACAATGATGGGTCTTTGAAAATTCCAGGACCCATTTCGATGAGTGGGTATGCTTCCAGGTTCGTGTGGATGAGAGGGAGAATGTTATCGATGTTGGCAGAAGGGTTAGGCTCATAATGTGAGACTTGGTCAATTGTAATGATCTTCCCATTATGGGGGAACATCATGGTTCAAAAGACGGAAGAGGCAACTGCCTTCATAGCGTACATGTAGCTATGACCGAACAGGATATTATAATCTAGTGGGGCATCAATAACTTCAATGTCGATGAGAATGGTTTTTCCCCCGAGTTCTATGGGGATATTTTGGAAGACCCCTTCAGGAAACGATGGTCGTCCGTCATAAGCTCTTAAGGTAATGGCATATGGGATGATTTCGGGGGAACCAAGTTTCTGCCATACAAATTTGGACATAATGCATGTGGATGCACCTTCATCGATGATGCACCGATGAACTGTAATGTTATGAATTTTTACTGGGATTTGAAAAGCGATTAGAGAGGGAAGGTGAGGTTCTCTGCTATTGAGATCAAATGTGATGAGTTGAGTATCCGTGGGGTCAACTTCCCCCAAGGCGGAAAGTAATGATTTTCGCTGAGTGGGACAAGTTTGAAGGACTTCTAAGACTGACATGGCAGTCGAGGATTGTGCTAAGTCATCGACCAAATTGTAATTATGAGTTGCCCTAGCTTGGGGGTTGTGAACATTCCTTCATAATGGGATGTGAGGGATGCGAAGAGGTGTTTCGAAATTAGGGCGAGGAATCACCAACGGGGGTCCTGTTGATGTTGGGATTGGTTCTGGGGGAGTTGGAGGAGACTCAGCGGGTGTATAGTATTGACAACTACGAGTTTGCAGAAGGATTTATTCCTCACTGGTGAGGATGATAGTACGATCCGCAGGATTGTTTGGGTTGAGGTATTGTCCCAACTATGGTGAGGTAGGTTGCATGTCCTGTTGGGTGTTTATTACACCCTGGTGTGGAATGGAATTTTGCAGCACGGCGAGGGGTGGTTGTTGCATGTATTGTTATGGGGCCTGCTGAGGGGAAAGCAGTGCTAGAGGATGTGTTAGACTTCCTGAGTCTTTCAGCCGTTTAAAATCAGCGATTTGGGGGAAATGATGAGTATAATGACCGAAATCACCGCAAAGGGCACAAGGGAAGGTGGTTTTAATAGTATTGTTATTTCTCCCTTGACGCTTGTTGTTATTTCCCCCCTGGGGATTCTGATTCCCTTGGTTCTGGTTGCCCCCAGTAGGTTGGTTTTGTTGGGGTTGATTCCTTCCTTGGCCTGCGTTGTTATTGTTCCTGTTTCTCCCTTTCTTTTTGGCATTATTCAACAGGTGGGTCGGATTTGCCGTATTCAGCTGTTCAAAATTTTGATATTGCTGAATGGGAGAAGGTTGAACAAAATTCACCCCAGCATGAGGGTGTGGGGGTGGCATGGGCTATGGAGGACCAGGGAATGGAAATTATGGATTCTGTGGGAGTTGTGATCCGTAAAGTACGTAGGAAGGTGTGGCTTTTTTACTAGTACTTAAAGTATAATCTGAGGTAGAGGGGGTACCAGAAATTCCTTGGATAGGTGGGTGTATCAGGGGTGTCGGGGGTGGCCCACTGATGGGTGGAGGAATAGCAACAGGATATGGTTGTTGATAAGGGAGTGGGAGATAATAAGAGGTTCCCCCATACGCCGGTGGATATTGAGGTGTGCCATACATTGGTGGTGGTTGGGGTTGAGGACTATGGTGTGTGGTATTACCAATCAATCCGTCTACTGAGAGAGACATCCTGGGTTTGTCTTGACCGAATGGCACCAGTTTGGGGAGGTCAGGAAGTACTATGTATAAGTACCTTGATTTTGAATAGATGAGGTCGTACTGTTGAGCCTTACTGATGGCTTCCTCTTCAGATTGAGGGAAGGTGGAAGCTACATCTTTACCGAGGAGAGAGACAAGTGATCTGAGAAACCAGTCAAGACACTGTTGTTTGGTGGTTTCATCTTTGCACAAACTACGTTGTCTACGCCACTTGTGAATGTGATCAGTGATATGTGTGGTTGAGGTTTGTTTGAAATTAGAGAGTAATTCAAGACCATTGTCGTGGTGGATTGGTAATTGGAAGAAGGTAAAAAATGCTTTGGCCAAGGACTCAAAAGTTGCATGGGACCTTGATTTTTCAGCTACATACCATTTGGCTGATGGGCCAGTGAGTGTGCCTTGAAATAATCGTAGGTGGATGGAATCATCCATAATGCTGTTGGAAGAGCACCATAAGTGGAAATTCATGACATGGTTGGTAGGGTCATCTCCTACCTTTCGTTCAAACTTGGGAATGTCTAAAGGAAGTTTTGTAGGCATTGCAGGCCATGTGGGGTCATGCAATATAGGATCGTTTGTGAGTTTGCTTAGATATGGTATGTTAAGAGAGGCCAAATATGGCATCTGTAGTGGGGGAGGAGGATTATCTCCAGCCATGGTGTGGGTGTTCTGTGAACCTGGCCCTTGAGGGGGGCTAGGTGGGGTGGCACTTCCTCCTTGAGAGGAAGTTGGCCCCCCGCTTCCTTGTAAAGGAGAGTGAGTGGACGGTGAGACTTGGGAAGTGGACCCAAGTAATGTGGAACCAAGCAAGGTTGATCCTAAAATAGTGGCACTCACAGGAGTGTGTGAAGGTGGTGTCGATGAGTTGGCAAGACTAGGAACTCCCCCTAAAATAGGAGGGAGGTTTAACAAGCATCTGGAACAATGGGGGTTCTAAGGGTCCCCTATGATGTCCAACTAGCTAATTTGATGTGTGCAAATGGTGATGAGAGAAAATAAACAAGAGCCTTTGTTGCAAATTTTGAACTTTACACAATATATATATCTAAATCAAAATGTAATCAGAAGTGCATCATACATAAAGTGTTTTGAAAAAGAAGCATATATGTGGATAAGTGGGTTTTGTCCACGTAGGGAATCAAAGAAAACAAATGCTCGTGTCCTAAAAGACATAACATCCTTCCTCTCAAATAGCACTGGACCTTCGAATAGTACTCAACAGTGGGGTCTGAAGTCACCAGAAGAGAAACTAGTGAAGGATGAAGTAATCAGTTATAATGAGGGGTAAAGGGGGCATATCCTGAAAGAGCTGGCGATATTTCCCAATAGCCACACAAAATCCGATCAAAGTGCAATTGCAGCCCACAATTGTCACCTGGGTAGATGTCCTAAAATTTGGTAACTAGGTACCTTGGTCAAAGTGCAACATTTAGATTTTTGGCCTAAGAAATGGGTCGGGGGCTGGATCCCGTCCAAGAGGTGGGTGCCTCAAGGGGGGATGCACAGAACAACTGGACCTTGTCCTTCAACCCTTCATAGGTATCTCCCTACCTTATGGTGTTACGAACACTTGACTTGGAGGATTTTCAGTTCCCTATTTGACAACTTCTATTGTTTTGACAATGTGAGAACCAAATAACGGGGAGTTATTTGGATGCCTATCCCCGAAATCCTACCTAGACTAAAAAATTTCTTTTGGCACCTCCT
>ML782293.1:342600-356848 GCA_009831015.1 Picea engelmannii
GTGGGGTGTTTCGGAATCCCTTTGGAGGAAACTTACTTTGACCTCCACGTTTCGAGAGGAAAACTATGTGAGTGATAAGTGAATTTTGTGTGTGAATGAGTGAAAGTGTGCCAATGTTTTAATGAATTAGGTGTCACCTTGCTACATGTGGACTTCACTTGGTCCTTACAAGTGTTTATTACCTAATTAACTAAGTGTCTTTGGTACAACCTTGCATAATTCAAAAGTCCCTAGGAAACTAGCATGTGGACATGTGGGTCCTTTACTATTCCTTTAACTCCCTATTGTGATTTAATCTAAGAAAAGATTTGAAACTATCCTAGATTGTGATCATGTGGGCATGTATGGGTCCGTTACAAAACCTTTAAACTTCCCTAGTGATTTAATCTAAGAAAGTAAATTTCAACACTATCCTATCTTTGAAGCATGTGGGCCTGTATGGGCCTGTTACAATCTTAAGATGTGTTTGAAAAATAAACTAAGAGGAGTCCCAAGAGGGGCTCTTGTCATCTCCTAAAGGTTTTAATCTTTTTAGGGGAGATGAAATTGTCCTACAATCTTTTTCTGATTCTCAAGGTCACTTGGAAGCGCGAGAGAAGAGCATACTAAGCGATTGTTATTCAACTTCTAGTCCCAATGCAAGTTTTATGTGGTTATAAATGATTCCAACTTATGCTTTTAGTCAAAGCAAGCCATCCATGTGGCGAAAATGAAAGCAAAAGAGGAAATAATGATTTTAAAACCCCCTAAGTGCCTATGTGTTTTGACTAATCCATTTATATGGAGAGGGAACTAAGTGTGGTGCAGCTTAAAACATGCATGAAATCACTTTTAAAAAGGCTAGGGGCCTTCCCCAAATCACAAAAAACCTTACAATGTGTAGTTTTTTGCACAGGTGCACGGGTCTCAGTGTAGACAGAGGCGCACTGAGCGCCTGTGCACAGACTGAAACGATCTTATGGGTGTAGGTGCACAGAATAGAACTGTGACTTTAGCGCATGTGTGCACAATGAACTTCTGTGGGCCAAAAAACCCGTGCACAACAGACACATAGCTGTGAAAGAAAATTCTGGATGGAATTCTCCCAATTCAACTTGGAATTGGATGTTTTGCAGGTCGGCTTGGGCCGGTTGATGCACCTATAGGTTAGATAAACCAAAAGAAGAGCTATAAAAACACAAATGGGGTAGGAAATTGATACATTTCCCCAGTTGAGTCGTCAATCTGTTGCGCCTCTTTCGTCACCTTAGTGAGCAAAATAGAGGTGCTTGCAAGCTTAGTTGGGTTTGCTAAGAAGGATAGCTGTAAGGAAAAGGGTTAGAGAAATAAATATAAAAGAACAACTAATAATTAAACTAATAAATGAAATAACAACTAAACTAATGAACATAGCGACATAAGGACAAAAGAAACAATAAGACCCATGTCACCAATGGTAAGGTTTATATCAGTGAAAGAAAACACCAAGAAGAAAGAGGACTATGATTCCCTTCTTCCTCCAAGGGAAGGCTCTTGGAACCCCACAAATAAGCTCTTCTTACAAATTTGAATGCAAATGATGAAAGAATCCTTTGCTAATCCACTCAAGGGGCGAGATGGATTTCCCAATGCAATGGTGCTAGTATACTCTTGATGAGAATAGAGGATTCCTCAAGAGAATAGTAGCAGCATAACTTTGCTATTGAATTCCTTAAAAAATGAAGTGCACCCATGGACTTTTTATAGCACCTCTTTGAGGTATTGTGCAACCAGTTTGTAGTGTGGAAAGAGACTAATTAGGGCATTTTTAGGTCTTTGACCAGCCACCCAGTCGGATCCAATCCAGATTTGAGTGTCAAATCAACTTGGAATTTGAACCAGAAGTGGGTGGTAGGCCGACCACTCTCATAAATGCGTTGTTCTTATATGTGCATGGCTTTTGGCGACCACAGTCGTGCATCGAGCGCATGTACGTTTTTCCTGTGTTCTTGTTTTGCGCATGTGCGCACGCGC
Source organism: Picea engelmannii (assembly GCA_009831015.1). NCBI lineage: Eukaryota > Viridiplantae > Streptophyta > Pinopsida > Pinales > Pinaceae > Picea > Picea engelmannii. Next base: position 344,593 of record ML782293.1, read on the forward strand.
CCTGTGTAGTCATAGCGCACTTTAATTTTGTCACTGGTTGTATATTGTTTGACCCTTTGGAAATGCTTTTGTGGTAATTCTGGTCCATGGGTGACCTTATAACTGTTGGATGATGTTGAATTCTTGTAACCATTTGCAAACGAAATTTCAGTGATAACACCCATGACACACTATCCAATGGAATATCAATTATTCAAGATGGAACAAAACTTTATGAACAAAGTTTTGAATTTTTTGACATTGTTCTACTTGTGAAGTGATTTCCAACAATGAAAATATTTTCACCACAACTAGTGTAACATTCCCCAGTCCAACCAAGGGATATTGCAATGCAGAATACTCATAAAAAAAAATTATGCTAACTAAATTAATTATTTTATAGCTAACAGATTTCTTGTAGCTTTCATATATGAATTATAGCCATAAATAACTATTGTTTATTACCATTTAATTACATCTATTTACAATAGTATAAATTGACATGAATGTATCTAATAAACTTCATTACAATAACATATAAATAATTCTCAAATACACATAGTTCATTCACAACAGTTATACACATAAAATAACACATTAACAAGATAAAACACTTATCTTTTAATTATGTTGTGCAACTAGCTTCTTGAGATGAACGTTCCACCCAACCATAGACTGATTGTTTTAAATATCAACAACCAATCCCCTAAGTTGAGGCTAGTAATCCAAAAAAGAGGGTGGTCTCTCACTGTCCACTCACAGTTCATAAACTCACAACCCACTGGTATCTTCCTACAACTATCCCAATTTTCCACCAACTCTCTTCCTCTTTGACCCACGCAACCCAAGGAATGTGCCCCTTCACTGATGTTAGTCCCTTGGAAGTCCCATTCATTTATCAATATCTCTCTAGGAAAGGTGACCAAGAATATCTCAGTTGGGAACTAAAGGGAAACTTCCTGCTAGGAAAACTACCAACAAACCAACAACAAAACTTGTTGTTACAGTGCAACTCGCCCAGGAGTTCACTCTTCAGGCCTGACAACTTATTTTTTTAGTATTTAGCTCCAAAAGACTCCAAATAAATTCCAACATACTCTATAATTATCCCTCCATGGTTGCACCGGCTACAAGCTCTCTTCTATGCTCTCTACTTGCTCCTCATGCACAAAACTTGGTTTTTTATAACTGTCCCCCCAACTCATACAAATTTCCTCCCTTTGGCTTTCCTTTCTTGACCCATACTCTTCCCCAAGATGATTTTACTCAACCCCCGTGTTCCCAATAACTTTGGGATGTGACCACTCACACCTACCCTCTTACACATATTCAGTGATTGGCTTTGGGAACACTTAATCAGAAATTGGAAGGTTCATATACAAATAGAAAATTTTGGAAAATGGGTTGGAATAATATACTTGGGTAATTTCCCATTTGGACCCCTCTTGGCCATTATCCTAGACACTCCCCTCTCTTGCGTATTAATTCGACCCTCATCTCTTTTCCATGTCCCCTTAGCAATTGGCATCACATTTTACTATCAAAACATAGAAATACAATTCACATATTACATCGCTTGGCTATAGCCACATATTATATCTACATTAAGCATTAACTAAACTAGGGATTATAGTGGGGATGTTACAATTATAATGTATGAGGAGTTTATGCAAGGTCATATGAGTTTACCTATTCTTTGAACACAATTTACAAAATTAATGTCACATCCTATTCCATAATTTACTCACACATGTAGAGTTAGTCACTTGTGGATTTTAAGAAGATTCTATATGGTCCAAAACCTTAACTCTAATCAAGAGTTGAGGCATGTAAAGGTCATAACCCTAAACCTATATGGATATAAATACATGTTAAATACAAGACCACTAGGAAAGGAAGGGATTTTATTCATTTTGTATTGATTTTTTGTTCCATAGTTGAGTAGAGTGTATGAGTAGGATATTGTGAGTAGAGCATAGGAAGTAGAAGACCCTTTCGAAACTATTCGAGTTACAATGTCCATTACAACTCCATAGTGATTCTTCATTTCTTTGTATTTGCATTTTATGTCTAAGAAAAAAAGAGAAAGGCATAGTCCTCACCTTCTATCTGTGGTTTCCCATATTAGGCTTCCCAAGGTACATTTTGTGTCCATTGTGTGGATGGTGTGGTATTTTTATCTTCTTTTATTTCATTCCCAATTTGTTAGGTAGCTAGAGAGGTAGTATGAAACAATATAGAAACCAATTGTTAAGATCCAAAAGACTGAATAAAAATATCACAACAGACCCAAATATATATGAATACAATCACCACACAAGATGTATGAAACAATATAGAAAACCACACTTTATTAGATAAAACCCTTGAGGTAGGGTAACATCATACAATGGATCCTATTATGGAAGGGATCCTCTCCTGTTCACTTGCCTCTTTGAGGGGGCATCCTCCTAATGATATTTAGCTCCAAATACAATACTTCTCTTCATATCCCATTACATTGCTTGAACCCCTTTATATAGTGATACCATCACCTAAGAAAATTCTAGAGGAGGAATCTTCTAGAAGTAGAACCTTATAATAATTCCTCTTACATTTATTATATCTAACTACCCATTTATTATATCTAACTACCATAGTGGGCCTTATTTAATAATATAGTGGACCTAGTCCACCTTAAATTGAATGGCCTCCACTATTATCATTATGGGCCCTCTAGCCCCCCCCCCCACTACCTCTCTAGATACCTAACATAATTCACTTCAATAATTTGAGCAATATGTGTCCCGGAGGTGTAGGACAGTTGGTGACGAAGTGTGTTGTTAAGGCACTCTGTGATGTTAAAGTCACTGGTTCGAAACCTGCGGGGACAAAAAATCCATCCATGTTAAGGGTTGGTGTGGCTCATTTCGTGTGCAATCCCCGGGTGATTTTGACGGCTTAGATGCCCCTGAGTCATGGCTTCTTAGCCACAGACTAGTACCGCAGGTCACGGACAAACTAGCAAACAAAAAAAATAAAATAATTTGAGCAATATGCTTGTAACATTAAATTATAATAGATTGGTGGGATATCTCAAGTTGTTGAGTGCTTTGAGATGCATGCAGGATATCTTGAGGTTAATATCCTAGGTTGGATACATCTATTGTATTCCTCACTCCATGTCCTTACTGTATTAGGTGTCATAATCTGTGTCAATAGGTTTACACTATGTACCATCCATGAAAGGAGAAGATGTTCTTGGGGGTTTCCATGAAAGGTTTTCCTTTAAAAATAGTAATTATAATAAAATAAATAAATACAATAATAAGAAAACACTACATAATAGAGGATAAGCTCACATATTTTAGGAGAAACTTGTACGATTGGTTGTGACAACTATCTAGTGGAATATCCATAACAATTTACAGATCACATATGGATCTAGAAGGTCAAAGGGATTAAAACTAACTTAAACATGGGAAAAAATGCATCCTCATTTTATAACGTATAATTTGAATTGATTACTCAAATTCATTTGAATATGAAGATAGATAATACATGTGAGCATGTTTAATTACATTGAGTGACAATTGGTTCTTAAAGAGTTAACAATTGTAGTGAAAATGTCTTGGAATAAGTGATTCAAAAATGCTTTGAGCCTAGCTAATTCCATATGGGAGTGTAGCCATTTGGTTAGAATTCATGAATCTAACATATGAAAGGTGAAGTATGGAGATACAAGATGAATATTAGACAAGAACAGTAAAGATCCATATGGAGACTCCAAATTGGTGAATGATTGTAGGGAACAAGAAGACATATGTATTTTTGTCATATGAGTTATTATCTTTGTGTTGATATTTGTGCCCTTGAGTGGCAACACTTTGTAATGTAAAATCCATTCCTAAGTCTTCTTGATAAGGTGTTATAGATTAAATACATGTTTTACTTCCTCTACTTGTTCTAATTATGATCTATCTCTAGAATCTTAGTTTGGGTGTCACTCGTAAAATTCCCTATCAACTTTGTGGAACTGATCTAGAAATTTCTGCGAGATCTTTCTCTACAAAAATCCCCCAATGAGGAACTTTTACTAACTCTTAATCGCATGTAAAAATGGGAAAATAATCATTAGGAATTGCATATAAATGTGAGAAAATTTTCATCATGATGTGCATATGTGTAATTAAAATCTCTACTTAATCAAGCGAGAATGCAAACAAAAATTGCACATATATTTTGACACCCATGTGCTAACGAAGTTCACCAAAACCTTATGGCTATGTATTCAAATCTGCTTGGAATATGAATCACTTTATTGTCCTTCCTTAAACAGGGTTGAAACCTTCTCACAAAATGTGGCACATGCTCCTTATAGGGTGGAAATTCCAAAGCATTCTTCTCTTATACAAAGAGAACTTAAGTCTCTCACATAAGTGACATTTCTTCAAAGAACAGAAGGAATACATTCCTCACCATGAAACTCTCTCTCCAAGGAGCCTAAAGTGACCAACCTTACAATTATTACATAAGGAAATTATATAGTTTCCCTCTCTCCATAATTCAAGGAGACAAGATTTACAAATTTAGGATTTATTGATATCTCAAGGACAAAAATGAGAAAGCATCTTAACCAACCTTAACTTCCCCTTGAGACTAGGAAACCACTTGTGATAAAATGAGGAGTAATCCCAAACCAACTCATGAGACTCCCAACTTCCTCTTAAAATTAGGAAACTAATTTGTGAGGTAGGATTCTCATATAAAACTATTTTCCCTTTAAAACTAGGAAACTAATTTGTGAGCTAGATTTTCTCACTTAATTTTAATTTCCTTTTTACAAATTAAATGAAAATACATGAGCACATTATGCTCAATAATATTTATCATTTTCACAATATGAAGAATTAAAACATTCATTTTTAAACTTTGTCACCTATCATCAATAATAATTTTAGTGATATTATCCATGGTCTACAAAGTAATAAATCCTTGTGTGGAGATCCTCCTGGATCATACCTCCCCACAAAAAGAAATTTTGGTCCTCCGAAAGTATAAAGAGAAACTGTGACTTGAATCTATGCAACCTGCTTCTAGGAAGATTCTTACACTCCATGATGCACTTCCCCACTTCTTGATATGCATAAAAAATGTCTCTGACAAGTCACACCCTTCTTCTCCTTGACCTTTGTACCTCAGAATGAGGATGTCAAGGCTGACACTTGCACCAATGAAAATATGTAGCTAACTCCCTGATCTGCATAACAAATGTCTCTGAAAATTTGCACCCTTCTTCTCCTTCACCTTTGTACTTCAGAATGAGGATGTCGATGATGACACTTGCATCAATGAAAACCTGTAGCTGACAATACATGGATTATAATTTTGCAAAATTTTCAAAGCAGTACCATACTTGCCAAGAGTTTATAAAACACTCATGGACAAGTTTACAATGATTTTCAAGATAGGCCTTAGGAAAAATAATGCCTCTCACTCAATAGTGGCTATAAGATCCATTGCAATATTTTCAAAAAAGGTCTAGGAAAAATATTTCCTCTCACTCAACAATGGCTATACAACCCATTACAATGTTTCCAACAAGGCTTACAACATTTAGGCATAGAACACAATATTTCTCACTCTCATCATCACTTTAAGAGTGGCTAATTACAACCTTCTAAATCATTAACATTAAGAAAAATACCTCCAAATTTGCACCAGTGGTAACTCTATGGTCCTTTTAAACCCCCCATTACAAACATGTGAAATATAATAAATAAGGAAAACTCCATCATTATCATACTCATCTCACAATTTTGATACTTTTGGTTGTAAACATGACTACTTTTTAACGAAGTGTCAAAATGGTCCACCATCTTGGTTTGCATGCAAGGCTCAAACAATAAATTTTCTTGAAATAGTTCAGCTCTTGATTCCTTGTTGTAGTACTCAAAGATCACCAGAATCTGCAACATACATTCATTTTTTTGCAATTTCCAAAAAGAGAAAAAAACCATAAATGCATAAAACCTAAATTGGTTTTCGCCCCAAGGCCCTCAACCAGATGCTCAAATATTGGCATACATAGCACCAGCAAGTCCGCTCGTCATTCTACAACTTTTGACTATAAACTCGACCTGTTATGAAGGTGAAACTTTGGCTTGAAAAATGTGTTGATAATTAATGACAAAAATGGGTTTTTTCCATGGGCCCACAAATCCAATGCTCGAATCCAAATTATTACTACACCAATGGATTTGTGGAGAGAAAGCATGCAAAAATTATTATAATTTCATCATATTCCATCACCGTCACTTCTAGGTCCCTATTGGGATCTCTGCCTCAATAAGTATGCCACAACAGTTTGTACCACCTGCATTAAATGCAACTCTATCTTGAAAATCATGCCCCTGCATTGAAATTTGTGTCGAGAACTGGCTTGCGATTTTACCTTCCCATCAAATGGAAAAAGACATTGTTTAAATTAAAAATGCCCGATTGGATAAACCAACAACATTGGTTGGCATAACGGTGGTCATAGGTTATATAAGGCGTTAGTTATGGGGAGTTCTTGGGTTCAAACCCTGCAACCTCCCCACATAGTATATGGTTTAAAAAAATGGTTTTAATATAGTTTTAAAACTATATTAAACCTAAACAATCCACCATGTCAAATAATCGATATAAGTCCCACCAAAACCATGCCACTTTCCGTTGGCCTGTTTGTTGGTTGGTTTCAAAACTCCTTCCAATTTTTTCATTACCGCCAAATATTTCCACGGAGTGGATAGCCAACAGTCGGTCCAGTAGTCATTAATTTTTTTTTTACTTTTTCAGACCCATCCCTCATTGGGAATCCGAGGGGTGCCACGTGGCATCTCATTATTGGACCACATGGCACACTCAAACTAGCCCGCTCATGCACAGTCATCCACCAAATGGATGTTGACGTCACCTGCCAATTATGTTGTACGATGGTGCCAACTCAAACGTACGATCACCATGTCACATGTTGCATCATTTGTCTTGCTATACTTCCATGTGGTGTATGGCCTACCATGTCACTGCCCTGTTAATGCCCACATTAGTGTTTCATCACTTCTTGACTGGATGCCACGTCACTTGTACTATCACATGATCCCTATGATGACACATGGAACTTTCCTACTCATCCAATTGTACCCCAAAATTTCCAAGTCTACCTAACACATGGAAGCTTGTGGTGCTACCACATCAACATGTTGACATCATCATGACACGTGGCCCAATATGGTTGGTCCAACTAGGTGCCAAATCACCCAAAAATGAGTGATAGGTGGTAGCCTCTTGGACTTCCATGTCACTCTACTGATGCCATGTTGATATCAGTAGGACACATGTCATCCTATGTGCCTTCCAACTCAACATGATGACATCAACACTATACAGAATTCACTAGATTCACATGTTTGCCAAAAATTTCATATGGCCATAAATTTTGCATATGGAGTCCATTTGAGGTGTCATTTTTGCTGTTGGAAATCTCTCATCGATCTCTTGGACTTGTTTTTTTTTCGTCGACTTATAGGCATTTTTATTTTTGGCCATTTTTTCCTTGACTGAAGAGGATCCAACCTCCAATTTCATAGACTCTGGTACATGATTCTTTCTTGGTGTACCAAGAAGCTCAGGGTGAAGCTTCCAATGTTTCCTACTCCAATGACCACTCATTTTGCAGTGAGTGCAATAGTTGGTGACTTCATGTATGTCTCGCTTTCACTGTAAAGATATTTTCTCTTTCAGTACTCTGCGACACTTTTGTTCATCCAAGATGGTGTTGGTGATGATATTAGATATTTTCTTGAATAATCATTTTCTTCTTCTTCTTATGAGAATTCTATTTCACCATACCCCAATCCTACATATCGAGGTATTTCTTCAACCTCTAGTGGTTGAATGATTCCTTGGACATTAATACCAAGGCCTCCTCCTTTATACCCCATCTTCCTGATAAAGTTCAATCTAATTTCCTTGGTGTTCCTTTCAAGAACTCCAAAAGAGACATAATCATTAATAAGGGAAGGAATTGAACATGGATAATTCTTTACCTCCATTCGTGTTTCTGATGCTTGGTCATCTTCCTGAAGTTTGGTAAACTTATCCTCCTAGTTGGATGAAGTTGTAGATGAGGCTTCTAGGAAACCACCTTGGTTCCCTAGTGTTTGGAGAACATCCTCTATTATCTAACAATATGTGCAACCATCAACATTTTCATGAAAAGAACCATAACTAATATATCTTCCATGGCCACAAGTTGTCCTGATCTTGGAAGGACTTTTTTCCTCCTCTATTGTGGAGCATTCTCCAACTTGCTCCTCCATAGCTTGTAGTTGTATCCATAGTTTTCTCTTTTCTTCTTCAGATTATTGAAGCAACCTCCTCATTTCAACATTGTTTGTTTGAAAGGTATGGTTGATTTCTTCAAGCTCACAAAGCCATGCTTGCTTCTTTTCCTTTCCCATGATTATATTGATCACAATCTGATCAGAATTTATAAGAAGAACGAAATGAATAACATAATGAATACAATAACACAAAGATAAAAACATATATCTAGTGAACAATAACTTCTATTGAATAAATGAAATAGAATGAAACTGTAAAACTACAGAACTAAAACAACTTGTTCAACTGGTGGTAGTTTTATCTGAGAAGAGATGTGGCTGCTACACGCATTCGTTAGAGAAGAATGATTACAATGATGCTCCATATGCCTTTTTAACATTGCTCGTGAATGAAAAAAACCTAGAAATCCAAAAAACCTAACCCTAGGAGATGAAATGCCAAAAGTTATGTGGGTCCCTATGGGTAATTTGGTACCTCAACTTCCCTTGGTCGTAAATTTTGCATACGACCTCCATTTTATGTGTGTGATAGCCCGTTGGAAAGGTATTTTTGAGAACTACACATTAAATGTTCAAAGTTTGACTCTGCCTACAATTTGACTATGGCGATAAAAAAAAAAATAACACTTTTTAGGGCCCCAAAACGGCCCTGGAAGTACAGAAAGATGTGTTGACATGACATTATACAAAATAATCCAGTTGGATTAGGTGGGAGGCCACTAGTATCGACCTGGAAGATGTGTAGGGCTTCAAAAAACCCTGAAAGTGTAGAACCCACAATTACAAAGAAGTACATAAGAACAGGTTGAACTAAAAATTGTCAAGAGGAGCTAGTTGGAATAGGTGGGTGGCCACCAATATCCACCTGGATCAATCCTCCCCCCTTAGGAAGCAATGGTATCCATTTCATTGAGTTCCCCCATTAGGTGAGGAAACATTTTATGAATTTGGCTCTGGGTGAGCCACTTGCCTTGGTGTAGGAGTTGTCCTAGCTTGACAACCTGATAAAGTTGGATCCTTTGTTGGTGAGTGCCCTTGACCTATGTGTCCACTATATGATTAGTGGATGCCTGTTCCATGTAGTCATGGTTGAGATCTATATATTTTAGTTGTTTTGCAATACCTGAGGTGTCCAATAAGGGTGGAAAATATTGCCAAAGGAGGTCCACATTGAACATTGGGTGCAAACCAAGGAAGGGTGGAGTGTTGAGCTCAAAACAATTTCTACCCACAACCTTGGTGATAGTGTAACGAACATAGAGAAGTGGGGCCCTGTAAGGCGCTCTTTCTGAAAATGTATCCAGACCTTGTCTCCCACCTAAAACTAGTGTGTTAACCTGTGTTAATTATGACATTGCTTATACTTAGCATTGGCTTTCTGAAAACTCTCATGGACCTGTTGAAGGATGTGTTGAATCCTCTCAATGAATTTGGTGTATTTTTTGGCCTCATACTAAACATGGGAAGATTCTACCTATGTGGTGGCAAGAGGTAATGTCACATCAATGGGACCCAAGGGTTGGAATCCTAGCCGCACTTGAAATGGGATATGGCTAGTGGAGCTATGGAGAGATCTATTGTAGTTGTGTTGAAAATAGGGGAGACTCTCATCCCAGGTACATGAATACTTAGAGTTGTACATTCACTATATGTGAAAAATAATCGGACTAAATACCTCTGTTTGGTCATTGGTTTGGGGGTGGAAAGCAGTGGATTTAGTGAGATTGATGTCCAACAGTGACCAGAGACTCAACCAAAATGTGTTGAGGAACTTGTTGTCATGATCGGAGATGATGGTCTGTGGTATCCCAAAATGGACCCACACTCATTCCAAGAAAAGTTTGGAAATATCTACTGTTGTGATGCTCTTCTTGTAGGCTATGAGGATGGCCATCTTTGAAAACCGGTCAACTACCAAAAATACACAATCATTTTCATTCTTGGTGAACAGAAGGCCATAAATGTAATCCATTGAGATGGATTCCCAAGGCCTCTTGGGAGTAGGAAAAGGGGTGTATAAGCCTTGCTTCTTGATGGCTAGCTTGGAAATGGCACATGCAATGCAAGATCTGATATACTTACTGACATCCTGTTGGAGTTTTGGCCAATAAAAATGTTTCTATATGATGGACACAATTTTCTCCATGCCAAAATGTCTTTCCATACAACTGTAGTGAGCCTTCCAGATCAACTTTTCACTCTCTCTTGAAGAAACACATATATGGAAAATATGACACAACAGTCCATCATGAATGTGAAAATCGTTGACATTCTCTCATGTACCCAAGAAATGATAGGCGGTGGCAAAGTCTTGATCTTGTTGATAAAGTTGGGGCCACTCAGATGCCTCATGTCCATAGGAATGGAGCATGGTAGTGACTGCAGCCATGGGAGGTCGAATGAGGAAGTCATCAACATGATTTGTGATCCCTCTCTTATAATTGATGTTGATATGGAACTGTTGCAGTTAGGTGGACCACTTCTAATGGCAGTCGATCTACAACTTCCCCTATGTTTGTATGAACTGCCGAGGCTTGTGATCAGTGTGGATGATTGTCTCCTTTACCAAAATGTAATTTTTCCATTGACGATAGGCTTGTATAATGGAATACATTTCCTTTTCATAAGTGGGGTATTTTCAGATAGTATCGGAGAGTGTCTCACTATGGTATGCCACCGAATGACCATGTTAAGTGAGAACTACACCTACAACATAGTCAGATGCATTAGTCTCAATATCGAATGGTTGTTACAGATTAGGTAAGGAGAGTATTGGAGTTGAGCACAAGCGATGATTCAGAACATCAAATGCTCATTGTTGTTCCTTCCCCCATGAAAATTTTTCCCTACCACCATCCTTGGTCACTTGGTTTAGTGCCCATGCAATATGGGAGAATCCCAACATGAACCATCAGTAGAAGTTAGCCAATCCTAGGAATCCCCGAAGCTCGGTGAGTGTGGTCGAGGTTGACCAATCACAAATTAATTGGATATTAGCTGGATCAACATGTACCCCATGCTCAACAACAATGTATCCCAAGTATTGGACCATGTTCATTCCAAAGGAGCATTTTTTGAAGTTGGCATATAGCTTGTGCTATCACAGAGTGCTCAAAACCTATTGAATATGTTGCATGTTCTCCTCCCAAGTTCTGCTGAAGATGAGGATTTCATCCAAATATAACACCATAAAAGAGTTGGTGAAGGGTCTCAATACCTCATCCATCAACCTCATAAAAGTGGTTGGTGCATTTTTTAAGCCAAAGGGCATGACCAGCCATTCAAAGAAACCTTCTTTAGATTTGAAATTTGTCTTCTATACATCAGTTGGTTCGATGGGAACCTGGTGGTAGCCATACTTTAGATCAATATTTTTGAAGAACTTCCCCCCCTTGAGTTGGTCAAGAAGGTCATCAATTCTGGGAATTGGGTACCGATTCTTGATTGTGAATTTGTTTAATCCTTTGTAATCAATGCATAGCCTCTAGGTCTCGTATTTATTTTTCACTAGTACAATTGGGCTTCTCCAAGGGTGGGAGTTGGGTTTGATGTTCCCTTTTTGAAGTAGATCTTGGATCTAACGCTTGATTCATCATTTTCCATCAGCGAACGAGGATATACTGGGCCATTGGGCAGAGGTGCACCAGGAGTTAGATAAATTGAATGCTTGAGTTGGCAATGCATCGGTACCTTGGTGGATGAGCAGAATATGTATTTGTACTCTTTCATGATCCCTTCCACTTTCTTCTATTGCAAAGAGAGAGTCTATGCATGCAAGATACCAGATATATAAAATATGCAGAACAAAAATGAAATGCTAGAAATGACAGAATAACAGTAAAATATCCAGCATAATCTTCACAATACACAGAAATGATATACGAAATAGCAACAGAAATAGCACTTTGAAT
>ML782293.1:362353-405550 GCA_009831015.1 Picea engelmannii
AGGAAGATCCTTCTAGAAGCGGAAGCTTCTATTAGGTCTTCTTACATCCGCCGTATTCTATTTTATTGAAAGGTCTTATTAATATTGACCTTTATTACATCCGAATACATTGATCTACCTATGTGCGGGTTAGGACCTTAACAATGTAAATGCCATGGATGTGGCGACAAACTTATTCTTACTATGAGCATGGATCACAAAGAAGAAAAACTTCTCGGTCTGTGAAATGACCTTACTACATTTATTAGCAGAGATTAAATAAATAGCGGTAGGTGGTGCCACCTCTGGTATCCTATACAATTGTCTACCCAAAGTAATAATAACATAGCGGGGTCTAGACTCATACACAATATGTCTCTTCTACAAATATGGTTGTCCTAAAATAACATCACAAACTTCAAGGGGAGAAATATCACACAATACCTCATCTTTGAAGGGATTGATGTCGTAGGGAAGACGACACTATTGGCTGACACAGAGATCTCTTTCTTGGCGAAGCCATCCGATGGTGTATGGATGCGGGTGCAATGTCATTGACAGGTCCAGTTGTTTGATGACCTCTACTGAGATCAAGTTCTTCTGACTTTCGCTATCGAAAATAAAATGAAGTGGAGTCCCCTTTACTCACATCTGTGAGTGAAATATGCGTTCCCCTTCCTATGGTTCTTCTGGTTCACTTGGATGGAATTTGGTGTTAGAGACCATGGCACCGAGTTTATCATCGATAATCTACTTCCCTCCTTCTGGATTTGGTTTCAATTCAAAATCGGCCTCTAACTTAGAAGTCTCGGCCATGAGTGATTGCTTGGAGAAACATTCTTTAGTGTTATTCCAAGGAATTTTATGGTATTCACATCATTTTCACATGTCCTTTAACTTCTCATTGCCCTTCTTGTGTTGTGGCTTGGACTGGTTGTCCTGAGAGTGGCGATATTTTTTATGTCCCTTGATGTGTGAGTTGGGGCCACCTTTTCCATTATTCGGCTGTGAGGAGTTTGCAGATCCAAACTCTCACCTCTTCTGCTTAATGTTTTTCTCGATCTTGACACCATACCTATACGTCATACACAATGATGCAATGTCCATAAACTCCATTTATTTTTTAATGTATCTATGCAAACAACCGTAGTATTTGAGCACCATATGTTGTTTAGAATCTTTGATACCCAATTTGGTTTGCAGGGTATGGAAAATATTGGTGAAATATGGTACTTTCTGGTCCCTTTCCTAACGTAGGGTGGTCCATCTGGTGTACTCATCCTTGTAGTGTCCAATAGGGTAGTACTGTTATTTAATGGCATCCCTGAAGGAATCCCACATGGGGTTGACTGCAAATATTGAATATTCCTCTATGGACCTTTACTCAGAGTAAGTATCTCACCATTCCTTATAAACATGGGGGATGACCTTGAGGAGTGAAAAAGTAATTTTTTCCATATCGAAAAAAATGTGGAACAAAAATAACCTTTGAAAAAATTCAGCCATTTATCTACAACATCTGCATCTACCAGTCCTTCAAATAATGTACTATCAAAATTTACATGTACTTTGAAGAGGGTTTTATGGCCTCTTGATGAATATGCTTCTCATGTGGGCAGTCGCCGAAGGATCTGTGCAAAGTTGTCCATCATTATGTTCCTTTGTCACGTGAGGGATTCCTCAAGAAACATTTTAAAAGGATCTCATTCTCCATCATATTTTTTTTCTTCCCCCATGGGTTTTTGTCGGGATCAGCATGGACGATCTTGCAAAGGCTTGACTAGTTCGATTCCCAACTTCTTGTACCCAGATCTTGTCGGGGACATGCACGAAGAAAAATAAATGAAGAGAAAATCGCTCTGATACCTCTAATCCAGATTTATGAGAGGAACAAAATGAATAGCAGACTGAATGAAATAACACAAAGATAGCAACAAATATACAATGAACAATAAATTCTATTGAATAAATGAAAGAGGATGAAACTGTAAAACTACAGAACTGAAACAACTTTCTCAAATGGTGGTAGTTATATCTAAGAAGAGATGTGGCTGTTATGTGCATTTGTCTGAGAAGAATGATTACAATGGTTGTTTTAACATTACTCGTGAATTTCAAAACCCTATACATCCAAAAAACCTAACCCTAGGAGATGAAATGCCAAAAGTTATGCAGGCCCCTATGGGTAAGTTGGTATCTCAACTTCCCAGGGTTATAACTTTTACATATGACCTATGTTTTAGGCATGTGATAGCCTATTGGAAAGGTATTTTAGAGAACTACACATTATGCTATAAAACATTGTCTTCGTCTACTGCTGGACTATGGCGATCCAAAAAAACATTCTTTAGGGCCCCAAAATGGCCCTAGAAGTACACAAATATGTGTTGACATGACAACATACAAAATAATCCAGTTGCATTAGGTGGGAGGGCACCAGTATCCACTTGGAATATGAGTAGGGCTTCAGACAACACCAGAAGTGTAGAACCCACAATTAAAAATAAGTATAGAAGAACGTGTCGAACTAAAAAATGTCAAGAGGAGTTGGTTGTTACACATTATTTTGGTCATCTCAGTGATCCATTCACAACATGTGTTCATGTTCCCAAAAAGAGCCTTTTTCATGAGTAAAGTGACTAACTTTATCTTCTCAAAAACCCTATTAAGGAAGGTAATCGAAAGATGCATAATATGCAGGGTGCGATGATGCTTGATTGTCACCCTTTTCTCTAAAGTTGGGAAGTGACATCTTCGCAAGATGCTCTATAGCTAGGGTGAGACGATGTCAAAAGACTAAGAAAAGAGCAAGTTTCACGAAATTTCTAGAAGGGGATCTTCTGGAATATGAGGTGGCGTCTGTATGGTTGGGATCTTACTCACTTCTATGATTTTGTGGGATAATCCTAATCTCTTTAACTATCTCTCTTTCCCTTACATAAAGAGGGAATTATCATGGAAAAGGATAAGGTTAATGAAGGTTGAATAGGCTAAGATTGTATGGAGATTTGTGAATTGGATCATTCTTGAGAGCCACATTTCAGTTCATCAATTCATTGTGGATCTTCTTCATTCAATATTGGAGAAAGTGTGTGTGTTTTGGAGAAAAGGGTCATCAGAAGGGGACCTTGTAACATCAAGTATTTGGTTGTAATATCCACTTTCATTTCATTATGATACGGTGATATGTTTCTTTCCCATAAAACTTGCCTTGTTTTATTGTATGATTCCTTGACCACATACATAGGTTCTCGTTGAGTATATTATCGCTTTCACTTTGGTTGTCTTGTGTTCCCTTGTAGATTCAATATCATAGGATTACTGGAGTGGAGCTAAGATGAAAATGGCAAGAGGAAGAGATATTTAAATGGTATGTTCCCTATCTCTTGTTAAATAGTAAACTCAATGATTAGAGCTTAGGGAAAGCATCATATTTTGTTCTGTTTTGTTCTAAATATAGGTGGATCTAGGGAGATATTTTTATGTCGGAATTTACCGATAAATCCCATAAAAAAATTAGCGACCATACTAGAGATACGACCTCCTTTTGACTTTGTTCTTTCCATTTTCCTTTAGACTGTATTCCTCTGATATTTTTCACTCTCTGAGTCTATGGGTGATCCATCTGGACTCCCTGGATTTAGAAGTTCAGTTAATGTTTTTTTCTTTCTCCCAATTTCTCTTTATGTACATACATCATTACACTGTGTCTCATTGACATCATGCACCGACCCTTGCACATCACACTCTTCTTGACCAGTCCAGTGCGGCGATGTCGCACTGTGCCCTGCTAGCAGCCTACAACGACCTCATCTCGTCGCACTGTGTCCTATACCCAGCCTATGACGACTCTTGTAGAATTTGTTAGAGTGAGTCATTTTACCTTTTACCACCCAGACTTGCCTTAGTTTCCCGGGGTGAACTTCTTATGCCCATGTTTGATTGATTCCTTATTTTAAAGCTTGCTTGTGATTTGTTTCCAGTGATTGAAAGTCTTTCTTAGCATTTTGAAAGTTTTTTCTTATGCTCATTGTCACAAGGCTATAATCTCAGATCTTCATCTGGGTGCTTGTTTGAAAAAGGGTATTTAGTTTGTTTTAAGTTTTAGATTCATTTTGTTTGTCACATTGGTTGTTGATTAAGAAATATTTTTTGGTCACCTATGTCAAAAGGTTTTCTTGTCTTTTTTTTTTGTCTATGTTAGGAATTTGATTTGGGAATTGTGTTGAGAATGCCTTGATTTTCTTGGATTACATTTTCCTTTCATCATCACATCTCTGATTTTGTCTTGAAAAGGAAGAATTGAATTCATTTATTCTTTTTTAGTAATCTCTTATAAGGATATTTTTACATTCAAAATATTTGTAAAGAGAAGAAATTGAAAAATTTGTAGTTCATGATTATTTGGAATTGTGTTCATTCTAGATTAAAAAATTGCAATTTGTAGCTTGTTGTACTTCAAAAGAAATACCTTCTCCCTACTGTAATTAGAGTTCATTGAATTGAAAATTGCACATTCATATCTCTTTGAATTATATTGGGTCAAGGTCACAACTTCATTAGTTTCGCTCCCATCTCCCTTTTGCATAAGAAACAACCTCTAAAATACAGCGTAAATTTAAAATTTATTAGTAACTTTTATTTTCTAGGGATCCTTTTCACCAAAAGTAACCAGGATAGTGCTTTGGAATAGGTTGTAAGGCACACTCTCCAAAGCATAAAAACACGCAATAGTATCTTGTGATAGGGAGAGTTCAAATCCAATTGCTACATTTTGTCCTAGGAATCCCTTCTAACATAAGGGTCAATCACAAGGTCGCATTAATACTGGCATAGTTACGCACCCTGCTTTGTTCATCTTGGTGTAGATATTACACGTATTATTGGGGGTCACTTGAAGGTATACCCACAATTATGAGTGGAATCCTTTCGAGTTGATTTCGGGCTAGATACCATGCCTTTGCGCGTGGATCAGACTGTCGATTATTTCCCCAGACATCATTTTTGTAGTTGGTAATCTTAGTGGCCTATCTATCTAGGGTATTTACACAAGGTGACTATGGAGGGGAAAGTCTTCACGGTACCTGGAATCAACGTTGGCCAAACTTACTCGGGATCCTTGGAGGGTATACCCACTAATATGTGTGGGAGGTTGCACCAGGGTGTAAGTCTATTAAGAAAGTCGTCAACGTAACTTTTCCACTCACTTATCCCAACCCCTTCTTGTCTTGATTTCGTGATGTTGGATTTCATCACCAACTAGTGACTTCGAAATAAGAAGGTTTGTTTGCTTGGTTTGATTCCTAGATTTTATTAGTGAGTGTTGTTTGTTTTTTCTAGTTGGACATAGATTTTTTTCGTTCTTTACTTGATTCATCCAACATCAGACTTCATCGTTCACATAGGATGAAAGGGATACCCGCGAAAGATACGGAAGGTTACCAACCTTTTCTTCCTAACTCACCGAAAGGCTCTCCTCAGGGAGTAGTCAATAACGAAGTAGCTTATGAAGTTGGAAGCACACACTCTTTGGAAGGATTTTGAATTGTTTTGGATACCTTAGAGGCTTTCCGACTTCCCCCAAATCCGTTATTGAGTATTAGACAAGAAACACATTTTCTCCGAATGAATTGGTCAGGAGAAATTGTTGTTGCTGAAAATATTGGAGTACCTACGAGACCTAACGCTAGGTCTAGAGTAGAGGATCCACTTTTTCATAGTGAATCATTTAGGGCACCAGCTCACACTATCGAAACTTCTAATCCTAGTTTTATCCCTTTGGAAGTACATGATATTTACGGTAACCTAGGAGATAGTCCTGATCAACCTATAGCATCAAAAATGCCTGAGACATTTGTTACCTATACGGTAACTTTAGACCATTTTAATGGTACTACCAGTAGTGTCACCACCATTTCAGACCAGTTGTTGGTCAGTTCTCACTCGATCCTTCCTCTCCAAATGGCCCATTCTATTATGGTTCCAAGAGATACCACAGTTTCTACCATAAATGTGGTTGTCACCCAAGCTCAAATTGGAACACAACTTCCATCATGACCAAATCCATCACTTCCCCCTAGGTACATAGATCTAAATACTTCCATTCCTATCCCTACACAGGTTCCATCCAGAGGATATAGACTTTTTTTTCCTCTTGGGTATAACATTGCAAGTCATTTTGTTCCTACACCTGCCCAGATACTCTCCGGAGGGCCTTACATTTTTCATCCATCTTTGCTAGGAGGATCTCATCATCCTGGACCTAGTAGCTCCAATCTAGTTGGGGACACCAGTGTTTCTATCACTTATGGTTTCCAGATTCTGTTGGAGGTCAACCTCAAGCTAGTGGGGGGAAACCTCAATTTGGGGGGAAACCTCAGATTGGGGGACAACTTCAACTTGGGGGGAAACCTCAGGTTGGCGTCCATAACCCAATTGATGGAAAAAATGCACCTGTGTTACAATCTCAACCTTGGAATATTCCTTTCCAAGGAAATCTACAACCGTCTGGGGGAAAACATCCTCAATTAGATTATTTTTTACCCCGTAACCTCGTTCAACCGTATCCAAGTTCTTTGAATCCCACTTGGGGTCAAAACTTGCAATATAATGTTCCTTTCCAAGGGAACATCCCTAATCAACCCAACCTTGTGGGTTATATGCCTCAAAATCCTCCACAAATGAATCTTTCAGGACTAGCTAATTATTTCCATACTGCTTATGGTCCTATTTGTATACCTACAAGGATTCCCCCTCAAAACTACCAGTTTCTTCAATTGAATCGGTAGTTTCCTTTTCTAGCCACTTTGGATTTGTCTGATCTGTCTAGGATTTTGAATGATCCTATTTTAAATTCTCCTTATTGGCCCATCATACCAGCCAAGTTACCATCCAACATTCCCAAATTTGACGATCGAGAAGGAGAGGATCTGAATATCATGTTATGACTTTTCACCTGTGGTGTTCATCCAACTCCTTGATGGATGACTCCATTAGATTACGAATTTTCCAACGATCTCTCATGGGTTCGGCAGCAAAATGGTACATCGAGTTACCGTGAGGATTCTTCAATGACTTTAACACCCTATCCATGGCCTTTTTGACACATTACCAGTTTCCAATTCGATTCGAGACAAGAACCAAAATTTTGAGTTCTTTCAAGAAATCCTCGCCCACTCATATTTTTTATCACATCCATGAGTGGAGGAGAAAAAGATGTTTAATCAAAGTTCCTCTTCCAAATAAACTATTGGCTAAGTGGTTTACCAAATCACTCATTGGACCTATTGCTCGTGATGTCTCCATGGGTGGTGTTGTCACTGAAGAGAAGGTGATTTGTCATGCTCATTATCTAGATCTCGTTTATTCGCAAACGGGAACGCTTTACGAATTGATCCCTGTCGCTCCTTGTTATGGGACTTATGGGTAAATGTGGATATAAACAGATATCCCTAGATCCACCTATATCTAGAACAAAATAAGACGCTTTCCCTAATCTCTAATCATTGAGTTTACTATCTAACAAAAGATGAGCAATGTACTTTTTAAATATTGCTTCCTATTGTCGTTGTCGTCCTAGCTCCACTCTAGTGCTCCCGTGATATTCAATCTGCAACATAAGACAAGCCAACCAAAGTGAAAGAAATATAATATACTCAATGAGAACTTATGCATGTGATCAAGGAATCATACAATAAAACAAAGCAAGTTCTATGGGAAAGAAACATATCACTGTATTATATTAAACTGAAAGTGGAGATTACAATCGAAGCCTTGATGTTGCAAGGTCCCCTTCTAATGACCCTTTTATCCAACACACACACTTTATCCAATCTTGAATAAAGAAGATCCACAATGACTTGATGAACTGAAATGAGGTTCTCAAGAATGATCCAATGAAAAATTCTCCATACAATCTTATCCAATTCAACCCTCATTAACCTTATCCTTTTCCATGGGAAATCCCTCTTTTTATAAGGGAGAGAGAGATGGTTGAAGAGATTAGTATTATCCCACCAAATTAGAGAAGCGATTAGTATCCCAACCATACGGATGCCACCTGATCTTCTAGAAGATACCCTTCTACAAATTTTGTAAAGCTTGACCTTTTCTTATCCTTTTGACATCATCGCACCCAAGCTATAGAGAAGGTTGTGGAGATGTCGCAAACCAGCTTTAGGGTAGAGTGAGATGACCAAGCATCATCACACCCTACTTATGGTGCAGCCTCCGACGACCTTCCTTGATAGGGTTTTTTAGAAGAGAAAGCCAGTCACTTTGCTCATGAAGAAAGACTCCTTTTGGGAACATGAACACATGTTGTCAATGGATCACTAAGATGACCAAAATAATGTGTAACAGAATTCCCCCAAAAGTATGAGGCTAGAACGCATGACAACCGAAATACTTTGTAGAATGTGTGTGTTAGAAACAAGGAGTGCACCAGTCGGGAACCTGCAAACAGTCAAGCATCAACATAATAATATACCATTTTCTGAGGTAGGGATTCCCATACTCAGATTACAAATGTCAAATGAGTCATGGCCACTAAATATACATCATGGATCCATGTCAAGGTGAATCAGCATAGCCACCCAGAATACACTATGGATCTATGCTCTAAAATGACTCAAATTCGGACATAGCCACAAGACATACAAAGTGGATCTATGTGTCAACAAAAATCATGAATACTCCATCATAGCCTAGAATAGAATGGTATGACCCGGGGTCATCATTTTCGTTGTCCCTAAGTATGATTCTAACCATGCGATTACATGAAATCACTTCATTATCGGTCAATGATGAGAACTGTTAACAAGTGCGAAGAAAATCACCATTGATGTCAATGACTCCCAAGGTACCCCAGTACAATCCAACGAGTGTGAATAAAGGATTTTAAGTCGAACACTTGAGGGAATATTCCAATCAGGGGCCAATGACATCAACCCACTATTGAAAGCGAAGAAACCTTCCATTGAGGCATGCAGGCTCTAAGGCACTGAATGATTTCTAAGTCTTGTTCCTGGGTAATGAACTGAAGTCAACAGGAAAAGACTCGTCACAGGAGGGCCTTGATGTATCCCCCATCAATGACATGAAATAAGTAACAAATTTGAGATAGATCAGAGTATGAAATGGTTCGAAACTAACATAGGGAAGGCTGACATGGTAGAAAATTGATAACTGCAGATGGTCGACTCGATAGGAGGCTTATTAAGGATGGACTTCTCTTGAACATATGAATGACACAACAATGGTCTTAGCATCATTGACTCAAGGAGGAACCAACATATGGACATGCGGATGGTCGAACAAGAGACGAATGGATTTCCCAAATCAGATATAATGATGAAGGGGGGTTTCATGTTCAAGAGAAAATATTACTGCCACTAACACGGATACAGAGACACATTTCTTTCCCAAATTTCCCCCCACCATTTCTATAAAGTACCTCTTTATTTTTATGCAAGCTTGAGGAGGATAACATATGCTTGTTGATGTAATCTCATCCTTTAGATGAGTCCCTCAGACTACATTTAACGAACCCTAAGAAGGAGTGGTTTAGTCCCATATCTGTCTTTCGATGTTTGTTTAACGAGTCCAAAGAGAGAGAACTCGGGGGTTTTTCATGTTCAGAGAGTCTGGAAAACACCTAAAGAGAACTCCGTCAGTTCCTTTTTCGTAAATTAATCCGATGAGACCAAAAAAGTGATAACCTAGCTCTCATCTAATGTTTTTTCAAATACTTTTACGAACGTGAAAGAACAAGGTCACTCGGTAATATTTTCATTTTTACGGAGCGTCAAAAGAACTTAAAGGATATTCCATGGGTTTTGTTTTTCATGTTACCATTGCGAGTATAGAAAAGAGAAAAAATTATACTCGGTTACATTCTCATTGATTTACGAGCATGAGAAGGAACAAAACCTAAGCTCAGAGTTTTTCCTAAAAAACTCTAAAAGGATCTGTACGTACGACAAATGTATAAAAGAAATCCAAAAAGGCGCATATCAGTATGGTCGCCAATTTTTTTATGGGACTTAAGGGTAAATGCAGACATAAACATATCTCCCTAGATCCACCTATATCTAGAACAAAACAGAACAAAATATGACACTTTCCCTAAGCTCTAATCATTGAGTTTACTATCTAACAAGAGATGAGCAACGTACCATTTAAATATCTCTTCCTCTTTCAGTTGTCATCCTAGATCCACTACAGTGCTCCTGTGATATTGAATTTTTGAGAGAACACAATCCAACCAAAGTGAAAGCAATATAATATACTCAACGAGAACTTATGCATGTGATCAAAGAATCATACAATAAAAAAAAAAGCTCTATGGGAAAGAAACATATCACTGTATTATATTAAAGTGAAAGTGGAGATTACAACCGAAGCCTTGATGTTGTAAGGTCCCCTTTCAATGACTCTTTGATCGAACACACACAATTTCTCCAATCTTGAATGAAGAAGATCCACAATGACTTGATGAACTGAAATGAGGTTCTCAAGAATGATCCAATGCAGAACTCTCCATACAATCTTAGCCAATTCAACCCTCATTAAACTTGGCCTTTTCCATGAGAAATCCCTCTTTTTATAAGGGAGAGAGAGATGGTTGAAGAGATTAGGATGATCCTACCAAATCAGAGAAGCGAGTAGGATCCCAACCATACGGATGCCACCTCATCTTCTAGAAATTTCATGAAGCTCAACATTTTCTTAGCCTTTTGACATCGTCACACCCCAACTATAGAGCAGCCTACAAAGACGTCGCAAACCATATTTAGGGTAGAGTGCGACGACCAGACATCATTGCACTCTACTTATGGCACACCCTATGAAAACCTTCCTTGATACATTTTTTTAGAAGAGAAATCCAGTCACTTTCCTCATGAAGAAAGGCTCGTTTTGGGAACATGAACACATGTTGTCAGTGGATCACTAAGATGACCAAAATAATGTGAAAAACTCCTCATCCTTCCACAAATATCAACACCTCCAGTATATTCTCATGCTTTTGATGGTGTGATTGACACCTTTCATGCTGACACTCAGTATGCACACTCTGGTCACACCAATCCCAAATCTAATAATTCTAATGCACAAAACACTCATGCTCCTACTCCTTCCACCGGTAAGACTGCTGAGGTTAATTATGTTTAAACCACACCTATCAAGAATAATAAAAATAAAAATAAGGGGAAGGGTAAGAACAAAGAGGACAAGAATAATAGTTCACAATCTGATAAAGCCAAAACACAAATTGTTGATGAGAAAGATAAACTTAAACCTCGTTACCCTTTTCTTATTTGTAGTGGCGATCATTACACGAAATATTGTACGAGACACGCTAAGGTTACTAAGTTACTCCAAGGGACCGGAAAGCCTCCTACACCTGTCATTTTATCACAACCTTTTCCTTCTTAGCAGCAAGCCCAACTAGTCATTCATGACCAAGCTTTTCCTTCTACCTCATCTTATGTCCTCATGTGTACTGGTGACTCTAAAAAGAACGAAGTTGCAATTTAAACTCAAGCCAAAGATTACTCTTCGTCAAAAGAGAAAGTTGATGATATACCACCTTCGTTGGTTCAACCTTATCCCCCGACTTCACCTCCAAACGGTCCTCTTCATCTCGAAATATTGGGTCTCGATACAGTCTTTCTCCCTCCTCCCAAGGGCATTGTTCAAAAGTATGCATTCAATCCTCACGCATGTGCTGCCCAAAACTATAGTATTGTAGAAGATATTGCGCAAGTACCCTCCACGATGTTATCTGTTGAAGTACTTCAAATTTATCCTTCTCAACGAAAGGCATTGTTAAAGTCCATTGGCGGAATTGATCTTGTTAGCACTCTGTAAATTTTGTCCGGTTGAATAGACAAACGACAAAGGTAATTGTTTCAACCAACTTTAGAGATGAGGTACTAGCCTGCTCAACTCAGAGAGGGCTCTCTCATGTCACTTGATATTTATTCAGGAATTGGTGGCTAGAATAGGTTTGTTTTGGGGTTTTTTTTAATAAAGTTGTTGGCAAGGAAGGGGAGGAACACATAGGGCTATGGAGTCAAAATTCTGAAAGTGAACGAAAACAATGCATCTGCCAATAGAAATCTCCATAGGATAAAGGATAAATGAGGCAATGAATCTGAGTTATCATTAAATTTAAATAGAGTGTAGGAAGATAAATAAAACAAATAACTACATCAGATCATTACCGAAATGAATTCTGAATTAGTTAAGAGGACAATCACACATTTTAAATTGTTTAAGCCAAGAGCATCATAAGACGAATTTTGGGCCTTTAAACTCTCCAATTTAAACAGAAGAAAATGTAAATGAATTAAATGGTCACAGGAGATACATATGACGAAAGGAAACAAAGCTCATATCACCACTCTTTCGAATCTTTTCATAGAGACTTCAAAATCTTCTGCATTTATATTCAATTCAGATTCAGAAACTTTACAAAATAGAGTCTAATACAACCAAAAGGTGCTCTTGCACTTCTGCCAACATTAATTCATTCAATTAACCCAGTACTTATACAATTTGATCAAAATAAATGAAACTAAAGCATTTTAGCTTCCAAAACAGTTTCGGTATACGAAATAATTTACAATGATTGACGAAAAAAGTTTCAAAATTATGGGAAATTTCTTTGACTGTTTGATTTCTTTGTTGCAATTTGTCTTGCTCTGGTATTCTATTGGATCTACAAATTTGATGACACTTGGGGATCACTTATTCGCTCCAACTATATTTCACTTTGTCTTACCCAACCACACAATTTCCTTCCATTGTGAATCAGAGGGGATTCCGCAATCCATCTTCTCTTTAATCAAAATCTCCAAGTCAATGCATGTGGCATAAGACATAGTCGGAATGCCAACTTTCATTGTTTTGAACTTATTCAAAATTTCAAAGCCTGTAGCCAAATACTCTACAAGACTTGGGCCTTTCAAACTTTCTTTCATGGCTTCAAATTTAGAATGGTCCATTCTGCATTGCATGAGGAGAGTATTGTAATCTTCCTGATTGTATAATGAACCTTTTCCATCCCAAAATGATGGGATGTCTTTGATAAACAATTGATCAAATGCATCTTTAAACTCTTGTATGTTGTGCTCCATCTGCATAGCTTTGTTTTGGACCGATCTGAGTAGGTTATGTTTGGCGATGATTTTCCTGGATGAAATGGTCAACGCAGTCCTGTCTTTTACCCCGATAGTTTGAAGATCGATAGTTGGCACAAAATTTATCAATTCAATAGCATTTTGGGCCCATTCTTAGGGCTTCTTGGCTAACACTTCATTAACAACAACACACATGCTCCGATCTGTAGCAACTACATTGTCTTTGTCATTTATAAAATTTAGATAAACCATGAATTTAGCAACTTCTGTAGCAATGAAATCCCATATGACATGTTTGTCTTGCTACAATAATGTTTTGCCTTTTAACCTGGTTTTCAGCTTTCTCACTCTCTCTTGCAAATCTTGGTTATCTCTGTGAAGTTGAGTCGTCTTCTCATCTTTCACCTTCATCTCTTGTTTCAACTTTTCTATAACCTCGTTGAGACCTTTGATCTCCCCTATTTTGATGCTTACCTGGGACATATCTTGGACCAAACCTTCAGTGCTAGATCTAGCCTTTGTATTATTAGGTACAATAATATCCATATCTGATGGAATTGCCTATTCTTGTGACCAATTCTGTTTCTCTTTTTCCAACTACAACACTTTATATTTGTAATTGAGTGCCTCTTGTTTGAATGTTTCTTTCTCTTGTTCCAAAGAAGCCAATTGTGTTGTTTGTGGATGGTCTTTAGGTGACATCTTCAGCCTTTTCTTTAAGATTTGGATCATCTTATCCTTTTCATATGGAGAAGCTTTCACCCCTTGAGGACCTTCAGACTCTATCCTTTTGACTGTCATCTAGTATTTGCTAGATTCCTTTTCTTGTTTCAATTGTCCATCTAGTTTGAGTGCATGTGTTGTCAATCTTGCAACTCTCAGACCTAAACTCAGATAACCAAAATATAGCATATCGCTAACATTTTTGTGTAACTTTACTTTGCCAGGGGCACCAATATTTTCATAGTGAATTTTGAACTCAGATACCTTATTATCATCAACCACAACTATGCTCAATTTTTTCTTTTCTACATCTCTAACTGAGAGTAAGGAAGCTTTAAACTAGGAAGTCTTTTCCACTTCAGGAAAAAGGTCCCTTATTTCACTGTTGACCATACTTCCCTTCACAACATACTGGTTCACTAAATCTTCCTTGGAGTGATAAACTAGCTCAGGTGTCTAGCTAAATATGTGTTTCCTACTACTAAAAACCTTTGTGTTGCTTTCAGTTTGTGGCTTGTTTCCTATACCTGCTTCTTCGTTCTTGGTCATTCCTTCTATCATTCCCATGTATGTTTTCTCTTGGGGCTCTTCCTCTTCCAGGTCAACTATTTGAGAGGATGATGTGATTTTCATTTTCTTGAGAATATCTTGATGGCTACCTATTGGCATGTTTTACAGGCAACGTATGCTTGTCATTGATGGAAAGTACAATAGTGATGATGGCTTGAGTATAGGTATAATGTGCCAGGAAGGCACCAAAAGTATTTTTGGAAGACGTAGCAGAGAAAGCTCGTGAAGACCAGAAAAGATAGTGCAGAGGTGCACGCAGAGTGCAAAGTATGCGTGTTTTTCATTGATGGCACGACCAGCAGCACAACGATGATCACATGGAAAGATCAGAAGCTAAAATCTATTTCGAAATTTCAGATACCAAGAGTTGGAGGATTCAAGAGTCGAGACTCTTCATCACAGGAGTCCTGAAGTTGCGGAATGTGAAACGCCGAAATCCTGAAACAGGCACATCAACAAAGTCTCCATTTTGGAGTTTCAGATACCGGGAGTTGGAGGAGTCAAGAGTCGAGACTCTTCATCACAGGAGTCCCAAAGTTGCGAAATGTGAAACACTGAAATACCGGACCATTGATATGACTCCATTTCAAAGTTTCGGATACCGGGAGCGGGAAGTGTCGAAACACTTCATCACAGAAATGTTGAAACACCGAAATGTGAAACGTCAAAATATCGGACCGTTGATCTGACTCCATTTCGGAGTTCCAGATATTGGGAGTTGGAGTGTCGAAACACTTCACCACAGGAATGTTGATATGCCGAAATGCAAAATGCAAAAATGATCGAAGCTAGTCTAGCTAAGATCCTTTTTCGGAGTTTTGGGGATCACGACATGGAGCATCAAGATATATCATCACAAGGAATGTTGAAATGTCGAAATACAGAAATGAAAAAAACACCTTTTGGTGTAGGTTTCGGATACCGGGAGTTGGAGTGTCGAAACACTTCACCACAGGAATGCCGAAATGCAAAATTGTGAAAGGCGCTAACAACTAAACTCCATTTATGAGATCGTGACTTGGAGAGTCGAGATGCCTCGCAATAGGAATTCACAACATGCGAAATCCTGAAATTTCAAAATGTGAAAACACCTTTTGGTGTAGGCTATGGTCACTGCCTGAGGCCACATGTGAAAGGAAAGGTGAAAGGTGCCAAAGGCATAAGGCTCAAGAGGTTCACAGTGTAACTGCAAGAAACCATTGATTGTTTCTGCACAGAAAAATCAAAGAGGCCTTAGTGTGATTGCCAGAGGAGCTAAAGAGTCTCAAGGCATCTGCCAGTGGAATGAAGATTGTTCATGGAGGCGATTGACATATGGAAGAGAGTTGAAGCCGTTAACTACAATAGAGAGGATGAGCTCAACTATGATAGAAACGATGAAGAGTCTCAACTACTAGATAGGCTAAGGAATCTTGGCATAACACCCAATGATGATGGATGCATGGGTTTAACCTCCAGAGAAGTTGAAGAGTTGCTATGATGATCCGGCAAAGCACTCAACATGAGGAGAACATGCAGAACAGAGAGAGTGTGTTGATGCTCGAGGTAGTGAAGTTGTGGCAATGTGCAGTGGTAGTGAAGATCCCAATGTGTATAACAATGGTGGGGTGAAGAGCATGCAGATGTATTGCGCATATAGCCTGCACAAGGTGCACAGAGACTATAAGTATGCAGAACAAAGAAGAGATGAGGGTTGTTGTTGAGAGTGATTCAAGCATGTAGAAGGAGGCAGTGTGCAACAACTAAAATGCACAGAAGAGGAATGGTGCATTGAATGGACATGACACAGAGAGCATAAAAGGTAGAAGAACAAAAAGCACAAAGCATGTGTGCAGAAAGACAGTGAGGCAGACAGAGCAGGGCAGTGTAGCTGAACAATGATGAGACTGGTAAGACATTGATGAACATTATATCACTGTAATAAGTTTTAGTAGAAAAGATTCATATTTCAGGGTGGTAGGGAGGTGCTAGGGAGGAATGTTGTCCTCATAAGTTTAAGTGGGTGCTTGAACAGAGGGAGTTGTAGCTTGCATCTGGTTGCAGCCAGACAAAACAGGGTGGTAAGGTGGTGTAAGGGAGAAATATTGTTCTCTGTTTTACAGGTTGGTGCCTATGTGACTGGAAGTTGGTGCTTCCATCCAGTTGGTGCTGGAACACTTATGGAGTTGTTGCTTCCTTCTAGTGGGTGCTAAAGAAACCAGGGAGTTGGTGCTTCCTTTTAGTGGGTGCTAGAGAAACCAGGGAGTTCTTGCTTCCTTCTAGTAGGTGCTAAAGAAAATAGAGAGTTGGTGCTCTCAACAAGTTGCAACTTGCAAAACAGAGGTTGTAGCCTCACAATGAGTTGGAGCTCATATGTATGATAATGTACAGAGTGTAAATATTACTTATCATACCAAGAAGAAGAGGTTTTTACCCTTTATGGGTTTCCTCAAGAAATATATGTCTCTGTATATTTCATATGTGTGACTAATGTCAAATGTTCTATTGCTTACCTCCCTGCATTATTGTGATTTCCATTAAGTGCTCTGCAAAGAGTTTAAAATAAGCATAATTGTTTAAGAACGGTAACAACTAATTCACCCCCCCCCCTCTCAGTTGTCCAACAATTGGTATCAAAGACAACCCCTTTTATCTAAGGGTAGATCTTAGAGCTTAAACCTGTCAATACATGAAGGAAATTCAACCAATAAGGTCCCTCTGTTCAATGGAACAAACTTTGCCTTCTGGAAAGTTAGAATGAGAACCTACATAATGGCTTTAGGTTCAGATGTCTAGGATGTTGTAGATATTGGTTATGTAAAGCCAGTTGTACTAGATAATAAGGATGACAAGCTAGAATTTAGCTTCAATGCTAAGGCTATGAATGTTATCTTGAGTGGGCTTGCAGAAGTAGAATTCATAAAAGTCATGCACCTAGGAACTTCCAAAGAAATGTGGGACAAACTCATTAGCAGTTATGAAGGTAATGAGAAGGTAAAGGACACCAAGCTCCAAACCTACAAAGTACAGTTTGAACAGATGAAGATGAAAGAATATGAAACTATCGTAAAATACTTTCTGAGAGTTGAAGAAATGGTAAATGCAATGAAAGAACTTGGTGAAAAAATTGAGGAACCTTCTTTAGTTCAGAAAATTTTGAGATCTCTACCAGATAGGTTCAACCCAAAGGTCTCTGCTATAGAAGAACTTAATGATCTAAAAACCTTGGAGTTTGATCAACTTCTAGAAACATTGACTGCATATGAAATGAGAATAGTTAAAGATAAACCCACCTCTAGAGAAGCATCATTTAAGGTAGACAAGAATGAGGATTCTAAGCCTGATGAAATTGAAGAAAACTTTGTGACGAGATTGAAGAAGGGATCAGGAAAATACAAAGGTAAACTGCCTTTCAAATGCTTCAACTGTGGTAAGATAGGTCATTTTTCAAATAAATGTCCTCACAAAAGAAAGGATCAGACATGTGATGAGGAGGAGAAGCACAAACATAGAAATTTCTTTAAAGAGAATAATTCTAAGAAGAAAAGTCTTTGTGTAAATAATGATGATGATCCTTTAGATGATGAAGACAATGAATCCTCTATTGAAGATAAACTAAATGATTTTATGCTTATGGCTATGGCAGATTTTGATGATGAACACACAAGAGGTGAAATGGATGATGAAGAAGTTGTGGTGGATATGGAAGGTGAGTTAATCATCTCTTTGGAAGAAATTGACAGACTCAGAATTAAGAACAGAAAGAAAAAACAATTGCTGATACAGTTCAAGAAAGACAGTAAACAGCCTAATGAAGACTTTGCCCTACTAAAAGTGGAATTAGAAGAAACAAAGAAAATCGAAGACATTCTGAAACAACAATTATCAGAAAAGAAGGCAAGATGTGAAGCTCTGGAAAAATAAGTAGTGAAAACCAGGAAAGAGTTGGAGAAGTTTCAAGCCTTGTATCATTAGAATCTGTCAAGTATCAAAGCATCAGAAGAATTGGCCACCATTCTGAATCAACAAAGAAACCCAAAGCTGAAAACAAGTCTAGGTTATGAAGAGGGATCAAGTAGTGATCAACTAGGCAATAAAGAACCCATCAAGTTTGTCAAATCTACCATCTATGACAACAAAAAACCTGCAGAAACAAAAGAAGATAATCATCTTCCCAGATGGAGTAATGAGAGAGGTACCAGAACTGAAACTATGGATCAGAGAAATAATGTACTCTCTATTCAAAGAAATCATCAACATAGAAGAAATCGACCATTGGCAATGTGCAGTGGCAGTGAAGATCCTGATGTAGAGAAAAATGGCGAGGTGAAGAGCATGCAGATGTATTGCGCATATAGAATGCATGAGGTGAAAACAGACTATAAGTATGCAGAACAAAGAAGAGATGAGGGTTGTTGTTGAGAGTGATTCAGAAATGTAGAAGGAGGCAGTGTGCAGTAGATGAAATGCACAGAAGAGGAATGGTGCATTGAATGGACATGGCGCAAAGAGCATAAAAGGCAGAAGAACAAAAAGCGCAAGGCATGTGTGCAGGAAGACAGTGAGGTAGACAGAGCAGGGCAGTGTAGCAGAATAGTGATGAGACTGGTAAGCCATTGATGAACATTATATCACTGTAATAAGTTTCAGTAGCAAAGATTCATATTTTAGGGTGGTAGGGAGGTGTCAGGGAGGACTGTTGTCCTTAGAGGTTCAAGTGGGTGCTTGAAAACAGGGAGTTGTAGCTTCCATATAGTTGCAGCTAGAGAAACCAGGGTGGTAGGGTGGTGCAACGGAGAACTGTTGTTCTTTGTTTTATAGGTTGGTGAATGTGTGACTGAAAGTTGGTGCTTCCATCCAGTTGGTGTTGGAACACTTAGGGAGTTGTTGCTTCCTTCTAGTGGGTGCTAGAGAAACCAGGGATTTGATGCCTCCTTATAGTGGGTGCTAGAGAAACAAGGGAGTTGGTGCTTCCTTCTAGTGGGTGCTAGAGAAACCAGGGAGTTGGTGCTTCCTTCTAGTAGGTGCTAGAGAAAACATAGAGTTGGTGCTCTCAGTAAGTTGCAGCTTGCAAAATAGAGGTTGTAGAATCACAATGAGTTGGAGCTCATATGTATGATAATGTACAGAATGTAAAGATTACTGTTCATACCAAGAAGAAGAGGTTTTTACCCTTTATGGGTTTCCTTAGGAAATATTTGTCTCTGTATATTTCGTATGTGTAACTGATGTCGAATGTTTTATTGCTTACCTCCCTGAATTATTGTGATTGTCATTAAGTTCTTTGCAAAAAGTTTAAAATAAGCATAATTTTTTAAGCATGGTAAAAACTGATTCACCCCCCCCCCTCAGTTGTCCAACACTGTCAGCAACCGAGGCCTCTGAACCGCTCCTTTTATTGTAGATGCTCATTTTAGGAGCTTTGACCATCAATCTAGGAGAAAGTTTGTGTGTTGAGCTCTACTGAGAAGTTGGTTCCATTTGTTTTGTTTGATCATGCTGCATAGTGACCTCATATCTACATAGGTTTCTAGATTGGCCAACTTATCGAATCCTTAAACATGCTCATGTTCATAGTTAAGGTTGATTAAGGTTGGTTGTCATTGATGTCAACCCTTGAAGAAAGCCCCGCAGCACAAAGGTTTGGGTAATGGGCCCAATATTGTTTGATGTAAAGATGACTCATTATTGTCTTTTCATGGTTGATAAGAAGTAAAGATGGATGAACTCCAAAGTGGTCCCCTTATGGTGAAAGCCCTCACGGGAAGATGCTTTGCGGAGTAAGAGCACCCATGCTTAATTATGGAATAATGAGATAAAGGACAATGAATTTGTCAGGTAAACTATCATAGATGAATAGTTCTTGTCATTCCATTTCCGATGGTATGTGGAACATCACATAAATCCTCACAGTTAGAGAGTTATGGCCATGAGAAGTTGGAGACCCTAGGTTTGGGTAATGGACCCAAGTTTGCCTGATGGATAATGTTATGAGTTATGATATATTTTTAGATAATATTATTCTATATGGATAGTACATTTCATTCCATTTCTGGTGGTATGTGGAACGTCACATAACTCCCCACGTTTTGAGAGTTATGGCCTTACGAACTTGGAGGACCCTCATATGTCATCTAGAAGCCCCAAAAGGTCGAAGTAGTCAAAGTGGTTTAAGAGGTTTTAAAAGGAAAATAATAAAGTGAAGTAATGAGTTTATTATAATTCAAAGTGAATACAAAATAAATTATTTCAATAATAAATTTAATGGAGAAATTAG
Source organism: Picea engelmannii (assembly GCA_009831015.1). Lineage (NCBI taxonomy): Eukaryota > Viridiplantae > Streptophyta > Pinopsida > Pinales > Pinaceae > Picea > Picea engelmannii. Next base: position 383,027 of record ML782293.1, read on the forward strand.
AATTGGGTTAACCCTAAAATAATGAAAGTGGGGCCAAGTGACCTAGAAGATGTTTTTAAGGAAGCTACTTGGAGAGTATAAATAAGAGGAAAGGCTCTCTCATTTTAAACACAATTGAGCATATTGAGTATATATAGGTGTCTGAGGTAACCAAGGATATCTAAGCCTAAATTCTAATGGAAGGTGAAGAAAACAAGGCCGAAATGCAAGGAAGGATAAATTCTTTTGATGGTGCTTTCTAAGGTATGTTATTTACAAGTCATCTCACCATTTTCGCAATAACGTTTTTTATATAATGATTTAGACTATGAAATTTCTATTCCATTGTGAAAACATATCCAAGTATATGTGGTAAAACATTCAGCTTGTGGGTCATTGTATGTTTGGAGTTACACTTCGTGGAAAATAGGGTTTGTGGCTAGTCCTGAAACTAGTCAAAAACAGGGGTTTCGGGTAAAAATGTCATAACTTCTTCATAACAGATCCAAATTCAGTGAAACAAAATATGTTGATTAGGATACCATTTGTAGTATGCTTTGTAACAATTTCTGATCATTTCAACAAATATTCTGTGCAGGTCACGCTCTACAAGGTCGCTCTCTAGAATAAGCCAAAATTCAGCAAGGTATGCCATTTTTACTATAATTCCTTTTCTTAGAGGTTCCAAGTAGTAAAACCTAGAGGAATTGCATAAAACACACTTAATAACATTGTGTATCAATTTCATATCTTTATACATTATAGGTACAAAGTTATGATTACTTCACATTAGGGTTGTTGACTAATCCAAAACTAGGCATGTGAGACTAAAGAAAAGTTTGATGAAAATGTCAGTCTCTTGTTGTTGAAGTTAAGGAAGGTTTGTAGGAATGTGATCATATACACCAGATCTATTATAGAGCTACAAATCAGATTTGGATGATGAAATTGATGAGGGATTTTGGTTGAGGTACATGTTGAGGACATGGTTGAGACAAGTAATTGATGAGTTGGCACATACATGAGGTGTATAGTTGATGAATAGTTGACACATGATTGGTACATACTTGGTACATGGTTGGATGCACTTGTTTATGGTACATGTTGATTATATTCTATTTGGTACAAGTTGGTGCGTGGTTGATGCACTTGTTTATGGTACAGGTTGATTACAGGTTGAGGTACAGGTTGATGCATGGTTTAGATTTATTGGTCCAGGTTTACAGTGGTATATCTCACAGTGATAGGTTGACGGTTGTTCCATAATTCTACTTCTACTTCAAGGTGGTAGGACAGGGCAAGGAGACGTGATTGTAGCCACCTTCCGGTTGTAGCCGAAGAACATAGGGGGTTGTAGCCTTCTTTTGGTTGTAGCCATAGAATTGGGGAGTTGGAGATTCCCTCAGGTTATATCCTAAGAAACTAGGGGATTGGAGCTTCCTTTCAGTTGTAGTTGGAAAACAAAGGAAGTTGGTGCTTCTAATGAATGTAATTCTTCAAGACATATAAGAAAAAACATTCTGTGGTTTTCTCCCAATTTGGGTTTCCACGTAAAACACTGGTGTATTGTGTAAGTGTATGTTTGTTCATTTTTTCGTTTATTCATTTATTATTTACTCTGTAGTTATTGGATGATAATGCTTCATTGATATAACACTTGGATTATATGGTTAAAAATGATTAAATTGGTCTATTACTGATTCACCCCCCCTCTCAGTAATCCAATAATTGGTATCTAAGAAGGTTCCTTAAGAAATTAGTTTAACCACTGAAAGGTAGATCATGGAGAGTACCAACTCATATAAAAATGGAATACTACAGTTTGATGGATAGAAGTATGTTTTTCGGAGCATAAGGATGAGGACATATATACAGGCACATGGATTTCAAGTTTGGCAATCAATTGTAGATGGATACATAGCACCAGCAGTTCCACCAACAAATGACAAAGAAGTAAAACTCAGTGAGAATAATTCCAAAGCCACAAATGCACTTTTGAATGGTCTCAGTGATACGGTATTCACTAAAGTTGCACACTATAAATCCTCTAAAGATATTTGGGACAAGCTTCAAAATATTTATGAAGGAGATACAAAAGTCAAAGCAGCAAAGCTTCAAACTTACAGAGATCAATTCGAACAACTAAAAATGAAGGAAGATGAAGATATCACAGCCTACTTCTTATGAGTCGATGAAATAGTGAATGCAATCATAGGATTGGAAGAAGAAATTGAAGAATTTGTAATTGTTCAAACGATACTAAGATCTCTTCCTATGAGATTCAACCCTAAGATATCAATAATAGAAGAAAGATCGGATATGGACTCAATAAGCATGGATGAACTGCATGGAATGTTCACAGCATATGAAATGAGAACTGAGTAGGAAAATCCAGATGTAAAAGAAGCAGCCTTCAAGGCATCCAAAAGATCAAAGCAAAATAAAAAGGAACAAGAAGAATATAACAGCAAAAGTGACTCCTCGGAAGATGATGAAGAAGTGGTCAACTTTGTCAAAAGACTAAACAAGGGAACCAACGGTAGGTATAGAGGTAAGCTCCCTTTAATTTTTTCTAATTATGATGGTATTGGTCATTTTTCTAACAAATGTCCTCATAAGAAAAAAGAGAAATGATGAAGGTTACTCAAAAGGAAAACACACATATAAAGGAAAAAGAACTACAAACAAAGTTTTCAAGAAAATCTTATACACCAAAGAAGACATCTCATCATCAGATGAAGAAGAAGTCAGTGACAATGAGACAAGAAGAGTTCTATTCATGGTAGTAGAAGACTCTGACAAAGAAGACTTTGAAGAAGAATATGAAGAAGCCAAAGAAGAATGTGAAGAAGTCGAAGAAGAAATTCAAGTGGTAGAAGTTGACTATCGAGAAGAATTAATGTGTGCCATAGAAGTTATCAGAAGAGAAAAGAAGAAAAGCAAGAAACTACAAGAAGAACTAGAACAAATGATCACAAAATTGAAGGTTCAAATAGAAGAAGATAAAAGAATTGAAGAAGCACTCAAAGAACAACTAGAAGAAAAGGACAAGATCATTGGAAACTTGGAAGAAGAGGTTGTCACACTAAGAAATGATATTCAAAAGAAAAATATGCAGACTATCTCAAAAGTTTTGGATGACATTATTAGCAATCAAAAATATCATCTTGACAAGTCTGGACTTGGATACAATCAGATAGAAAAGGGATCAAGCTCCAAAAAAACAGAACAAGAAACAAATCCAAAGAGTTATGTAGAAATAGTCAAAAAGGATAGGAAGATATACAAGGAAGATTACAGGGACACTCCTCCACCGAGAAGATTCAGATTTCAAAATCAACAACAGACAGATAGGCCTCAAGAAGAAGAATGATTCATAAGAGCACCTTCTTTCAAAATATCTTCAACTCCCAGGTATCAAACTATATTTTTTGGTGTATGTTATGCATGTAATAATTTTGGACATAAAGTTGTGAATTGCAGAGCTAACACAGGAACAGTAACAACTTTGAGAGTTATACACAAAAGGATTATTCAAGGAGACCTATTGACACACAAAGAAGAAGTTACAAAAGGTTTGAATCTTTGAGCACTGAAGTGGAATGTTACAAATATAGAAATTTTGGACACATGGCCAAGGATTTCAGAATGACAGTCCCTCCTAAAGAACCTCAACAGAATAACAACAGTCACAGACAAGAACCTCAGAAAACAACATGGATAAGAAATCAAGATCAGTATAACAATGAAGAATGAACAGTCGCTCTACAAGCTAAGCAAAAGAAACATGGTTAGTATGTTGACAGTGGATAATTCATCCAAAATCATTGGAGAAGGCATAGTCCAAATTGGGAACAAGAATGAAAAGGCACAAAATGTTCTACTAGTAGAAGATATGAAACATAATCTTCTAAGTGTGATTCAAATGTGTGACCAAGGTCATTAACTTACTTTTGATTCAAAAAAGTGTGAGATAAGAAAAGAAGGTTCAGGGAAATTGTTCGATACAGCGGCAAGAACATCAAACAACATATATGTGTTAAGTGAAATTGGAAATGAAAAGTGTTGTCTAGGAAAGGAAGATGAAATTTGTCTATGGCATAGAAGAATGGGTCACATGCATTTTGATAACCTTGTCAAAGTCATCAAAAGATAAGCAGTCAGAGAAATGCCCCAGATCACGAAACCAACCAACACTTTATGGAAGCATTGTCAACAAGGAAAGAAAACAAAGACCAGGTTCAAGTCAAAGGAATATTCAACAACAAGACCACTGTAAATTGTGCACACTAATATAGTTGGACCAACTACAACAAAGGTCTTAAAAGGTGAAAAATACTTTATTTTATTAGTTGATGATTATACAAGAATGAGTTTTCTTTCTCAAGAACAAGTCAGAAGCTTTTGAAAACTTCAAGATCTACAAGGAAATGGTTGAAAATGAGATGGATTCAAGAATCAAATGTTTGAGATCTGGTAATGGAGGAGATTTTGCTTCAAATTAATTTATGGACTACTGTAGAAGTCATGGAATAAAAAGGCAATTCATTTTTTCTAGGACACCTCAACATAATGGAGTTGTTGAAAGAAAGAACAGGACAGTACAAGAAATGGCTCAAACAATGCTAATGGATTCCAAATTGACAGATATATTTTGGACACAGGTATTGCATACAATAGTTCACATTCAAAACAGAGTAATGCTCAGAAACAACACTGATAAAACTCCCTACAAGCTATGGAAAGGAACACTAGCAAATGTGAAGCACTTCAAAGTTTTTGGAAGCAAATGCTACATCAAAAGTGAAGAGGGTAAAATGGGAAATTTTGACTCTCGTGTGGAAAAATGAATACTTGTTGGTTACTTAAGTACAAGGAAAGCATACAAGTGTTACAATCTAAGATTGAATAAAGTTGTGGAAAGAATCAATGTAACAATTGATAAAATAAGAAGACCATAATCAAAGGAAGAAGAAAACAAATCAATGGAACAACTTTTCGAAGAAGAAGATGAAAAAGAAGTAGAAGAGGAAGATGAAGATGAAGATGAAGACAATCTGATAGAAGAAAAAGAGAAAGTTTAGAAAGTATCTCCAAAGACACCTAGAAAATGAGTACAGAAGAATCATCCTTCAGATCAGAGTATTGGAAACAAAGATGCAGGAGTTGAGACTAGAAGAAAAATCCATTCACCAGAACAAACACACCTAGCACTCTTATCTACAATTGAGCCAAACTGTTTTGAAGAAGCTAGCAAGGATGAATTTTGGAATAAGGCCATGGATGAAGAATTAGATCAAATAGATAAAAATGACACTTGGGAATTGGTTCCAAGCCCAAAGAATAAGAATGCGATTGGCACAAAATGGGTTTTTAGGAATAAATTGAATGAAGATGGACAAGTTACAAGGAACAAATCTAGATTGGTATGTAAAGGATATGCACAGATTGAAGGAATCGACTTTGAAGAGACATTTGCCCTAGTTGGCAAAATGGAAGCAAACCGTTTAATTTTAGCTTATGCATGATCCAAAAATGTTAAAGAATATCAAATGGACATAAAATCAGCTTTTCTTAATGGGGAACTTGAAGAAGAATTCTACGTTGAACAACCAGAAGGATTTTAGTTGTCAGAGAACACAGACTATGTGTGTAAATTAAAGAAGGCCTTGTATGGTAAAAAATAGGCTCCTAGAGCATGGTACTCCATATTGGATAAGTATATACAGTAGGAAGGGTTCAGAAAAGGAAGTGCAGACAACAACCTCTACATTAAGGTAAGTCAAGGTAATATTTTATTAATTGAAGTTTATTTTGATGATATTATTTTTGGTAGTGATGATGACAGGTTAAGCCAGAAATTTGCAAAAGACATGCAGAATGAGTTTGAAATGTCGTTACTTGGAGAACAATCCTTCTTTCTAGGAATTCAGATACGTCAAAGCAACCAAGGAATTTTTATTTCTCAAACCAAGTATATCAAAGAAATGCTAAAGAGGTTCGGAATGGAAGATTGCAAACCAATTATCACTCCCATGAAAACAAGTTGTAAGTTGAGCAAAGATGATGATTCGAAGTCTACAGATCATAGGAAATACATGTCAATGGTTGGCAGCCTACTATATGTGACAGCATCCAGACTAGATGTAATGCAAGAAGTTGGATAGGTGGCACGATTTCAAGCAGCACCAAAGGAATCACATGTATTAGCAGTAAAGACGATTTTCATATATCTCAAAGGAACATAAGAGTTTGGATTATGGTATCCAAAAGGAAAAGATCTATCACTTATTTCCTACACAGATACAAATTGGGCAGGTTGTATTGATGACTGACGAAGCACCAGTGGAGCAGCGTTCTACTTAGGTGACTGTTTGATATCATGGCTAAGCAAGAAACAATCATCAGTATCTCTATCTACAGTCGAGGAAGAGTATATTGCAGTAGAAGCATGTTGTACATAGGTTCTTTGGATGAAAAAAACTTTGACAGATATACAGGTTGAGTATGATGAGCCCATTCCAATATATTGTGATAATACAAGTGCCATCAATATCTCAAAAAACCCAGTGATGCACTCCAAGACGAAGCACGTTCTAATCAAGTATCACTTTCTATGGGAACAGGTTGTAAAAAGGAACATCAGAGTTGAGTATGTGGGAACAAAAGAACAAGTGGCAGACATCTTTACAAAACCACTTCCACGAAAAGCCTTTGAATGTCTTCGCCAAATACTTGGAGTTATTTCTACTCCAAAATGAATTCTTTTTGAATTCTTTTTTAATGCTTATATTATATGTCTTAGATGTAAATGAGGAATAACCATAAGAGGACAGTTCAATCAGGGGGAGAAGCCCTGGATGGAAAGATACCTTTGCCATTGATGATGGAGGGGGAGAGATTTATCAGATGCAAAGGACAAAGGAAAATTTATCAGATACAAAGGACAGAGGCATGGTTTCAGGGGGAGCATGAGTGATACGATTTTAGTATTGCATCAGAGTGTTGCCATCAATGCCAAAGGGGGAGATTGTTGATTAAGGTTGGTTGTCATTGATGTCAACCCTTGAAGAAAACCCCGTAGCACAAAGTTTTGGGTAATGGAACCAATATTTTTTTATTTAAAGATGACTCATTATTGTCTTTTCATCATTGATAAGAATTAAATATGGATGAACTCAAAAGTGGTCCCCTTATGGTGAAAGCCCTCACGGGAAGACACTTTGCGGAGTAAGAGAACCCATACTTAATTATGGAATAATGAGATGAAAGACAATGAATTTTTCAGGTAAAATATCCTATATGGATAGTGTTTTTCATTCCATTTCCAGTGATATGTGGAATGTCACATAACTCCTCAAGGTTAGAGAGTTATGGCCATGAGAAGTTGGAGATCCCAGTTTTGGGTAATGGACCCAAGTTTGTTTGATGGATAAAGTTATGAGTTATGATATATTTTCAAATAATACTATTATATATATATATATATTACATTTCATTCCATTTCTGGTGGTATGTGGAATGTCACATAACTCCTCACGGTTTGAGAGTTATGGCCTTACGAAGTTGGAGGACCCTCATATGTCATCTAGAAGCCCCAAAAGGTCAAAGTAGTCAAAGTGGTTTAAGAGATTTTAAAAGGTAGATAATAAAGTGAAGTAATGAGTGTATTATAATTCAAAGTGAATACAAAATAAATTATTTCAATAATAAATTTAATGGAGAAATTAGAAGTGGGTTAACCCTAAAATAAAGAAAGTGAGGCTAAGTGACCTAGAAGATGTTTTTAAGGAAGCTACTTGGACAGTATAAATAAGAGGCAAGGCTCTCTCATTTTAAACACACTTGAGAATATTGAATATATAGGTGCCTAAGGTACCAAGGATATCTAAGCCAAAATTTTGATGGAAGGTGAAGAAAATAAGGCCGAAATGCAAGGAAGGATAAATTCTTTTGATGGTGCTTTCTAAGGTATGTTATTTACAGGTCATCTCACCATTTTCGCTATAACTTTTTTTATATAATGATTCAGACCGTGAAATTGATACTCCATTGAGAAAACATATCCAATTATCTGTGGAAAAAAAATTTATCCTGTGGGTCATTGTATTTTTGGCGTTACACTCCATGGAAAATAGGGTTTTTGGCTAGTCCTGAAACTTGTCAAAAACAGGTGTTTCAAGTAAAAACGTCATAAATTCTTCATAACAGATCCAAATTCAATGAAACCAAATGTGTTGGGGTACATTCTGTAGTATGTTGTGTAAAATTTTAATATCAATTCAACAAATATTCCATGCAGGGCATGCTTTACAAGGTCGCTCACTAGAATAATCCAGAATTCAGCAAGATATGTCATTTTTGCTATAAATCCCTTTTTGAGAGGTTCCAAGTAGTGACACCTGGAGGAATTGCATAAAAAACACTGAAGAACATTGTGTATCAGTTTCAGATCTTTATACATTACAAGTACAAATCTATGATTACTTGAAGTTAGGGTTGTTGACTAATCCAAAACTAGGCATGTGAGACTAAAGAAAAGTTTAATGAAAATGCTAGTCTCTTGTTGTTGAAGTTAAGGAAGGTTTGCAGAAATGTGATCATATACACCAGGTCTATTACAGAGATACAAATCAATTTGGATGATGAAATTGATGAGGGCTTTTGGTTGAGGTACATGTTGAGTACATGGTTGAGACAAGTAGTTGATGAGTTGGCACATACATGAGGTGTATAGTTGATGATGTTGGTACATATTGATGAGTCATAGTTGATGAGTAGATGACACATGATTGGTACATACTTGGTACATGGTTGGATGCACTTTTTTATGGTACAGGTTGATTACAGGTTATTTTATACACGTTGGTTTATGGTTGATGCACTTGTTTATGGTATAGGTTGATTACAGGTTGAGGTATAGGTTGATGCATGGTTGATGCATGGTTCAAATTGGTACAGGTTTGCAGTGGTATATCTCACAGTGACAGGTTGACAGTGGTTCCATCATTCTACTTCTACTTCAGGGTGGTAGGACGGGGAAAGGACAGGTGGTTGTAGCTACCTTCTGGTTGTAGCCGAAGAACATAGGGGGTTGTAGCCTCCTTCTGGTTGTAGCTAGAGAATTGGGCAGTTGGAGCTTCCTTCAGGTTGTAGCTTGAGAAACTAGGGGGTTGGAGACTCCTTCCAATTGTAGCTGGAAAACAAAGGAATTTGGTGCTTCCAATAAATGTAATTCTTCAAGACATATAAGAAAAAGCATGGTGTGGTTTTCTCCCGATTTGGGTTTCCACGTAAAACATGGGTGTACTGTGTATGTGTGTGTTTGTTCATTTGTTCATTTCTTATTTACTCTAAAGTTATTGGATGATAATGCTTCATTGATATAACACTTGGATTATATGGTTAAAAATGATTAAATTGGTCTATTACTGATTCACCCCCCCTCTCAGTAATCCAACATGTCAGCACCCAGGGCCTTTGAACCACTCCTTTTATTGTAGACACTCATTTTAGGAGCTTTGACAATCAATCTAGGAGAAAGTTTACGTGTTGGGATCTACTAAGAATATGGTTCCATATGTTTTGTTTGATCATGCTGCATAGTGAACTCATATCTACATAGGTTTCTAGATTGGCCAACTTATCGAATCCTTAAACATGCTCATGTTCATGGGGACCTTCTCTGCTTGCCAATCTCCTCTTTGATATGATCTGGTGTGGGTCATATTTTCTTCCTTGCAACTGTGTGAACCCAAATTCACTGAGTTTTTATTGAATCTGAGGCAGACAAGACTTGTTCTTCACCACAAAGGGACCTACTATGAAAGGAAATTTTAGATTAGAAGCCTTGTGTGCTTTCAAAAAATGCTCAATTTCTAAGATGATCCTTTGTCTTATGAACTCCAAAGCAAAGAGTCTGGGAGTCAGAAAAATTGGTAAAAGGTAAGGTCCTTCTGGAAATCCATATACCCAAATCACAGTGGATTGTATGAACAACATCCAATATCCTACCCTGTTCTCTGGATTTGGTTGCAAACTTATTTTCATTTCTTCTAGGAAGGTTGGCAAGTCCGAACTAAAAATAAGACCATACACCATGGGCATAATATTATTGATGAAAATAAGCATGGTGATTCTTTTACACTTAGTTGAAATAAATGCAGTCTCTGAAAACTTGGTTCTGTTATATTCCAGGAACATTCTCAACAAGTGTGTGCAGTATCTAAAGTGCCTCAGTGAATTGAAGTTCGCCAGTTGTTGAAGCATATTTTTGGAATAAATTTGTCAAAACTGACACAGACTAACTAACCAGACTCTGACATAAAGAAAGTCAATAGGAAACCTAACATGACGTCTACCACAAACCTGTCATTTTCCAACCACAAAATTTGACTCAATAGAGAACAAGCCCACTGGACTTCAATGACCATGACACTTACATTGGCAATAAAGACAAACTCTTTGAATGGTGTTTAGGTTTGACAATGGTTTGTAGAAATTGGGTTTTTACTTCTTGTGGGCATTCTCTATAAACTATGATCATCTTTTGTTCCTCGAAGGGCTCTGACACTGTGGAGGGGGACTCTGATATACTCAGGGTGTGCCAGAGCGATTGACTGTCTATTTCACATAAAACCTCTGACCCTAATTTATTCAAAATGACTCTTTCTTCCTAAGAATACCACTCTGCACACCATCTTAGAAATTCAGGAAAAGGGAAGACTACTTCTACGACGTAAGGGGTGATGGAGGCTTGAGCCGCTTCGAGGAAAGGTATGCGCATTCCAATTTTGTCCAATAAATTCGATTTAGACACAGAAACGGGTCGGAATTTTATCTCTGTGTTAAAAATGTCGAAGTCTCTATCAATTAGGGCTTCTTCTCCGAAGGATATGTCTCACTCATTTACGAATAAGACAAGAGGATTAGAGGCCATGGTGAAAATACCTATTGAGCGGTGAAAGAAGCATGAACCTGGTTCATTTCCTAAGCTTGCGTTTCAAATGGATGCTTTGTGCCAAATTTCCGAACGTTTGAATGCTTCGAATTATCATAAAATAATGTTGGGGGGTCCTCCTTTTATAGGTATCTATTTACATCGGGGGTTGGAGAAAACGGTTTTAGGTGAACTGCATTTTTCCCTGATGTGCCTCTGAGAGAGCCACGCATCCACGATTTAAACCATGACAGTTTTCCTCAGACTGCCCTCGATTCATTAATATTCACGCAACTTCAATCGTCGATATGATTTTCAGTCGTTGATCTGGGCCGCTTTAAGATCTACGGTCCACATTCACCCAATGAATTTGGCAACGGGGGTTGGAGAAAGTGGTTTTAGTCGGACTTTTTTTTTTCCCGATGTTCCTCTAGAGGTGCCACACGTCTTTTGATAAAACCATGATGGTTTTCCCCGGCCCACCCTCAATTTCTTAACCTTTGCATTATTTCAATCCCTGATATGCGCTTTAGCCATTGATCCAGGCTACTTTCAATATCAATGGTTCGCCGAGTCTTACTCTTCACACTTTCACTGCATTTGTCCATACACCGCTAGATATAGCCTTTCTCTAAAATTCCAACACTTGGATGCCATTTGAAAATTTTTATGGTGATAACATTGGTTCCTACTGGGAATGTTATCCTCCCTGTGAGGTAGAAAATAACTATAGACTAAGTGGCTTCCCATTGGGATGTGATTTATCAATGTGATCTGAATCTACTGATATTTATTCGAAAACTTACAATATGCTCAGCATAGCTCAGGGCCTTCACCTCGGGCTTCAACTATGTTGTCTTTATTCCAATCTCTCATGCATAAAGGAAAAAGTAGAACGATTATATACAATGAATGGTGGGGTGATGATTTTTTCAAACAATGTAATGCTTGAGGAACCTACCATTCACAGGCCCTCCTCTAGTGAATTATTCATTACTTTCCTCTAACAAATAGGCATTGCTCCCATGGTAAGCTGTGAATTTGAATGGACCCAGGCATAGGTTATCAAATTTCCCATGTTTACCTTTATCTTCATTTCTGGCGTCCCATTTTAGTACCCAGTCTCCTAGTTTGAAGTCATCTACCTTGGTATTTTTGTCGAAAGCTTCTTTGATCTTGTCTTGACGTAGCTAGCTGTTATTGAAGGCCTTTTCTCTGGTCTATTGTACGCTAATGAACTCATCATCTCTTCTCCGACTGGAATTTGTTTCTGCTTCTTTCTCATGTAACAAATCCATCACCGAAAATCCCAATGTAGTAGGAAAGATGGTTTCTGTACCATAAACGATCTGGAAAGGAAATGTGGCTATAGATATTTTTGGGGATATCCTGTCAGCCCACAATGCATGGATGAGATTTTTGTGCCACGCCTTTTTATTCTCTTGCAACAATTTTTTGATGATTCTGACCAAGATTTTATTCAAAGACTCAACCAACCCGTTCCCTTGAGAATAATATGACATGGAATGACTAAGGGTAATGGTGTAATCACTACAAAAATTTTCCAATTTTTTAGACTTGAAGGCCATTGCATTGTCTGTTATAATCTTAATCGGGCATCTGAATCTGGACAGGATATTGTCTTCTAGGAATCGAATGGTAACATCATATGTAGCCTATCTGGCAGGAACAACCTCGATCCACTTAGTAAAATAATATGTTGTAGTCATGATCCATTTGTATTGAGTCGGTGATTGTGGGTGTATCTCCCCTATAAAATCCAAGCCCCATTCTCTGAAAGGGGCTTCTACTGAAATGGGTTTTAACGGAAGAGAATGCAATTTCCCTTTCCCATCGAATATTTGACATTCATGGCACTTTGAAACTTCTTTATAAACATCAAGAAAAATGCTAAGCCAATAAAAACCAGTTCTCAAAATTTTGTGCATAGTCGTCTTCCAATAATGATGACCTCCGCAGTCAGCTTTGTGAAACTCTTTGATGGTTTTCTCTGCTTCTTCTTCTATCAAACAACTTAATAAAATTTCCCCTAGATATTTCCAGTATAGAAATTCATTTACTATACAAAATTTTGTTTCCTTGAGTTTCAAAAATCTAGCCTTTGTTTTACTATACTCAGGAGGATCTTGCAGATTTTTCAACACAAAAATGATATCTACATACCATGCAGAGTCAAGAAACTTCTCAGATATTTGTGGAGTCGCCCTTTCTTCCTCTGCTGCATGGTATGATAGATCTGTAGTCAAATTTATTCCCAAGAGTTCACATTTTGTTTGTGCCATCAGTCTAGCAAGTCTTTGTCCTTTGATCAACTTCATGGGCTTGATTTCAAGATCGTATTCTAACAACACCGCAATTCATCTTCCCCTCTTCCATTCAGGATCGATTTGTGTCAAGATGTCCTTTATTGAGCTGCTGGGAACATAAGCCGTGGTATGTGAATGTAGGATGTAGACCCTGAATTCTTTCAATGTCTTGACCAAAGCATATGCTTGCTTCTCCATGATATCATATTTTAAAGGAGCATCTCTCAATGTTTTACTGTAGTATGCTATGGGATTCTCAAAATTTTGTTCATCTTTCTGGAGTAATACACCTGCAATTGTGTGTTATGAGGCGCATGAGAACAATATGAAATAATTCTTAAAATTTGGACTAGCCAATATAGGAGCCTTTGTCAATGCCACCTTGATGTCTTCAAAGGACTTTCTCGCTTCAGAAATCCATTTTATTTCATTTCCCTTTTTTAGCATGTTGGTGATTTGTTTTATGATTTCAGCTAAATTTGGGATAAACCTTCTCAAAAATTTTACTTTCCCCAGGAAACATTGTACCTCAAAATCAATATGATTTTCAGTATCCCTTCAACTATGTTGGGGTCCACCTTTATCCCTTCCCTCGAAATAATGTGTCCTAAGAGCCTCCCTTCTTCCATGGAAATATTTGACTTTTTTGGATTTAGTGATATGCCAAATTTCCTACATTTTTCAAACGGCCTTCTGATATGCTTGAGGTGTTCTTCATCTGAGGCAGAATAAATGGTAATGTCATCAAGGTAGATAACAATTAATTTATCTTTTTCGCTAGAAAAAGATATATCCATAGCTCTTTTAAATGTCGCCCCTGCATTCATAATCCCAAAAGGCATTTTTGCATACATAAGCGTTCCCCATGGTGTAGTGAATGCAGTCTTTTCCTGGTCAACAGGGTGCACCATAATTTGATTATATCCAGAGAAACCATCTAGCATTGACATCCTTTGAGAGCCCACTAAATTATGTAGAATGTAATCCATTTTAGGCAATGGATAGTTGTCCTTTAGAGACACCTTATTTAAATTCCTAAAGTCTACACACAGCCTAATTTCTCCACTCTTTTTTCGAACTAGTACCATATTTTCCACCCATTTGGAAAAACTCAAGGACACTATGATTTTTTCTTCAAACAATTTCTTTACTTCCTTTTCTATCAATGGTAACAACAGAGGGTTTATTCTTCTTAATTTCTATTTGAATGGCTTGTGATCTTCTTTAATTGGGATAACATGCTAGATTATACCGGTATCATAGACTTTTAGATCATCATAGCTCCAAGGAAAAAAATTAGGGAATTCTTTCATTAATTTGACATGCCTCTCTTTGACTTTAGGGTTGAGCTTCCTGGACAGCTTCACTATCTTTGGATCCTATGGAGTCCCAATATTTCAATCTTCCACGTCTCCTTCATTTACTGTGATCTTAGGACTTCTGGCTACATTATTGTTATAAAAATGTTTCTCTAATGGTACCAGGCCCTTGGGGATGATATTACTCTTTAGTTGAATGATATCTCGGCCATCAATATGATTGCAATATATCCTTGTTTTGCGAAAGCGGATGCATCTACTTCATCATCGCAATATTCATCATCAATGTTCAAATTCTCAAACTCGTTCTCCATTTTGAGGAAGATTTCTACCTGCTTGTCATCTTCGAATACTTTCCAGTGCTTCATATTGTATGGTACTACTGGCATGTACTTCACCTCCACCTTGTGTCTTTTCTAAAGGAAAATTGGAACTCTAAAAACTATTGCCAAAGTGGCCAAAGCATCAGCAACCTGATTATGTTCTCTTGGAATTGCTGAGAGATTGCATTCCTGAAATTTCTCAAGGAGTTATAGTACCAAATTCCTATAATCCCTCAATCTTGTCTATTTTTCTTGGTATATGCCTTTGATTTAATTTATAATTCGCTAAGAATCTCCATGTACAACAATTCTATTAGCACCCATCTCTTCTAAAACTTTCAATCCCAATATCAACACTTCATATTTGGCTATGTTATTAGTGCATTCAAAAACAAGTTTGTAGGAACACAATTTTGAGTCTCCTTTGGGGTGGTTGATCCATATGCTAGCTCCAAATCCTTCTCTACAGGCAGCTCCATCGAAATTCATCTTCTATAATTGGTCCTATGCATCATCTTGCTGCTCTGAAAGTTCCTCCATTTTCCCCTTTAGCTCATCTTTGTCAGCCATAACGATTTATGTTTCTTCTTTTTCAGAGCACAGGTCATTGAAGAAGATCAAAGATCCTAATTCAGTCTCCACTGAACAGATAGGATGATTACAAGGCTATGATTTATTGTTGACCATATATTTAAGAAAAACCTCCTTGTAGAGTCTTCTGTCTTGACCAATGACAGGAATAGTAGCATGAGACATATCCATATGGAGAGTTCCTTTCAATTTTGCATCCCATGATCTGGACAACAACATGCCAAAATTTGGAGGGATATCAGCGACTACTACATCCATAATCATATTTTTTGTTGGGATTTGAGCCAAATACACCACCAGATCTTTGATCATGCCAAGGCATTTCACTTTTCTTGAATCAAAGGAGAATAGATCTTTATAAGGTATTGTGACATCAAGGCCCAATTGGTCCATGACCACTTTGGGCATCAAGTTGTGAGATGCTCCAGAATCTAGCACAACATTGTGTATATTCATGTCATGGATCTTCAAACTGACATAAAAAGGAGGAACTTCTTCATTCTCACTGTTTTCTTCTACTCTAGGCCCGAATAAGATGGTTGGGTGATCATCTTGTATGTTCACGGTGTCAGAGGTTTTCCCCATCTTAATCATCTTGATGATCTGATTTATGTACTCACTATTCTTAATCAATTCATTAAAAGGTACCAAAATTTTTATCTTATCCATTTCACTTTAAAAATAAAAAAGGGATGGAGTTTTTTCTACCTCTTTGGTGACCACCTCTTTCCTAGTCATTAACCTCTTCTGTGGTTCTTCCTTTTGCTTCCCCTTTTCCACAGTATCCTTCACAACAGAATCTTTCACAATGGAGTCCTTTGTGGCTGAATATTTTGCAACAAAATATTTTTTGGTTTGACTAGAAGAAGGTATGGTGTCCTGAGCTTCTTTGGAGGGATTCCCCTTTGGATGATTACCCTTTGGAGGGTTTGGGGGTATATTTTTATTTTGGAGGTTATATTGCTTTTGGAATTGCATGATGGCATTTTGTAATCTGGTCTCATAATCTTCCTTTTCTACTGATACCCTTTCCTCTTCATCTTGCAGAAAGATCTCACTTGCGTCCATGAACTGGTCATGTTCTTCTTTGGTAAAAAATATCTCTATCTCTTTATCATCATAGTAGTTCATGTTATCTTCAAAATATCCAGCATAACCCTCATTTACATAATTATTTTGGAAGGGAGGCATGATTTTCTATTCCCCTTGATTTCCTTGGTTTCCCTGATTTGTCTGGCTTCCCTGATTTGCCTGGTTTCCCAGATTTGTTGGATCTACTTGATTGGCCTAATTTCCCTAATTTATTTTCCTAATCTGTGGAATAACCGGTCTCCTCAGATTTCTGGCTGGACCATCAGACTGTTCTCTGGGGTTAGGCCTATTTCCTAGAGCCATCCTTTCCATCATCCTCTCCATATTCCTCCTCATCACTTCAAATATTTCCTCTGATGTTTGAGATGTAGAAGGTTATTTTTTGTCTTGATATCTATTTGTGTCTCTACCAACATTATTTTTCATCTTCCCTAAAGCCATTAGGTTCACTTCTACCTCTATAACATTAGTCGTCATATCGTCCAATATGGTAGATCTTCGTTCTCTTAATAGTAAAGCAAAGTCACTTTCAAAAGAATCAGCATATTTGAGTTGAGCAACCTTGGGGGGGGGGGCGGGGGGGGGGTTTACTTCATCAGGAATATCATTATACACCTTCATGAATCTATCCAAAAGCTCCTGTACCATCTCATTAGGTGATCTCTTCATATTTGTATACTGGGTCAACAACTGAATGGGATTTTTCTTATCCCCCCATTTTGAAAGGAAGTTTGTCTCAAAGGCTTCGAAATCTACGATACTACCTACTGGAAGGACTCTGAACCACTTCCTCACTTCTCCTGCAAGGATTTGTGTAAAAAAACTCATCTTCACATCTTCATAGTCCACTTATTCCATGTCTATGAAATCATTAAACCAGTCTAGATGTTTTTGGGTTGATATGTTACCTTCGACATCAAATAGTTTAATCCTCAGATTGTAACCTTGAGGCAAATCATGTAGTTGAGCGGGTAAAATGAGGAGAGAAAATCTAGATGCAATAGATGTTGTGAGGGGTTGGAGTGGACGTTGGTTATGAGCAGGGGTCACTGCATACTTGACAGATGAAACTAAAACTATATCTTCAAATCTCTTTTCGTCAAAGATAGTCTCACTTAGACAAGATTCAGACTTGGTTCTGAATAAGGATTGTTCAAATTTCAAGTCAAACTTAAGGTCTTTGATGCTAGTCACTCTATCTCTAAGAAAGGATAGATATCGGTCTAGACGTAATACTGGGGTCACAGGCCTTTCTTTTATTCTACGTACAATCTTCTTAGGATAAGACACAGGGATTGCAGCTTCTAGGTCTGGATTTCTCCTAGTGAGAACTTTATTAGGAGCCAGGATTTCTATCTCATAGGGTGCGGTTCAACTGGTCACTGAATAACGAAGTCACCAGGGTAAAAATAATCTCAACCAATAAGGTATTTGATCCACTGTCACCCTCATGAATCAAACTAAATCTTTAACTTGCTTTACCAGGGAATATTTTTTCAATTTTGTTCCCGACAACAGCGCCAGAATGTTAGCACTCTATAAATTTTGTCCAATTGAATAGACAAATGATAGAGGTAACTGTTTCAACCATATTTAGAGATGCGGCACTAGCCTACTCAACTCATAGAGGGCTCTCTCATGTCACTTGATATTTCTTTAGGAATTGGTGGCTAGACTAGGTTTGTTTTGGGGGTTTTTCTAATAAAGTTGTTGGCAAGGAAGGGGAGAAACACAGAGGGCTATGGAGTCAAAATTTTGAAAGTGAATGAAAACAATGCATCCACCAATAGAACTCTCCAGAGGATAAAGGATAAACGAGTTGATGAATCTTAATTATTCTTAAATTTAAATAAAGTTTAAGAAGATAAAGAAAACAAATAACTGCATCAGAGCATTACCGAAATGAATTCTGAATTAGTTAAGAGGAAAATCACGTAATTTAAATTTCTTAAGCCAACAGCATCATAAGACAAATTCTAGGCCTTTAAACTCTCCAATTTAAACAGAAGAAAATGTAAATGAAGTAACAGGTCACGGGAAATACATACGATGAAAGGAAACAAATCTCATATCACCACCCTTTAGAATCTTTTCATAGAGACTTCAAAATCTTTTGCATTTATATTCAATTCAGATTCAAAAAATTTACAAAATAGAGTTTCATACAACCAAAAGGTGCTCTTGCATTTCTGCCTACATTAATTCATTCAAGTAACCTAGTACTTATACAATTTGATCAAAATAATTGAAACTGAAGTGTTTCAGCTTCCAAAACAGTTTCGATATATGAAACGATTTACAATGATTGATGAAAAACGTTTCAAAATTATAGGAAATTTCTCTGACTGTTCAGTTTATTTCCTTCCATCTATCTTGCTCTGGTCTTCTATCGGATCTACAAATTTGATGACACTTGGGGATCACTTACTGGCTCCAACAATATTGCACTTTGTCTTACCCAGCCACACAATTTCCTTCCATTGTGAATCAGAGGGGATTCCACAATCCATCATCTCTTTAGTCAAAATCTCCAAGTCAATGCACATGGCATAGGACATAGTCGGCATGTCAACTTTCATTGTTTTGAACTTATTCAAAATTTCAAAGTCTGTAGCCAAATATTCTACCAGACTTGGGCCTTTCAAACTTTCTTCCATGGCTTCAAATTTAGAATGGTCCATTCTACATTGCATGAGGAGAGTATTCTAATCTTCTTGATTGTATAATGAACCTTTTCCATCCCAAAATGATGGGAGGCATTTGATAAACAATTGTTCAAATGCATCTTTAAACTCTTGTATGTTGTGCTCCATCTGTGTAGATTTGTTTTGGACCGATCTGAGCAGGTTATGTTTGGCAATGATTTTCCTGGCTAAAATGATCAACACAGCCCTGTCTTTTACCCCGATAGTTTGAAGATCAGCAGTTGGCATAGAATTTATAAAGTCAATATCCTTTTGGGTCCATTCTAAGGGATTCTTCGCTAACACTTCATTAACAACAACACATGTGCTCTGAGATGTAGCAGCCACACTGTCTTTTTCATTTATAAAATTTAGATAAACCATGAATTTAGCAGCTTTTGCAGCAATAACATCCCATATGACATGGTTGGCTCCCTGCAATAATGTTTTTCCTTTTAAGTTGGTTTTCATATTGCTCACTCTCTCTTGCAAATCTTGATTATCTCTGTGAATTTGAGTCGTCTTCTCATCTTTCACCTTCATCTCTTGTTTCAACTTTTCTATAACCTCGTTGAGACCTTTGATCTCCCCTATTTTGATGCTTACCTGGGACATAGCTTGGACCAACCCTTCAGTGCTAGATCCAACCTCTGTATTAGTAGGTACAATGACATCCATATTTGATGTCGTTGCCTGTTCTTGTGACCAATTATCTTTCTCTTTTTCCAACTACAACACTTTATCTTTGTAAATGAGTGCCTCTTTTTTGAATGTTTCTTTCTCCTGTTCCAAAGTAGTCAGTTATGTTTTTTGTTGATGTTCTGTAGGTGACATCTTCATCCTTTTCTTTAAGCTTTGGATCATCTTATACTTTTCATCCAGAGAATCTTTCACCCCTTGAGGACCTTTAGACTCTATCCTTTTGACCCGTGTCATCCAGGATTTGTTAGATTGTTATTGGATAAATCAGTGAATGTGAACATAAACTAATCTCCCTAGATCCACCTGGATCTAGAACAAAACAAGACAGGACACGATGCTTTCCCTAAGTTGCTACCATTTAATTTACTACCAAAGAAGGAAAATATGACATACCTTTAGATATCGCTTCCTTATATCTCTATTGTCCCTGCTTCACTCCGATGCTCTTGTGAGATCAGATCTGTAATGACACAAACCAACTAAAGTGAAAGAAACAATTGTAGATTCAATGGAGACCTAAACATGTGATCAAGGAGTCATGTAATAAAACGCTAATGATTTTATGGGAAAGAAACATGTCACCGTATCATATTAAGTAAAAGTGGAAGATACAACCAAATTGCCTTGATGTCGCAAGTTCCCTTTCGGTGGTCCTTTGTTCCAACACACACATACACTTGCTTTAAATTTGTATGAAGATGGTCCACAAAAGCTTGATGGAAAAATGGAGGCCTCAAGCACCAGTTGTGATAGGATCCTTCACACAGTCTTCTGCCTATTCTTTCAGCAATTCTTTTCTCAATCTTGCTTAACCTTTTCCATGAGAAATCCATTATTATATAGGAGAATATGAAGTGGTTACAAGGATGAGGATTATCCCACCAAATTAGAGAATCCAGTAGGATCACAACCATACCAACGCTACCTCACATTCCAGAAGATTCCCCTTCTAGAATCTTTGTGAAAATTCTTCCTTTCCTTAGATTCAAACGCTGTTGGACCCTTCCTTTATAGCAACATGCGGAAATCTCATGAACTAGGCATAGAGAAGCCTGTGGAAATCAATATTTATGCACTGTGTACCACTATATGCCTATGGTGTCATTCTTAAAGTATGCCTTGTAGGGGAAGAACTCAGTCATTTTTCTCATGTAAAAGATTGTTTTAAGAGCCTGAACACATGCATGTAGGGTCATCATCAGAGTGACCAAAATAATGTGTAACATAGATGTCTTTTCCTATTTCAATTGTCCATCT
This sequence comes from Picea engelmannii, assembly GCA_009831015.1. Classification (NCBI taxonomy): domain Eukaryota; kingdom Viridiplantae; phylum Streptophyta; class Pinopsida; order Pinales; family Pinaceae; genus Picea; species Picea engelmannii. The sequence goes on from ML782293.1 coordinate 404,240, forward strand.
AGTTTGAGTGCATGTGTTGTCAATCTTGCAACCCTCAGACCTAAACTCAGATAATCAGAATATAGCATATCGCTGACATTTCTGTGGAACTTTACTTTTTCAGGGGAAACAATATTTTCATGGTTCATTTTGATCTCAGATACCTTATCATCATCATCCACTACTATGTTAAATGTTTTCTTTTCCACATCTCTGACTGAGAGTAAGGAAGCTTTAAACTAGGAAGTATTTTCCACTTCAGGAAAAAGGTCCCTTATTTCACTGTTGGCCATACTTCCCTTCACAATATACTGGTTCATTAAATATTCCTTGGTGCCCCAGGTGTCTCACTAAATATGTGTTTCCTATTGCTAAAAACCTTTGTGCTTCTTTCAGTTTGTGGCTTGTTTCCTGTACCTGCTTCTTCGTTCTTGGTCATGCCTTCCATCATTCCCATGTATGTTTTCTCTTTGGGATATTCCTCTTCCAAGTCAACTATTTGAGAGGATGATGTGATTTTCATTTTCTTGAGAATATCTTGCTAGTTGTCGGTGCCCAGGGCCTCTGAACTGCTCCTTTTATTGTAGTCGCTCATTTTATGAGTTTTGACAATCAATCTAGGAGAACGTTTCTGTGTTGGGCTCTGCTGAGAAGCTAGTTCTATTTGTTTTGTTTGATCATGTTGCATAGTGACCTCCATATCTACACAGGTTTCTATATTGGTGTAATGATCCCAAGCCATTATGCAAGGATCATCACTGTTTTGGTGTCTTTTTAAAACTTTTTCCTGGTTGTGGTATTTCGTCAAACACTTTGTTGATCTACTTTTTAGATGTGTTTATATGTGTGTATGCAGCAAATAACAGAAAGAGATAACCATGGAACATACCTCAACCATATGCAATAATATAGACAAGCCAAAACATCTCAATTCTTCTTATTTATAAAATAGAGAAACCTGCTATAATGAAGATGCCCATCTGGAATGCTCAATAGATGGCCAAGAAGATATACAATAGATAAGAGCTACTACAAAATGCTCCCGCTAATACAAAAGATGCCTCCAAAGGATGAATAAGAAATGAAGATCAATACAAGCAGATCTGAATGCCAAACTCTCCAGTTGAAGAATGCCACGCTCCAATAGAAGGTTGAAACCCTCAATAATTTGGCCCTGCTGCCAAAAGTATCCAATCACCCTAAGAAATATGCCAACTGATAGATCGGGTGATGGTAAGAACAACCCAGGTGCCTGAATCTCCAAGATCCCTCTCAATCTCTGTAGATCTGAAATCCCCCACTGAATGGTGCACCCCACTGGATGACTGAAGC
>ML782293.1:405828-425398 GCA_009831015.1 Picea engelmannii
TTAATATTTAATTAATTAATTAAATCACTTTAATTAATTAATTAACCTTTTTACCTTTGAAAAGCTCCTTATCTCTCCTTGTGGCTTCCCTGGCCACTGAAAGTCACTTCTAGCCATCCCATCCTATAGTGTTGCTCCTCCAGATTCCAATGAGCTATTACACTGAGAGGCTCCTCCAAGTAATGTGTCCAAAATGACCTCTTCAGTGAATTTCATTGACTTATAAATCAAAATAGTCAAAATCCTGGAAATCGTCAGAATGCAACGAAACCAAAGCCAACCTATGTGGAATGGCTCATAATGATAGAATATGATCATCAATGCAAGATGGACCCCACAATGCTTCTCAAATACCCCTGTACTCACTATAGCATCCATTTGGCTACTCTTGTCATCGTAAATCTCTGCCCAGTGATGATGTCCCAAAGTGGGGACATTACAGTCCTCCCTGCTAGAAAATTGCTTGTCCTCAATCAATACCCAAATCCCTCCAAGTAAAATAACAAGATCCCATGTCCACCTGTGGGATACATAGTAGAACCCATCCAACGATGAACAATAACACACTCTACCCCCTGGATCCCATATCAAGAAGTGAACTGCAATACTCTGTGAAGAAAAGTCCTAGAAGATATCAACCCTGTGAACCTCCTGCACCTGACCCATGGACTCATCTCGGAATGATTCCATCCTCCAAATCTCTACCAAGATCCACATGGCCTCCATCAACTGCACATGATGATGCCAGAATGAGGTACTGCAAGACCTCCGTGAGACACCCTCAAACACTATGCTCCCCTCAACATTGAAGCTAAATGGAAAGTTAGAATAACTTTCCCCTGCAATGGTCCACTCTCCCCTGTGAATCCGTGAAATGCCCAATCCTGCAATCCCTGGATCCCATGCTAACCTCTATCACAGATCCTCATGTTGACACTACACTGCTTTGACCATGGTTGTCTGCCCCCTGCATACATCCTGAATCCTCCTCTCCTGGATCCTCAAATTGAAATACCTGTGACCACTGGACCTGTTGTCCAGAAACTGTATCTATATAGGCATCTCTATAGAAGAAGTACCTATCCAAACATCTCCATGCCCTATCATGATGATCAAGTGGAAGGAAAGGTCTCACCCCATAGAACAAGTACCTGCAGACCCACTCTAAACCAAACCAAGGTGGAGTGTGTGGCTCTCTGGTGCAACCTGGGTCAACATGAACATCGTGCTAACAAAACAGACTACTAGGTCCCATGGAAAACTTGGAAGTTTATCACTTCCAATCTCCTCTAACTGCTCCTGTGTGAGACTAATCACTGTAAGAATCCCTCTATGCTCATCTGCTATCCTCCTCATGTTGTTGTCAATGATAAATGTGTTGGAAAAGGATAACAGACATATCTGTAACTGACTGTAGGATTGGGAGGTGTCACATTCTTTGGTCAATCCCAAGGATTCGACCAGAAGCTCATCCATCGGTATCCATGATAGATGCTCTCCTATGGTCATCATTGAATCCCAACCGTCCAATACAACTAGAATTAACCCATCTGACTGTTGGTCAACCAACCTCCCTCTCTCATCTCTCATGCAGCTACTGAAATGGTGAAGGTGATCCCCCACAACTATGTGTTGTTGCAAATGAGTGACATCTGCATAGTCCCCTAGGTGTGTCTCCTCCCTGCAAGGCACTATACCCCTCTGAATCTCATCATACATCTCGGCATGTCTATGTGAGCTATCACTCATCACTATATTCTCTGACATACTCATGTCATCTCCTGTAGACTCATGCCACATCATAGATCCGGGGTGTGCTGTTGGATCAACCTCTACATGGAGGTCAACCACTCCCAAGATAGAAATGGAAGTGTCCCCCATCAACTGGTGCTCCTTTTCTAGATCATCAACATCCTCTATCAACGTGACTGACTGATACATCTGAGTCTCCACTAAGACAGATGAAGTGGATCTCTGATGGATCTCCTCAAGAGACTCATCTGATCTAGACTCTGATTCTTGAGGAGTTGGTTGTGTGCCTCTCAAGAATCCTCGAGTTCTCTCCAACTCCTGAGTGAGTCAGTCTACCTCCAACTGCTACTCCCTCAGAGCCTCATGATACATCTCACCAACCCTCAGTAGATAATCCCTATCTATCAACAACTGCTGGTAGTCAGTCCTCATCACAGATACTCTCTCCCAGATAGTGTGAAGATCATCCATGGAAAATCCTCCATCTGAGCTACCTTGTGCCACTGATGCTCTCCAACAGTAATCTGCCATCACTGCATGCATGTCATCAATACGTCTAGTGGCTTCCATGATCATAGCCTCACTAACTCTCAATTGTGTTGCGAAGTGGTGTGACTCCTGATCATAGTCATGCCGGGGTACCCCCTCATGCCTCTCACTGCTAGTGCCATCACTAACAAAACTCTCTGCAGAAGATAAAGTGTTGATCTACTTGTTGTATACTGTTCCACTAGGTACTCATGTATGCCACTGCATCCCATCACTAGATGCCATCTCCCCCTAAATCACATTGTATCCTGTATGAGCATTTGTATCCCCTTATGCACTCATCTTGCTACTATCCTTTGTGCCTGGATCCCATATAGTTGTGTCTAGACACATGCTATGGTCATCCTTAATACTAAAGAGTGCATCCTCATCAATGGAGACCAATCTTCGAAGTAATTTCTCCATCAACCTGTCAAACTCTGCAATCTGCTCAACTAATGGAGTCTCCAATAACTGTGACTCAATCTCCTCTAGCATTTTGTATGTGTAGGTTCAACTGTCTGTACGTCTTGTACCTCCTCCTAGATCTGTGGGTATACCTATCCATGGTGTGCATCCCTCACACTAGGCTCATCCATCATACCTAACATGCCACTGATATCCTCATGTGATGTGGCTATCATGGTGTCTGAACAGGTGACAGATGTGTCACGACCCCCATAGGAAGCTCATCATCTCTAGGTGCTAACACATGTGACTCCTCACTAGTGTCATCACTCTACTGAGGCGTAAGGTCATCAATGGTATGTGACGTGTCTTCTGAGACACCGATGCTATCATCATGTCCATCCAGCTGCCTATCCACTACACAAAGGTCATCATCCTCCTCAAGCGTGCAAGCATCACTAGTCTATGTGCAAGAGTCATCATCACTATCCTCTGAGGTAAAGTCACTATCACTAGCCTCTGTGAAAGAGTCACTGTCATCATCCGACTTCTCTGAATCCACAGCTAATGCTCCATCCTCACACACCTCATCATCACTGTCATTACATGCCTCAATAATGCGCTCTTGATCCTTACCCCTGCACCTATGATCTGGTTCCCACGGCCCCTTGCAACTGTGGCAAGGTTGCATGCTCCTAATGGGTGTGGGGTTTCTCTGTTCTTCCCACCATCTAGCTGCTTATTTTTTCTTTTTATCTGCTATGATGATCCCCTCTAAAATATCCTCTTCGCTCCAACTGGGCTTTCTAAAGGCTACATACTGAAGACAGGTTATGAGAGCCCTATGTTCATCGCTAAGGATGAAATACATTATCTTCAAGCGTGTCATCTCAATGGCTATCCTATCCATTTACTTCCAACTATCCATAAAGACCCCTCAGGTTTGCAGGATTTAAGCTCTGATACCACTGTAATGATCCAAAGCCATTATGCAAGGATCATCACTATTTTGGTGTCTTTTTAAAACTTTTTCCTAGTTGTGGTATTTCATCAAACACTTTGTTGATCTACTTTTTAGATGTGTTTATATGTGTGTATGCAGCAAATAATAGAAAGAGATAACCATGGAACATACCTCAACCATATGCAATAAGATAGACAAGCCAAAACATCTCAATGCTTCTTATTTATAAAATAGAGAAACCTGCTACAATGAAGATGTCGATCTGGAGTGCTCAACAGACAGCCAAGAAGATAGACAATAGATAAGAGCTGCTACAAAATGATCCTGCTAATACAAAAGATGCCTCCAAAGGCTAAATAAGAAATGAAGATCAATACAAGCAGATCTGAATGCCAAACTCTCCAGCTGAAGAATTCCACGCTCCAATAGAAGGTTGAAACCCTCAATAATTCAGCCCTGCTGTTGTTGGGGAAAATACCCTACGGACTAGCAAACTAGGGTTAGACTTGCATGCAAATTTTGACCGTAAAGAAATTACTTTTTAACCTACAACCCCAAAACTTAAACCCCTCTTTCACAATACATACATGGAGAGGAACCACTAACCTTGTTAATGATGTCTGGTGTAGATCCTCCGTTGTGCTCTTGACCGCTTGCTTGTGCTGCTCCTTCCAAAGATAACCTGCAATCAAGACAAACAACTATGTATGCATGCTACTTTTCTACTTGAGGGTTAGAAATTAAGAATAAATTAAACAAATCATAGATAACTCATGCATTAGGACGGGAAAAGTATTCTTTTATTATTTGAAAAATGAATCAACTTACAATCAAAGTTGAGACCGGCCACCGCTCCTTGATCCTGATCCTGGGCTCCTCCTCTTCTGTCCTCCAACTGCTTTGCATTAATTCTCCTTTGGCTTGAGGAAAGGCTAAAGGGTTGGGACAATGGATTCGGCAAATGGGCAGAGTTTCTTCGCTATAATTTTCCTCTTCCAAATAGTACCCCTACCCCTTCTTTTATAGGCTAGAAGGAGCTAGGGTTTTGGATGAACTCTCGGCCATGCATGGCTGGGAGTTTCAGTTAACTGACCCATAGCTTTTTGTTCCGTCAGCAACTTTCCTATTTTTGTGTTTTGTTAGGTACACACGGGTTGTAGTAGGCCTGCCAGCGTGCACACACGTGTAGTAGTGGGTTAGGGCATGTGGGCCTTGACCCACGAGGATTTTCAAAGAGGTTGTTCAACAGATGTTTTGGAAATGAAGGGATATGAGTTGGCCTGATGCCAGGTAAGCATGTGTGGTGCAATTCAGGGTTATAGCAGATTCCCCCTAATGTGTGAGGGCAGAAGATCATCTGATGGCTGAAATACATTACCAATCTTTTACCAATCTGTACTGATGTGCTGAATGAGTGAGCCCAAGGATCAAGAACCAGGAGGTGTCATCTGCAAAATAACAAATGTCTCACCAAGGCGGGCATACCCATGCTCGGGATAAAATAGAACCATGGATACCAATAAAATACACTGTAGATCCATGTCAAATAATGATAAAGAGTAGTCGCAAATAATACGCAGTGGAGCTACATCTCGAAATCAGAAAGATATACATATAGAGTATCCATCTTCTAGAAGCTGATTCGGCCTGATGGTTGTACTTCAGAGATCAAGCAACAACTTCAAAATCTTCTAAAACTCGGGTAGGAGTGTAATATGAGTGTATGACTGCACTACCTAGAGGTCTTCGATGACTCGTCAGTTATGGACTTGACAATCTTGATGATCGGACTGAAGGCTTCAGTGATTTCGAGCAAGGACTTGATTGGACGTTCAGGATGGCCGGGTATGCGAACAAGAGACATATTGCAGAGGGGCCGACTCAGGCTTAGTGAAAAACTTCCCTTGGATAATAGCACAACAAATGATAAGACTCAGGCATCATATCTGTTAATCATAAGTCTACGAAGCAGGAGGCAACACAAACTCTCCATATGTTTGGAAGAGTAACCAAACGGTGGAGGGCACAACTCTATATAGCGAGAAAAAACTTCCTAAGGTCGTACTACATCCCATAATTTGATGATCAAATGGATAGATGTGCTTTATCCAAGGGCGACTCATTATGCTGCCAATAAATAAAATACCTTTCCCATCCTCTTTTTGGGGTATATTTGATTTTTTTGTTCTTTTTGATAATTTTTGAAAAAGAATAAAAGAATTTTACGTTACAATGGAGGAACGAGTACTGCAAACATACAAGCGCAAGGCACAAGGACAAGACTGATGTTCTGGTAAAACGATACTCGAGAAAAATCCTCCAGAGGCCAAAGGTGTTAAGACGCAGAAGCAAACTGTCACAAGGCTGATGGATAGGGTATGCAAATGCGGTTGATAGAACACACAATGGTAACGTCCTTCGATGTAAGTTTAATGAGCCCAGAGAAGGTAAGCTTAGTGGTTTTTCATATTTAGAGAGTCTGAAAAAGCATAAAAGGAGACTCCACTGGGGTACCTTTTTCGAAGATAGTCTAGTCGGTTCAAAAAATGGATAAACTAGCACCGATTAGATGTCACTTCAAAGCCATTTTAACAAGTGTGACAAGGACAAGATCACTCGGCCATTTTTTCATTTTTAAGGAGTCTGAAAAAATATTAACTATGGACTCCGTCAGGAATATTCTTCTGGACCAATTTAACGAGTGTGAAAGAATAAGGTCACTTGACGATCTTTTCAATTTTAGGGAGTCTGAAAAGAGATTAACTATGGACTCCGTGGGGGTTTCTTTTTCATAAATTTAGTTCCTCAGGCCCGAAAAAGGAATAAAATCATACCTGAGGATACTCTTGTAAAGAATGGGAATTCAATAGAGCATACCTTTGTTCGTACAGTTGACCGTCCGGACCGAAAAAAGGGGTAAACTACCGCCGGACAGATGTGACTTCAAATTTTAGTTTAACGAGTGTGAAAGGTCACAAGATTGCTCGGCAATCTTTTCGTTTTTAGAGGGTCTAAAAAGGGCTTAAAAAGAGACCCGTTATTTTTTGGGAGTCTTGAGGGTAAGACAAAGAGTGAAAAAGACTCATGCAAATGAGGCTCAAACTCATATTTAGGAAATACTATACGGACTCCCGAGCCTACAGTGTTGTTAGAAACGACATGGACACCATAATGCAACCAGGACCTACCTAGGGCATCCATGTTCTGGTAAGCTCTACCACCAAGTTGTGACACTTCTAGAGTAGATATGACGGTTTTGTGTCACAACCGGATGGTATCGATCCTATAGCATAATAAAAAGGCAACGAGATGAAAAAGGTGGGGTGATATCCTACCCTATATGCTCAAGTTGATTTTTTTTTTAAATAATTTTTTTTATGGACCGTCAATATTTTTTTTTTTTTCTAAACTAAAAAAAAAAAAAATATTGTTCCAATACCTGATCAAATCCCTCCCATATAACTCCTGGATCACTCTAAATGGTTTTTAGTATAAAGAAATTGATAAGGGGGGCCAAAAAAGTGACAAAAAGAGGCCAAAACGTCTATAAATAGAAGCTGGCAGCTCATTATCACCATTGTTGATTTGGAAATCGACTCTGTAGCCAAAAGACCCCCTTTGCCAAAGATCATGATTTCGGGAGCTACAGTGGACGAAACGGACTTCTGCTTGGACCAAGTAAGTAAAAAATCCCTTATCTATCTGATCAATACTTCCATTTTAGCATTTAATTTATTTTTTGGGTGGGTGTCGACCTAAAAAAGGTCGGCCCTAGGTACACGTGGGTTGTCCAGAGACAGCCCGCGTGTACACGCATGCAGAGCAAAGCCTGCATGCTTGTACATGCGACTGTCACCTCTACAGGTCACGTGTACCCCCCCTATTGATGAAAAAGACAATGAAAAGAAGTATTGACCCTCCTTTGCCTTGTTGTGTTGGCAGGATGTATGTCCAGTGGAGGGAAAGGGAGCATGAGGCAATCAGTGAGTTGGTTGCTACAGATCTGAATGTTGTGCCCATGCTGATGCAGTGTGGTTTGCTCAAATTTTTTCTATGTCTGTTCATGCATGCGCAACCAAGGCTACTGAACGCCTTGATTGATTACTGGCATCCTGAAGCAGAGGCATTTATGCTAGAGGGGCAATCCTTGGTGCCCACCACCGAGGATATTTACTTTGTAACTGGCCTCTCAAGGAGAGGGGAACCAGTCAACTTTCAAACTTTTCCTGCGTGGCTGAGCAAGATCTCGGAGTTGGTAGCTGAGTACTTTGAGGCTGGGACCAATCGTAGAGGTTCCCAGGTACCTATTAGTAAGATTACCAACCTCGCACTACAGACTATCTTGTTGCTTATTGGGCGGATTACCGGCTCAGCCGTCATGCATCAGGCTTCGCGTGCACAGATGAATTGTGCTATCCAGTGCATGAATGCACAAATTTTTGATTGGAGTACCACACTGCTAGAGTGTATGAAGAGGCAATTGATAGATTTCCGACAGCGGACACAGAGGAACTTCGGGTTCGGGACTATCTTGTGTTCATTCTTTTTCGAGAGAGTTCCATGCTTCAGTGCTCGGGGTGTAGTATGAGGACATCTGGCCTCTTTCCCCGTAGTATGCAGATGGGCAGTGTTACTACTGCGACAGGGTGGTGGAAGGACCGTGGAGGCCTTCGACGATGACTTTTTTTCTTGGCTGTCATGACAGATCCCTGCTATCGAGGACTGCCCATATGCGGGGATCGACTTCTCTAGAGATTCGGAGATACCTGTGCCTCCTGGCGAGGAGCGAGGGGAAATGGGTAAGTCTCCACCTTTGTAGTTTTTTTTTGTTTGCATATGTAATTTTTAAGTCTTTTTGTTATATATATCATTTTTTATGCCAGAGTATTTGATGGGTAAACGTTTATTGCATGCAGATGTGGGACCTATGTGCCCTTTCGACTATGCATGAAACAGGCGTCGCCCACGGCCAGAAGCCACAGCTTCCGCCGCCGGGGGAGCAGTAGTAGTAGGGAACCTCCCAGTAGGAGAGGCCGAGAGCGTCCTTAAGCAGGTTGAGTGGAACTTCACTATGCTCACTCACACTATCCTGATAGCAGAGATAGAGGACCTGCCGCCATCCATGCAGACTCATGTTGTGGGGGCACCTCGAATATGAGTCCGATTGTTTAGGCATTTAGCCCGTGCAATAGATGATTATAACAGGGCCCATAGGCCCTGAATAGACTTTAGACTCTTTATGTGCCACAAGCACCTTGTTGTATATATTTTTTGAGGGCATAAGCCTGGTGACTCATTACCATTCCCATTTTTGAGACACTTGCGTCCATCTATGTACTCTGAGGATTTTATGATGTTTATATATGGTTTTTATCTCTTTTTTGTGTCTTATGGATTATGTGTGCAAAAATGTATTTACATGTTTATGTCCATGATCTTTTTTTATATGTGGGCAAGATGCCAATCTAAAATGTGATTAGCTAGAGTATCTGTGATTTGGTTTAATCTCCTAGGAACATGAAAATATGTAATATAATCAAAGTTGCGTTCTAAGAGACGTACCCTAAGGAATCGTCGGTGTAAAGTTGGATCAAGAACCCAGTATATTATGTTTAGTTGCGAAACAACCATTTGAGTGTCTAGATAGACCCGGAGATGAGGGATACCCAATGACAATGCGTCATGAAGCAACTCAATAACTACACTATACTCGGCAACATTATTTGTGGTGTCACCTAAGCATATACCTCCGGAAGATAACAACTAACCCTGTGGTGTGAAGATTACCCAAGCCATGGAGGCAAGCCTCCGCGTGTGTCGACTAGCACCGTATGCATACCCAACGAACACCTCGGACTCACTTGACATCTGCCATATTGACGAAAGATAACATCAATGACATGTCCAAAACACTTTTTAAAAGAAATGTAAAAAAGTAATAGTACAAAGACTATACATATATTACAAAACGTTACCCACAGTGACCTTTCTATGAATAATACTTCTTGAGGTAGAGCCCATTTCTAGTCTCCACCAAAGCATTCCCTTCAAAATCAACCAAACGATAAGCTCCCTTTTTTAAAACCTCTTTGATAATGAAGGGTCCGAACCACATGGGTTTAAACTTTCCTGCCCCCAGGGGGTCCTTGTCTTGGTCATAGACCAGGACAAGGTCGCCCTCAGAAAAAATCCGAGGATGAACGGACCTATCATATTGACACTTGACCTTATGTTTATGAGCCTCATTGGCCAGGGCCGCATCACGACACTGCTCATCAAGCTGCTCAAGGTGAACTAACCATTCTTCAAGTGTAGAAGTGTCTGGCAATAACTGTACTACCAATTTCAGAGATGGGATTTGGCATTCGATGGGCAAGACTGCCTCCAACCTGTAAACGAGTTGGAAAGGTGAGAAACTGGTTGCAGTCTTAACTGATGTTCGATAAGCCCATAATGCCGAGTATAACATCAAATTCCAGTTTGACTTGGCTGAGTTGATAGTTTTTTGTAGAATCATCTTAAGAGTTTTGTTTATAGCTTCCACCTGCCCATTGGCTTGGGGGTGGTAAGGTGATGAATGTTCCTGCCGTAACCCAAGCTTTGATGTTAATTCGGACATCATTTGGTTATGAAAGTGACTGCCATGGTCAGTGACAATCTCTCTCGGGACATCGAACCGTGCTATAATCTGGTTGAATAAGAAGAGAGCTGCAGTCTCTCCATCATCTTTAAACGTTGGCATAGCTTCGACCCACTTAGTGAAGTAGTCAACAGCTACAATGATATAACAGTGCCCCTTGGATGACGGGGGGGTTGCATGTAGTGTAATCAATCCCCCACTTAGTGAAGGGACCAACTGTGATGACAAGAAACATAGGAGTTGGGTGTGCCCTCATCTTCCACGAGAAGATTTGGCATGGATGGCACTTCTTGACCGACTCGATACAATCTTTGATAAGTGTGGGATAGAAGTAACTTGCTCGTAAAATATTTTGGGTTGTTGCCAACCCAGATAAATGGCCGCCACAAGCTCCAGTATGACAATCGTTGAGAACTATGACGGCCTCCTCATGAGTGAGACATCGACGCAAGATGCAGTCTACACCTCTCCGATACAACGTATCATTGAGTATGAGATAATTCTTAGCCTGATGGCGTATCCGCCGACGCTCATCATGAGAAGCAGAGGTGGGGCACTTCAAAGTCTGGAGATAGATCAGTATATCTCCGTACCAGGGGTCGAAATATTCAATCAAAAACATATCCCCCCGGATAGGCGATTTCTCAAGCACAACGTCACCTAACTCAACTGGAAGCTCCGAAATAAGTTCTGCGAAGACCAATGACTTCTTCGACTTTGTTGAAATGAAGTCTAAGTCAAATTCTTGGAGGATAACCATCCATCTACTGATTTTTCCGCCTATAACTCGTCGTATCAACATGTATTGGAATGGATTCATGACAGCAACGACGGTGGTCTTGCGAAACAGAACATAGTGATAGAACCGTTGAACAACATGAACTGCTGCCAACGCAAGTTTTTCGAGATGGGAATAATTAAGTTATGGTCCTACGAGGCCTCATCTCAGGTAATAGATCACGTATTATGAAAGCGAATCATCTTCCTGAACTAAAACCATGCCTATGGTTGACTCTGCGGCAGCCAGATATAATAAGAAATATTTGTTATAATTAGGTGGTCGTAGCAAAGGTGCAGTTGTGAGGGCGTGTTTTAATGCGTCGAAAGAGTGTTGAACGGCTTCTTCCCAGAAAAAGGGAACATATTTCTTCAGTAAAGGCATAAAGCCCTTGGTGATTTTGGCATAGTTGGCAATGGAGCGTCGTAAGAAGTTCGCCTTGCCTTGAAGACTTTGAAGTTGTAAGATTGTTCGTGGGGGGGGCAACTTGATTATTGCCTCCACCTTAAGAGGATCAACCATGATCCATGTTGTTGATACAATGAAACCTAACAAACGTCCTGACGTTATGCAGAAGCTGCACTTGTTGGGATTCAAGCGAATCCTAAAGTAGCGACAGCGTTCGAAGATTAGTCTGAGGTGCGTAGGATGATCCTTTCACTTGCGAGAGCGTGATGCTAAATCATCTAGATAGGCCTCGACTATGTGTTTGAGGTCATGAAACACAAAATACATGGCCTGATGGAATGTGGCTCCAACATTTTTAAGGCCAAAAGGCATCTTACGATAGGCGAATGTACCCCACGAACAAATGAATGTCGTTTTGTGTTGGTCTTCAGGTTTGATTTGGATTTGATTATATCCCGAAAACCCATCCATGAATGAAAAGGTTTCACAACTGGCACATTCATCAATGATCTGGTCGATGAATGGTGTTGGAAAATTATCTTTTGGACATGCCTTGTTCAAATCACGGAAATCGGTACATACACGAATCGTGCCTTGCTTTTTATTAATCGGCACAGGGTTTGACACCCATTGAGTCAAATGAATAGGATAAATGAACCCTGCCTTGAGCAATTTCTCAACCTCAAGCTTAATGGTTGCTGCTTTCTTAGGATTGACTGGATGAAGTTTTTCTCGAACCGGCTTGGCATTAGGATACATTGTGATTTCATGTTCAACTATTTTTGGATCGATACCTGGCATTTCCTCATAAGACTAGGCAAAAACGTCGCGGAATTCTTTGAAAAGATCTGTGTAAATCTGACTCTCTTCAGGGGAGTAATACGCTCTGACGAAGACATTCTCCACAACACCAGGGTTTCGGGAGATATTGATAGGTATAGTTTTAGCGATAGTCTCCATATTCCCCTCAGCATAAATTTCCTGTGTAGCTAAGAGATTAATAGGACATGGCTGATCTCCCGTCATGGTGATAGTGAATTCTCCTGCCTCGATTCGGCTTAACTCTGGGAGGAAATATGATATGTGATGAATATCTTCCCAAGGTTTGTTCGGAATAGTCATTGCTTCGATTGTTGCTTTGTCAGAAGGAAAGACTAAGTCTAACAAATCGATGTTGGCGAGAGAACCCTGAGCCCAAATAGGCTCAAGAGGTGGATTCAATTCTTGTGCGGGAGTCGGATCAGGGTTAACTGAAGCTTGTTGGACTAAAGAGTATGCTACTTCAGCAATTGACAAGGGCATGGACATGCCGGAGTGCCCTATCTCATCCATCGTGGCTGATGGGGAGGGAAGAATCCAAGGATCCTCAAAGTAAGTCATGCGGAACGACGAAACTTGAAAAATCTCAACCTTATGGTGATTCGATATAAACTTGACATCGTCATGAGGAGGTGGGTAATCGAAGGTACCCATCAAGGATGGGCACAAACCAAATCCTACGTTAATAACACTGGGTTGAGGATTATCAATCATGGGAACCATAGATGCCCCCAAAGCTGGGTCAGGTCTAGAGAAGGACAATTGATCGATGGTCACTATCCAGCCTTCATGTGGAAACAACAAGACTCAGAAAATTGTAGCAACCACCGCTTACATAGAGTAAGTCCAACTCCGACCTAACAAGAGGTTATAGTCGAGGGGGGCATCAACTACCTCTACTTCGACGCACACGGTCTTCCCTCCTAACTGCACAGGGAAAGAAGGGACGATGCCATGTGGTCAGAAAGAATGACCATCGAATGCAGTGAGGAGAGTAGGTGATGGAAACAAAGCGGACTGGCCAATGGCCTTCCAACATGCTAACGACATAACGCATGTCGAGGCACCCTCGTGGACCACCGTGTGGAAGATATTGCATGTAAAATTTTTCGTGGGATGAGCCACTACTATATGAAATGCTACGTGGTAAGGCAGACGAGGTTTTAAGTTGGTTGTATCTAACATGATGGTACCTGGGTTACAAGTCTCAGTAGAGCCTAAAGCAGTCAACAAGGCTTTCCTCTGAGCAGGGAAGCTTTGGAGGACTTCCAAAGCAGACATCGCACAAGGGGTTTGTCATAAATCCTCCACCACAGAGTAATTTTGGGCGGCCCTTGTGTTAGGGTTATGAGAAGCTTTCTTAAATGCACCCTTTGGAATGCGTGTCATTGTTTCTCCCAACGTCTTCTCGATCTGTAGAGGAAGAGATGGGAGTTCATCTTCTTTACCCTTCTTAGAGGCACTTCATTTACTATATTCATGTGCTCTAGGCATTATGAAGGCATCACCCCTAACCATATATACGTTCACGGATGAGGAATTGTTTGGAGGAGAGAAGGTTTCTTGGCTGCCCCCTTCGGCACTTGTAGAGGCTTGAATTAAATTTTTCCCATGTTGAAAGGGATTAGTCAACACTACTTGTTGTTGCTGTGTGATGAACTTTTGGGCCTCTGCAAGTCGAGGACAAAGATGGTTCAGGTGGTCTTCCACACACAAGTTGCACGGATACCTCGCCTTCCGCTTTGCTTTGGTGTCCTCGCCAACATTATCAGTGGGTTTTTTCTCCCCCTTACCCTTCTTGCATTGTTTTTTCTTCCCTTCAGGTTGTTGGGTGGCCTTTGGGTTAGTCGACTGCATGGAGTGTACTTCTAACGTTTGGGTAGGAGGAGAAACCAAAGAAGTAGTCTGGCTGGCCACTGAGTGTTGTATAGATAACTATTGCAATTATTTTGTAAATTGCTCAGTGGGCTTGGTTTGTGCGGAACCAAAAATACCATCGGCATGTGGTCCAACTCTTTGTCTAGTTTTATCCAGTATCGATCGTACTGGTGCATCCGGCAGGATGTTGTATAATAAACTAGACTGAGAATAGATGAGCTCAAACTGTTGAGCCCTCATGATGGCATCTTCTTCGGAGAAAACTCCCGAAGTCGCGACGTCTTTGGATAATTGTGGAACCAGAGACTTAAGGAACCACTCAAGCAGGAATGGTGGTGGGACTGGTACTTTGATTAGACTCTTGCAGCGTCTCCACTCTCGAATATGATCAGAGATATGGTCCGCTATTGTCTGTTCGAAATTGGCAAGAAGCTTTGTGCCAGCATCATATCTCACAGGTAACTGGAAATGGTTAAGGAAGGCCATCGCCAGTTCACCAAAAGAAGAGTATCCTAAGCGATCGAGCTCGATGTACCATTTCGCGGCACTCTCAATAAGAGTGTGTTGAAACAATCACAACTGAACGGAATCATCTTTCAATGAGTTAGATGAACACCAAAGATGGAAGGCGGTCACATGATCACCTGGATCTTCATTAGGCTTGGCCTCAAACTTTGGAATGTCTGAAGGTAACTTCGTTGGCATAGGAGGCCAATGTGGATTGTGACAAATAGGATCATTTAACAACCTTGTCAAATCTGACAAGTGTAACGTCGCCAAGAATGGTAGTTTGGGTTGCTGCTAATAGCCTAGGAAAAAGGGTCCTGGAGTTTGACTGGCACCAGGTTGCCAGGAAAAGTTTGGCTGCTAGCCCGAATTCGGGTAGAAACCATGGCCCTGACCAGCATAAGGATTTTGCATCTGTGGAGACATCATTGGCTGATTTCCCATAAAGGACATAGGATGTTGGGAATTCATCGTGTTTGATAGACTTTGGGAAGGATTACCCCATGCCGGTCCTGATGGGAGAGGCATGGTATTATGTCGAGGGTTCCATTGACTGTGGAAAGAATTACCCCAGAACGACATTCTAGAGGAAGGAATGGATCCTTGTCCTGAATTCCAAGGTCCTGCTATATGTGCCCTCGATGTAGGAATAGTACCCTACGCCGGAGTAGACTGTCCAAAAATGGGAGTGCCCCCAGACGGGAAAGTGGTGGATGCGAAAGTGTTGTTACCAAACGTCCTGTTCCAAACAAACGGTGATGAACCTACCGGCATAGTGTGCGCAGGTGTTCCTTGACTCTCGTCTCCAAATAAACTAGTGTGTGTAGGCTGCCCGGAGGACTGTTGATGCAGACCACCAAGCGAAGGGGACAAAGGAGAGATATGACCTCCAGCATAAGGAAGAGCATTAAAAGGGATGGAAGTGCCCCCAAGTTGACCTTACAGAGGAGCGTTAGAGCTCCCTGCCCCCAGACCCAAAGCCTGTAAAGTGGAGTGAGTGAGTGCAGGACTTGTGCCCGAACTAGGCATACCATATGAGAACGGAGGGCCTGTTGCACTAGGTGTGAAGGGAGTTGTGGCCACTGCAATAGATGGGATCGATCCATTGTGTGACGTAGTTGTGGCCAAGACCATGGTGGCTCGGACCGACGACAGCAAGTTAGGAGATGATTCTCCTGTGTTAGCAACTGTGGTGGGAATGGAAGAATTCCCAGAGGAAGTAACATCGTTTGTTTCCATAGCTGTGTGAGGCACTGGCAGGCGTTCATAAAATTGGATTGGTACAATAACCGATGGCCAAGTATCATTGTTTGGGGTTTCAGCCAAGCCAATATTGGAAGTTGATTCCTTCGGGAGTTGTTCGGGCACAATGGTTTGTAACCCGGTTGCTTCGAAAGACCCTTGTTAGTCTAGCTTCCGCCTCAATGGTGGCAGGGGTGGCTCCAGTATAACCGGCGGCAGGCCTAGAAGCCTTCGTGACCGGCGGAGCTCAGGATCCTCCACTGTGTGAGAATATCCAAGACACACTAAGGTATTCTACACATTCAAACAGTAACACACACTAAAAAAAGAAGCCCCTAAGAGATAAGACAAGCAAACTCTAAACTAGTTGGAAGAATAGTTACAACAACCAACACTAGAGCAACTTACCAGTGCAAGTGAAACTTGAACATGGAAGCACCCTCTGGGTATACTCTGCAAAGCGTGGCCTGATGTCTGTCCTAGGTAACGTGGTATACCACCGCAGTCACCTGTGTATGTGCCTAAAAAGATTGGCAACTAGTTTGCCAGCACGCGAACAATCACCAGGTGGGTACAGTCGAAAGTCAGGTAGACCACAATGAGCAGGGTATCAAGCCCGAAACCTGTCAAGGGTATCGAGAGAAAATGGTCTGGAAGACAACTGAGGACCTCGAACGGATTCAAGACCCACGAAGCCCCGTGGCAAATGCAAATGACGAAATCCCAAAACAAGCCCTCGATATGTGTTCTCCACTACGCTTGGTCCGGCTTTGGAGGGATTATGTCTACTACCTTTTCGCATGTGACATCGTTTTATCCCCTGTGTTAGAGGGGGGTCCTGGATAACTGCCACGAAACTGGACTTCTACACTCCCTATCACAGACTCTAATGTTTGGTTTTGAATGGCCTTGGAGAGTTTCCTCTCCAACCTAATCCAAGGCCCTAGTCCTGAACTAGTGTATGAACCCTACAAACAAAAAGTCTAATAGATTTTAAATTACCGTTGCTTTTATGGGATTTTTTACGTCACGGGGTATGAAGGTGAAAATGATGATGTGTAAAGACTAAAGCAAAAATGAATGAAAAAAGCTGGAAACAAAAGACTTTTACTAAATGCAAAAATCAACAACTTTTCACCAAGAAAGATTTATTTTTCTATTCAATTTTTCTAAGATTTCATGCAGCAAACATAAAGCAATTTCGCTTGACTATGAGCTACTTATTCTCTAAATGCACTGCAAAAACTTATGAACAAAAATACTTCTCCCTAGCAATTGATGCAGAAACACAATCTCCAAACAAAGAAGAAAATGAAAAGATTTTTTTCTCTTTTTTTTTTATTTACGTGCTAATCAACAACAAAGGGAAAATACCGACAAGCATAAAACCAAGAAAAAAAAAAATCTGGCTTAAAGCGCAGATCGCAAAGAATTAGAGAAAAGACACACAATGGAAATCAAGAAAGCAAAGACTCTTACACTTGTCTAAAAACCATAAAAAAAAAAATTATTTTTATCTTTTCTATCAACTATCAACTAAGAAAAAATAGGCTAAGGGTAAGAGGCCCTAACCTACTGACTATTCAACCCTAGACTCAAACACCTAAGAGGAACACTTCTCACCAAAGGAGGGGATGACTGCCCCACCCTGATTGAAAAGTAGCCTGTCAAGCATGCTACTGTCACCGAAACAGCACACGTGCAAACGCGTGTTAAGCTGAAACAGGACATGTGTACACGTGGTCTGACCTTATACAGGCCGTGTGTATGTATAACCTCTAAGACAAAAATAAACACAGGCAACCCAGACCAGGAAGAGGCCTATGGTATTGATAACCAGGGTCTCTTGAAGGCTTGGATCCTTCTTCTAACAGAAAAGAAAAATAATTGCAAGGAATAACAAGACACAAAAAGACAAACTAATACAGGACTGTGAACCAACAAGACTCAAACAAGATTCCAGAAAACCCCCTGAGAATGTATAATTCTGATAGGGAAGAGGAGGACTGCCTCTTAAAGTTTTCTGAACTCCTACAAGCTACTGAAACCTCTACAGTTAGCGTTCACACACGGGTTGTAAGAAGTTAGGGCATGGGTACATGTGTGCAGGCCTTCTGTAGGCCGCATGTACCTCTGTGTGTCCCGACAATTACCGTCAAGCAACAGTCAGGGAAAACTGGTATAAAGAACTAGGCTCCCTGCTAGCTCGGGCCTTACAGAAAAAGACAGGCAAAGAAACAGAAAATCTGATCTCTTAAACTACCCAAAAAACTCAATTAAATCCAGAAACCCTAAAGAGTATCTTCCCCAGTATGGTCGCCAACTCTGTTATTTGGAAAAATACCCTATGGACTAGCAAACTAGGGTCAGACTTGCATGCAGATTTTGACCGTAAAGAAATTACTTTTTAACCTACATCCCCAAAACTTAAACCCCTCTTTCACAATACATACATGGAAAGGAACCACTAACCTTGTTACTGATGTTTGGTATAGACCCTTTGTTGCACTCTTGACCGCTTGCTTGCACTGCTCCTTCCAAAGATAACCTGCAATAAAGACAAACAACTATGCATGCATGCTACTTTTCTACTTGAGGGCTAGAAATTAAGCATAAATTAAACAAATCATAGATAACTCATGCATTGGGATGGGAAAAGTATTCTTTTATTATTTGAAAAATGAATCAACTTACAATCAAATTCGAGACTGGCCACCGCTCCTTGATCCTGATCCTGGGCTCCTCCTCTTCTGTCCTCCAACTGCTTTGCGTTAATTCTCCTTTGGCTTGAGGAAAGGCTAAAGGGTTGGGAAAATGGATTCGACAAATGGACAGAGTTTCTTTGCTATAATTTTCCTCTTCCAAATAGTACCCCTACCCCTTCTTTTATAGGCTAGAAGGAGCTAGGGTTTTGAATGAACTCTCGGCCATGCATGGCCGGGAGTTTCACTTAACTGACCCATAGCTTTTTGTTCTGTCGGAAACTTTCCTATTTTTGTGTTTTGTTAGGTACACGTGGGCTGTAGTAGGCCTTCTAGCATGCACACGCGTGCAGTAGTGGGTTAGGGCGCATGGGCCTTGACCCAAGAGAATTTTCAAAGAGGTTGTTCAGTAGATGTTTTGGCAATGAAGGGATATGAGTTGGCCTGATGCCAGGTAAGCATGTGTGGTGCAATTTAGGGTTATAACACCTACTGCCAAAAGTGTCCAATCACCCTAAGAAATATGACAACTGATAGATCGGGTGATGGTAAGAACAACCCAGGCGCCTGAATCTCCAAGATCCCTCTCAATCTCTGTAGATCTGAAATCCCCACTAAATGGTGTGCCCCACTGGATGACTGAAGCACTAGATAATTCAGCCCTACTGAAGGAGGCCTCCAAATGCTCTGAAACTGTCCAGAAATATAGATTGGGACACTGCAAATCACTAGGTGAAGTCTCAGGGTCAGATCTGAAGTGTAACCCCTCCAAACGAACTAGATCTAGATCTCAAAAACACCCTCCTTCTCTTCAATTCGCCCCACTGCTCAAGAAATAATCTGAGCCATAAAACTATCTCAGAAAGCACTAGATATGATGTCCAAGGCCCTGTAATGAAAACCCAAGTGATAGAATCCTCAACGGCCCTGCCAATCTCCTACAA
>ML782293.1:425500-441108 GCA_009831015.1 Picea engelmannii
TATTAATATTTAATTAATTAATTAAATCACTTTAATTAATTAATTAACCTTTTTACCTTTGAAAATATCCTTATCTCTCCTTGTGGCTTCCCTGGCCACTGAAAGTCACTTCTAGCCATCCCATCCTATAGTGTTTCTCCTCCAGATTCCAATGAGCTATTACACTGAGAGGTTCCTCCAAGTAATGTGCCCAAAATGACCTCTTCAGTGAATTCCATTGACTTATAGATCAAAATAGTCAAAATCCTGGAAATCGTTGGAATGCAACGAAACCAAAGACAACCTATGTGGAATGGCTCATAATGATGGAATATGATCATCAATGCAAGTTGGACCCCACAATGCCTCTCAAATACCCCTGTACTTGCTATAACATCCATCTGGCTACTCTTGTCATCATAACTCTCTTCCCTGTGATGATGTCCCAAAGTGGGGACATTACAATTGGCCAAATTATCGAATCCTTCAATATGTTCGTGTTCATAGGGACCTTGTCTTCTTGCAAATCTCCTCTTTCATATGATCTAGTGTGGGTCATATTTTATTCCTTGCAGCTGTGTGAACCCAAATTCACTGAGTTTGGATTGAATCTGAGGCAGACAGGACTTGTTCTTCACCACAAAGGGACCTACTATGAAAGGAAATTTTATATTAGAAGCCTTGTGTGATTTAAAAAAAATGCTCAATTTCTGAGATGATCCTTTGTATTATGAACTCCAAAGAAAACACTCTGGGAGTCAGAAAAACTGGTAAAAGGTAAGGTCCATCTGGGCAACCATATACCCAAATCACAGTGGATTGTATGAACAACATCCAGTCTCCTACCCTGCTCTTTGGATTTGGTTGAAAATTGCATTTCATTTCTTCCATGACCCTTAGCAAGTCCGAACCAAAAATAAGACCGTACACCCTGGATATAATCTTATTGATGAAAATAGGCATGGTGACTCTTTTACACTCGATTGAAATAAATGAAGTCTCAGGAAATTTGGTTCTATTAGATTCCAGGAACATTCTCAACAAGTTCGTGTAGTATCTAAAGTGCCTCAATGAATTGAAGTTCGTTAGCTGTCGATGCATATTTTCGGCAATAAATTTGTCAAAACTGACACTGACTGACTGACCAAACTCTGACATAAATAAAGTCAATAGGAAACCTAACATGACTTCTACCACAAACCTGTCATTTTCCAACCCCAAAATTTGACTCAATAGAGAACAAGCCCATTGGACTTCGATGACCATGACACTTACACTGGCAGGTAAAGACAGACTCTCTAAATGGTGTTCAAGTTTAACGATGGTTTGCAGAAATTGGTTTTTTACTTCTGGTGGGCATTCTCTATAAACTGTGATCATATTTTGTTCCTCGAATGGCTCTGACACTTTGGAGGGGGACTCTAGTATACTGAGGGTGTGCCGGAGCGATTGACTATCTATTTCACATAAAACCTCTGACCCTAATTTATTCAAAATGACTCTTTCTTCCTGAGAATACCTCTCTGCACACCCACTTATAAATTCAGGGAAAGGGAAGACTACTTCTATGATGTAAGGGGTGATGGAGGCTTGAGCCGCTTCGAGGAAAGGTATGCGCATTCCAAATTTGTCCAATAAATTCAATTTAGAAACAGAAACGGGTGAGGTTGTTATCTCTGTGTTGAAAACGTCAGAGTCTCTATCAATTAGGGCCTCTTCTCCGAAGGATATCTCTTTCTCATTTACGGATAAGACAACAACATTAGTAGCCATGGTTATAACACGAACCTAGTTCAGTTCCTGAGCTTGAGTTTCAAATGGATTCTTTACGCCAAATTTATGAATGTTTGAATGCTTTGAATTATCATAAAATAATGTCGGGGGTCCCTCCTTTTATATGTATCTGTTTACATCAGGGGTTGGAGAAAACGGTTTTAGATGAACCTCTTTTCGCCCCGATGTTCCTCTGAGAGCGTCGCGCGTCCATGATTTAAACCATGACGGTTTTCCCTCGCCCACCCTCGATTAATTAATCTTTGTGGTACTTCAATCATCGATATGAATTTCATTCATTTATCTGGGCTGCTTTAAGATCTATGGTCCACATTCACCCAATGACTTTGGCATCGGGGGTTGGAGAAAGTGGTTTTAGTCAGACAGTTTTTTTCCCCGATTATCCTTTAGAGGTGCCATGCATCTACCAATAAAACCATGATGGTTTTCCTCGACCCACCCTCAATTGATTAACCTTCATGCTATTTCAATCCCCAATATGTGCTTTAGCCATTGATCCGGGCCGCTTTCAAGATCGAAGGTTCGCCGAGTCTTACTCTTCACACTTTCGCCACATTTGTCCATACGCCACCAAATATAGCCTTTCACTAAAATTCCAACACTTGGATACCATTTGAAAATTGTTATGGTGATAGCAGATCCCACTGATACCAATTTAATAATCTTTGACTTGAAAGATCACATTCTAAGGATTCCTCCTCAGTTAGCATTTCAGATCCAAGTTGTTGAAAACAAGAATATCTGTAGAACCATTATCGATGAAGGAGCGTCGACTTGCATCATGTCTGTTACTTTTTGGAAAGCTATTGGATCTTCTTCCCTCACCAAATCACACAATACACTTAAGTCATTCAATGGTATTGGTTTTAAACCTTACGGTGTTCTTCCCTTGTTGTCTATTTCGTTGGAAGGTAAATCATTCAATGTTGAGGTTGAGGTCTTCGATGCACCTCTTGATTATAACCTTTTACTTGTATGTAGATGGATTGATTCCATGTATGCAATTGTGTCTACCCTTTTCTGTGTGTTACATTTCTCGCACTAAGGAAAGGTCATTACTGTTGACCAACTTGCCTTATTTAATTATGATTCTTGTACTAGAAATGTTCCCTTTATCTTGAAGACACCTCCTGGTTACGAGAATGTCAGCATGGGTATTTTGAAAGATTCAACTATGATGTGTACATTTACAATCCCACCACCCGATATTCTCCCTCCTTTTATTGCCTCTATTAACATGATATCCACCACTTTTCATGAAACCCCTGTGTCATATGATCCATGGATAGTACCTAGCCCTGGTGATTACCTTCATTACAGCAGCAAGATGCCTTTAAGTTTGGTCGAATCCGCTTACCAAGATATTCAATCGGCAACCCCCTCCTCTCCTTCTCTCTGTGATTCATCTCCTGATCCATTTTACATGATTTTTCCTATGGATGAGATGATCATGTCAGTCATTTCTATGGACAACACTCCTTGGGATGATGGGCATCATTGCTCCATTCTCTTCCTAGAACGTGCTACCATAGAGAGTTACCAATGGATTTTGACTCTGTCAACCATTGTTATTTCTTCAGTTCCTCAGTCAACACATGATGTTTTGTACGAAGGGAACTTGAGTAACATTTCACCTACTGTCCCCCTCGACATATCTATTAAACCTAGATATGTGGAGAATTTTCATATTGGGGCTTCATGTTCTATTGATTAGGTCCACACATATAAATCCCTTTTCCAAGAATTCCACAATGTTTTTTCCTGGAGTTATGAAGAAATACCAGGTATCGATCCTGATATCATTGTACACAAGATTAATACATACCCGGATGCTAAACCCGTTCGGTGGAGACTTCACCCAGTACATCCACACAAAGCTACTACTATCAAGATTGAAGTTGAAAAACTTCTTAAATATGGATTTGTCTATCCCATGGCCTTGACCGATTGGGTATCCAATCTAGTTCTAGTGAATAAGAAACAAGGTACCATTCACATTTGTGTATATTATAGGGACATAAATAACTCTTGTCCTAAGGACAATTACTCGACCCCTTTCATTGACTAGATCATTGACGACTACACTCGCAAGGAAATATTCTCTTTAATGGATGGTTTCTCCAGCTATAATCAAATTAATATTTTACCCGTGGACCAACACAAGACCGCTTTTATTTTCCCTTGGGGAACCTTTACCTACAGGAAATTACACTTTGGTCTCAAGAATGATGGCGCAACTTTTCAACGCGCTATTTCTTATGCTTTCCATGATATTAAGAACATTGTGCAACCCTATCTTGACGATCTACCGGTGCATTCCAAGTGTCGCCAAGATCACCCGACACATTTACGGGCCACTTTCGTACGTTGTTGTTATTATAATATCCTCTTAAACCCACACAAATGTGTTTTTTGTGTGGAGTCCGGTCAACTTATTGGTTTTATCATGTCGATACACAGGATACGAGTAGACCCATTGAAGGTTGAGGCTATCCTTAATCTACCTCCTCCTTCCACACTACACCAACTATAAAGTTTGCAAGGGAAGGAAAACATTTTTCTTCGTTTCATCCCCAATTATGTTGAACAGACGAAAGGATTCACTCAACTACTCAAGAAAGGTTACAAGTTTGTATGGGACAATACTGCAAACAAAGCCTTTGAATCTTTGAAACTTTCCTTAACCTATACACCATTACTAATTCCCCCTGACTATAGCTGATATTACTTCCTCTACTTAGTTGCTTCGGACTCTATTATCGCTATGGTCTTAGTCCAAGAGGATGATTCGCATGATGAACATGTGATATACTATTTGATTCAGAGTCTCACGACTACCTAAACCAAGTACCTACATGTGGAGAAACTGGCCTTGGCAGTTGTTCAAGCCGTTCAACATTTTTGTCATTATATCTTATTACGCAGAACCATGTTATTTCCAATTGCAACCCTATGCAACATATCCTTACCTGACAATTTCTAGGGGGAAAATACTCCAAATGGATAGTGATTCTCCAAGAGTTTGACTTGGATATCAAACGTGCTAAGTCAAAGAAATATTTGATTTTCACCGAACTGATATGTGACCTTCCCTCCATTGAGACAGAAAATGTGGCAGAGGATTCCTTGCCTGACGAATTCCTTTTTCTGATCAGTTCTAATCATGTATGGTATGGATATATTATATCTATCTCCAAACTCAAACTTTTCAGCCCGATCAATCTAGTACATATCGTCTTCGTATACGGTATCAAGCCTACCAATACACTATTCTCGGTGATAACCTTTATTGTCACGGTATTGACTCTATTTTTCGACGATGTCTCACTTATGATGAAGTTGGGAAAGATTTGAATGACTGTCACTCTGGAACATGTGGCGGTCATATGTCTGGGTATGCCACTGCCCAAAAGATCTTACGAGTGGGTTATTTCTGGCCTTCTCTGTTTAAATATTGCATTATTGTTGTTCAGAAATGCCATGCTTGCCAAACTTATAATAACAAGATAATATCTCATCCTCCTCCCTTACATCATGTAGTTTCCATTGGTCGATTCTCCAAATGGGGAATTGACTTCATGACATGTAACCCCCACTCAGTCGGGGGGCATGGATACATCATTGTAGTTGTGGATTATTTCACTAAATGGGTCGAGGTGATGACTACATTTGATAACACCGAGAAAACTGAAGCATTGTTCATATTCAATCATATCATTACTAGGTTTGGTGTCCCTCAAGCTACCATTACTGATCAAGGTAGTCATTTTTGAAATTTTATGATGTCTGAACTTACTAAAAATTTGGGTCTTCACCATGAAAATTCAACCTGCTATTATCCATAGGCCAATGGCCAGGTTGAAGCAATCAACAAAGTTCTCATTACTATGCTTCGACGGATGATAGGAATTCATAAGACAAGTTGGCACACGATGTTGTTCTCAGCATTATGGGCCTATCAGACATCTGTTAAGTCTACCACAAGATTTACACCTTTCTAGCTAGCTTATGGTATCGAATCTATCTTTTCGGTTGAATGTGAAATACCATCTTTGAAACTGGCTGTTGAAATTCTCCCCAATGCCTCTGTCAAAGAGGAGAATCTTTTGTATTTGATGCAACTAGAAGAAACCTGTCATCATGTCACCTTAGTCATTGAAACTCAAAAGAAACGTGTTAAAGAACAATATGACAAACATGTCAAGCCCCATGTTTTTTCTGAAGGTGATCTAGTTCTTCTTTAAAAACAAGATCGTGATTTACTAGGGGCTGGTAAATTCGAAGCCATATGGTGAGGTCCTTACATTGTCAAATGTGTGTTGGAGAAGGGAGCTTATGAGCTAGTCGATTATGATGGAATCCCTTTGAGTGAACCCAGAAATGGGATTTACTTAAAGAATTACTATGCTTAAGTCATTTTTGCATGAGTTCTTGTATTTTAGTGTATCATACTCTAGTGTACTTTTTCATTGTTTGGTTTCGACCTTCAACTGCTTACCTTGTGTTGTGCTTCATTTCCAGATGTCGGTGTCTTCGCTACCCTAAATTAGCTTCGTTGATGGCACTAGTGGATGTACTTAGAGATTAGCATCTGTTTCTTTGGCAATATATGCACGTATGGATGAATTTATTAGTTTACATGGTATTTGCCTTGGTCGTGCAACTAATAATATTGTGAAATACAGTGCAGTCATCGAATTATTGACTGACGTTGTTTCACTTGGAATCCTTCACCTTATTGTATGGCTCTATTCATAGTTAGTAGTCCTACAATTCAGTAATGTCTACTCCATTCGATGTCCTACGTTATTAAGGGTATTTTTACGAATTCACCTCTTGGAACATCATTTTGATTACATTTAATATCAACACATTCCTAGATGTCTAAATACATTAACATATGTTTTGGCTAATTATGTGTTAGACATACATTTGAGACATTTATAGAATCCAATAACACTTTTTATATACAACAAGTAAGCCGATAGAAGCCTCATATATATAACGATAAAAGTTTTACAAAAAATGTTTTTTTCCGAAGACCAAAATATCAAAAATGCGAAGCACATGGCTTCATATACAATAGAGCATCAATGATGTTTCTCGATATAACATGTGACTTCCCATGCTACTCTACATAGAATTCAACCGATGGGAGAAGATATGCCCATTGTGTGTTGGATTACTGAGAGGGGGGGGGGGAATCAGTAATAGAGCAATTTAAACCTTTTTAACAATATAATCCAAGTGTTATATCAATGAAACATTATCATCCAATAACTGAGTAAATAAGAAATGAACAAATGAACAAATATACGCATACACAGTACACCAGTTTTTTACGTGGAATCCCAAATCTGGAGAAAACCATAGAATGTTTTTTCTTATATGTCTTGAAGAATTACATTCATTGGAAACACCAACTTCCTTTTTTTTTTAGTTGCAACTAGAAGGAGGCTCCAACCCCCTAGTTTCTCAGGCTACAACCTAAGGGAAGCTCCAACTCCCCAATTCTCTAGCTACAACCAGAAGGAGGCTACAACCCCCTATGTTCTCCGACTACAACCGGAAGGTGGCTACAACCACCTGTCCTTGCCCCATCCTACCACCCTGAAGTAGAAGTAGAATAATGGAACCCCTGTCAACCTATCATAGTGAGATATACCACTGTAAACCTGTACCAATAAATTTGAACCATGCATCAACTTGTACCTCAACATGTAATCAACCTATACCATAAACAAGTGCATCAACCATGCACCAACCTGTACCAAATAACCTATAATCAATGTGTACCATAAACAAGTGCATCCAACCATGTACCAAGTATGTACTAATCATGTTTCAACTACTCATCAACTATGACTCTTCAATATGTACCAACATCATCAACTATACACCTCACGTATGTGCCAACTCATCAACTACTTGTCTCAACCATGTACTCAACTTGTACCTCAACCAAAATCCCTCATCAATTTCATCATCCAAATCTGATTTGTATCTTTGTAATAGACCTACTTTATATGATCACATTCCTGCAAACCTGTTGGACAACTAAGAGGGGGGGGTGAATCAGTTGTCACTGAACTTAAACAATTATGCTTATTTTAAACTCTTTGCAGAGCACTTAATGACAATCACAATAATGCAAGGAGGTAAGAAATAGAACATTCGACATCAGTCACACATATGAAATATACAGAGATAGATATTTCCTGAGGAAACCCATAAAGGGTAAAAATCTCTTCTTCTTGGTATGATAAGTAATCTTTACATTTTGTACATTATCATACATATGAGCTCCAACTCATTGTGAGGCTATAACCTCTGTTTTGCAAGCTGCAACTTACTAAGAGCACCAACTCTCTATTTTCTCTAGCACCTACTAGAAGGAAGCACCAACTCCCTGGTTTCTCTAGCATCCACAAGAAGGAAGCACCAACTCCCTCGTTTCTCTAGCACCCACTAGAAGGAAGCACCAACTCCTTGGTTTCTCTAGCACCCACTAGAAGGAAGCACCAACTCCCTCGTTTCTCTAGCACCCACTAGAAGGAAGCACCAACTCCCTGGTTTCTCTAGCACCCACTAGAAGGAAGAAACAACTCCCTAAGTGTTCCAGCACCAACTGGATGGAAGCATCAACTTCCAGTCAGACAGGCACCAACCTGTAAAATAGAGAACAACAGTTCTCTCTTGTACCACCCTGCCACCCTGTTTTTTCTGGCTGCAACCAGATGGAAGCTACACCTCCCTGTGTTCAAGCACCCACTTGAACCTCTAAGGACAATAGTCCTCCCTAGTACCTCCCTACCACCATGAGATATAACGTTTTCTATCTGTAAATTTATCACAGTGATACAATATTTATCAATGGCTTACCAGTCTCATCATTGTTCTGCTACACTGCTCTGCTCTACCTGCATCAGTGTCTTCCTGCACACTTTCCTTATGCTTTATGTTCTTCTACCTTTTATGATCTATGCACCATGTCCCTTCTATGCACCATTCCTCTTCTATGCATTTCAGCTGCTGCACTCTCCCTCCTTCTACGCACATGAATCACTCTCAACAGCATCCAATCTCTTCTCTATTCTGCGTTTTTATTCTCTCTATGCATCTTCTGCATCCTCTATTCGCAATGCTTCTACATGTTCTCCCCATGTCGAGTGCTTTGCCTGATCATCATTAAAACTCTTCAGCTTCTCTGGCGGTTAAACCCATGCGTCCATCATCATTGGATGTTATGCCAAGATTCCTTAGCCTCTCCAATAGTCGAGACTCTTCGTCTTCTCTCTCATAGTCAAGATCATTCCCTCTGTTGCAGTTCCAGGCTCCAACGATCTTACATCTGTCAATCACCTCTATGAACAATATTCATTCCACTGGCATATGCCTTGAGAATCTTTATCTCCTCTGGCAATCACACTGAGGCCTCTTTGATTTTTCTGTGCAGAAACCATCAGTCATTTCTATCAGTTACACTGTGAACCTCCAAGAAAATGCATCAACAATTGAATCGCCAACCGTCCAAGAGTCATGATTCGGTTCTGCTAACTGAATCGTAATTGATCAATTAACTGTGAAGAGCAATAGTAGCCCTTCGATCAGATTTCCAAGTATCCAACACTCTTGGATTACAAGCACAGGGTCTCGCATTGATTTCGCCATTTCGCATTTCGACATTTCGACATTTTGGCATTCCTGTGGTGAAGAGTCTTGAATATTCATGTTACGATCACTGAAAGAGATTAACTTGCTGCTAGCACCTCCCTCTCACATGACCACTGACAGTGACCAGAGCCTACACCAAAAGGTGTTTTTTCATTTCGGCATTTCGCAATTTCGAAAATTCTTGTGATGAGATATCTTGACGCTCCATGTCTCGATCCCCAAAACTCCATGTTGCGATCCCCAAAACTCCATGTCACAATTTCACATTTCAGCATTTCACGATTTCGGCAATTCTTGTGATGAGATATCTTGACGCTCCATGTTGTGATCCCCGAAACTTTGAAACTCCATGTCGCGATCCCTGAAACTTCATGTCGCAATTTCGCATTTTGGCATTTCGCGATTTTGCATATCGCGAGTTTGAGAGGTTAGGGAACCCTGTTCCTTTGACTTTCCAGTTAGTGAAATGACGATCTTTCGCCACGTGTCCTATGGACCCAACGGTCCAAATCTTATTGTGATTTCAAAACTTCATGGGCCTTCGTCGTGTCTGATCAACGGTCCAAATCAATCCTCGATCCGACGGCTAGGATTATTTCATGATTTCACATATCGTGAGTTAGAGAGGTTAGAGAACACCTTCCTTTGACCTTTCAGCTAGCTAAATGCCAATATTTCACCATGTGTCCTCTAGCTTCAATGGCCAAGATCATTTCACAAATTCATGAGCCTTCGTTGTGCCTGTTTCGAGATTTCAGCGTTTCGCATTTCGCAACTTCGGGACTCCTGTGATGAAGAGTCTCAACTCTTGACTCCTCCAACTCCCGGTATTCGAAACTCCGAAACGTCGTGGTTTCGCATTTCACAATTTCATCATTCTTGTCATGATTTTCCTTGACACCTCCAACTCTTGGTATCCGAAACTCCAAAATGGAGATTAAGTCGTGGTTTCGCATTTCACGATTTTTTGTCATGAGTTGCTTCCTTGACTCCTAGAGTTTACGCTTATGAATGGGATCCAACGATCACTTGTTGAACTTTTCATTTCCATGCCATTATCCCTGTGCTACTAGTCATGATCTTTGCCGTCAATGACAAACATGCATACTCTGCACTATCTCTTTTGATCTTATCAAGCTTTCTCTGCTGTGTCTTCCCAAAATACATATGGTGCCCGTCTGGCACATTATTCCTGTACTTAATCCATCATCATTGTTGTACTTTCCATCAATGACAAGAATACGTTGCCTATAAAACATTCCAACAAAACCTTCCTTAACTTCAACAACAAGAGACTAGCATTTTCATCAAACTTTTCTTTAGTCTCACATGCCTAGTTTTGGATTAGTCATCAACCCTAAATTGAAGTAATCATAACTTTGTACCTGTAATTTATAAATATGTAAAAATTATACACAATGTTCTTCAGTGTGTTTTATGAAATTCCTCCAGGTGTCACTACTTGGAACCTCTCAAAAAAGGATTTATAGCAAAAATGGCATACCTTGTTGAATTCTGGCTTATTCTAGAGAGTGACCTTGTAGAGCGTTTCCCGCATGGAATATTTGTTAAATTGATATTAAATGGTTACAAAGAATATTAAATACTATACCCTAACCAACACATTTGGTTTCACTGAATTTGGATATGTTATGAAGAAGTTATGACGTTTTTACCCGAAACACCTTTTTTTGACTAGTTTCAGGACTAGCCACAAACCCTATTGTCCATGGACTGTAACTCAAAAAATACAATGACCCACAAGATGAATGTCTTACCATAGATAATTGGATATATTTTCTCAATGGAATATAAATTTCACGGTCTGAATCATTATAGAAAAAAAGTTATAGCGCAAATAGTGAGATGACCTGTAAATAACATACCTTAGAAAGCACCATCAAAAGAATTTATCCTTCCTTGCATTTTGGCCTTGTTTTCTTCACCTTCCCTCAGAATTTTGACTTAGATATCCTTTCTTACCTCAGACACCTATATATATTCAATATTCTCAAGTGTGATTAAAATGAGAGAGCCTTTCCTCTTATTTATACTCTCCAAGTAGCTTCCTTAAAAACATCATCTAGGTCACTTGGCCCCAGTTTCCTTATTTTAGGGTTAACCCACTTCTAATTTCTCCATTTAATTTATTATTCAAATAATTTGTTTCGTATTCAATTTGAATTATAATAAACTCATTACTTCACTTTATTATTTACCTTTTAAAATCTCTTAAACCACTTTGACTACTTTAACCTTTTGGGGCTTCTAGATGACATATGAGGGTCCTCCAAGTTCGTAAGGCCATAACTCTCAAACCATGAGGAGTTATGTGACGTTCCACATACCACCAGAAATAGAATGACATGTATTATCCATATATAATAGTATTATCTGAAAATATATCATAACTCATACCATTATCTATCAAACAAACTTGGGTCCATTACCCAAACCTAGGGTCTCCAACTTCTCATGGCCACAACTCTCTAACTGTGAGGAGTTATGTGACATTCCACATACCACCAGAAACAGAATGGAAAGCACTATCCATATAGGATCTCATTATTTTATAATTAAGCATGGCTTATCTTACTCCGCAAAGCGTCTTCCCGTGAGGGTTTTCACCATAAGGGGACCACTTTGGAGTTCATCCATCTTTACTTCTTATCAACCATGACAAGACAATAATGAGTCATATTTACATCAAAAAATCTTGGGTTCATTACCCAAACCTTTGTGCTGCAGGTATTTCTTCAAGGGTTGACATCAATGACAACCAACCTTAATCAACAATCTCCCCCTTTGGCATTGATGAAAAAACTCTGATGCAATACTGAAATCATATCACTCATGCTCCCCTTAGAACCATGCCTCTATCTTGTATCTTATCAATTTTCCTCTGCCCTCTACATCTGATAAATATTCTCCCCCTCAAACCATGCCTCTATCCTCTGCATCTGATAAATCTCTCCCCCTTTGTCATCAATGGTAAAGGTATATTTCCATCTGAGGTTGCTCCCCTTGACTGAACTGTCCTCTTATGGTGCTTCCTCGTGTACATATAAGACATATAAGATAAGCATTCAAAAAGCATTCATTTGTGAGTAGAAATAACTCCAAGTCTTTGGTGAAGATAATCAAAGGATTCTCGTGGAAGTGGTTTTGTAAAGATGTATGCCACTTATTCTTTTGTGACCACATACTCAACTCTGATGTTCTTTTCTGCAACATGTTCCCATAGAAAGTGATACT
Organism: Picea engelmannii; assembly: GCA_009831015.1. NCBI lineage: Eukaryota > Viridiplantae > Streptophyta > Pinopsida > Pinales > Pinaceae > Picea > Picea engelmannii. The sequence continues at coordinate 438,203 of ML782293.1, forward strand.
TGATTGGAATGTGCTTCGTCTTGGAGTGGATCACTGGGTTTTTTGAGATACTGATGGCACTTGTATTATCACAATATATTGGAACGGGTTCATCATACTCAACCTGTATATCTGTCAAAGTTTGTTTCATCCAAAGAACCTATGTACAACATTTTTTTGTTGCAATATACTCTTCCTCGGTTGTAGATAGAGATATTGATGATTGTTTCTTGCATAGCCATGATACCAAACACTCACCTAAGTATAATATTACTCCACTGGTGCTTTGTCCGTCATCAATAAAACCTGCCCACTTTGCATCTGTGTAGGCAATAAGTGATAGATCTTTTCCTTTTGGATACCATAATCCAAACTCTTTAGTTCCTTTGAGATATCTGAAAATCCTATTTACTGCTAATACATGTGATTCTTTTGGTGTTGTTTGAAATCGTGCCACTTGTCCAACTGCTTGCATTACATCTGGTTTGAATGTTGTCACATATAGTAGGTTTTCAATCATTTACATGTATTGCCTCTGATCTGTAGAATTTGAATCATCATATTTGCTCAACTTACAATTGGTTTGCATGGGAGTGATAACTAGTTTGCAATCTTCCATTACAAAACTCTTTATCATTTATCTGATATACTTGGTTTGAGAAATAAAAATTCCTTAGTTTCTTTGACATATATGAAGTCCCAGATGTTATAGGATAAATCGATAGGTGCGGCCACTAACTGATCTCCCTAGATCCACCTAGATCTAGAACAAAACACACCATAACATGACGCTTTCCCTAAGTTTTAGATACTGAATTTACTAACTAAAGAGGGATTGGTGACATACCATTTAAATGCCACTTCCTCTCACTGTTGTAGGAAAATCTCCCTGCGGACAGGTAGATTGCCTCAAAGAGCTAGACCCTACTCTAAGACAAAAAGTGCTTAACGTGGACACTGACTTCCTTTCAAATCCATACAAAATAGCACACAAGAAGGAAAGAGAACAATAGTACCTTTTATCGATGTTTGTCCCTGCACGCTCCAAATCGAGCTCCGAACTCTCGCTCCTCGCTGAGTCCTGTAGACAAACAAAGTATGACTACTTCCTACTCTATTGATGTTAGCTTGAAAATAGATCTATCTATCAATGATAATTTTATGTAACATTAGACACAAACTAGAAAGAAACAGGCCAAGTGTGTCATATTGATGAGAATAACGACAGTAGTACTTATAATCATAGATGAAAATGCGACAGCTTCGTCAAGTCCCCTTCGTCTAACCCTTGCTTGAAAGATCCACAACCTGGATAACAACAGCTTCACTGATCACTCTCCTTTGGCTGACTGTGTGTTTCCTATAAGATCATAGGTTTTATGCTAGCAATTCTTCCCCCAATCAGCTCTATTCCAGCACCACTTATGAGATCATAAGTTTGGTGTAATTATCCATTTCCCATTCCTCTTTCACCATTAGAAAGCTTGCTTATATAGCCTTGGAGAGGCTCAACCACTTGAGATATCCTTGGGGAAGTTGAGGATTTGCCTCTTTTAGTTGAGGATCTACCCTAGGATCATGGTTGGACTAGGGATTCGAATCCAACTACCTTCCAAGAATGAAAGGATCCTTCCCCCATTCATCTCAACAACTTAAAAACTGCCCAGAATAGGTAGCGCTCCCTCAAAAGGACCATTAGAGCATTGTAGCACTCCCTAGTAGGCTTTAGGGGGGCGCCAGCGCTCTCAAAATCTATAGCGCTCCCTCAAATGGGCCAGGGGAGCTTTATAACACTCCCTGATAGTGTAAGGGGGAGCATCGACGCTCCGAGATAGTGTAAGGGGGAGTGCTCTCCTTCAAAAGCTCAGTTTTTGAGGTGCTTTCAGATGGCAAAAGGTTTGCAAGCCTGCTGACTCATTTCTCCTCTTCCAAACCAAATGTTTGAGGTGTTTCAAGTGTCCTTCTCATGTCGTTATAGGCACGACATAGGCATCATGGCAGTATGCTTTGCTGACACTTGCGACACTTGTGAGAAACATGCGACACTTGCGACCTTGTGAGCAAAATGTGACACTTGAGACCTTTGTAATGACAACACTTGCGACACTATCAAAGTGAGTAATTTTGACGTGTAACAGATTGCCCCCCAAAGTATGAAGTTAGAAGATAGGAACTGATAACTGAAATACTTTGTAGACTTTCAAGCAAGGGTATAGACTCGGAGAACCTGACAAAAGCTGCACACAAAAATCCAACAAATATCATGACATGTTTCAAACCCAAGGCAGGCATACCTATGCTTGGGTGATCAAGACTTGCAAGATATGGCCGCCATAAAATACACTGTGGATCCATAATTGTATTGATAAAAAGGTATAGCCACTGAAAATACACTGTGGATCTATATGCTTATGACATGAACTGATCGTAGCCATGAAGAATATGTAAATTCTAACCTTGTACAATATCTACTGCAAACTGATATTCAGAAAAGAACAGAAAAGATACAATGGAAAATACAAACATTACACAGAGATTTTTCACCTGGAAACCCAAACAGGGAAAACTAGCATATATTATATTGATACACATTGTGTTACATTGTTTACAATACAATATACATATAGGAGCCAGCGGCATCCAAAACCCTAACCCAATGACCTGGATTAGTCCAAAACCCTAATTCCTTAACCGGAAATAGAAAACCATCGGCAAAAAACCATGTGCCAAAAACCACCTAATATCATGTGGTCCCGGAAATATGTCGACCCGGCGATAATATGTCGGCTCGGCGATAATATGTCGGCTCGAAACCGGCGAAAATATGTCGGCCCAAAAAAAAAATTTCGGGGGCGCTGCCCCCGAACCCCCCTGCACCCCCCTCTTACCCCCCTGCGCAGGCGCTCATACACTACTACTCGTGCAAA
>ML782293.1:445843-464814 GCA_009831015.1 Picea engelmannii
CTAACCCAATGACCTGGATTAGTCCAAAACCCTAATTCCTTAACCGGAAATAGAAAACCATCGGCAAAAAACCATGTGCCGAAAACCACCTAATATCATGTGGTCCCGGAAATATGTCGGCCCGGCGATAATATGTCGGCTCGGCGATAATATGTCGGCTCGAAACCGGCGAAAATATGTCGGCCCAAAAAAAAAATTTCGGGGGCGCTGCCCCCGAACCCCCGCACGGGGGGCTCCGCCCCCCTCTTACCCCCCTGCGCGCCCGGCGCAGGCGCTCAGACACTACTACTCATGCAAAGAATATAACACATACCCAACAGAATACACAGTGGATCTACGAGATGACAAAACATAGCCACGACCAATACAAAGTGGATCTATGTAACAGTGTATGTGTCATTGTTTGTCCAATAGAAACTCCTTCGCAACCTGGGCAAAGCATATATCAAAGTGGTTACTCAACCCAGGGTCTTATTACCAATCCCAATGTGGTACGATTCTAACCATGTGAATAGATGTCCTGATGTCGAACATGGCAGAGACCACTTGATTACCGGTCAATGGTGTGAACCGTTAACAAGTGCGAGGGAAATCACCATTAATGTCAATGATTCCCAAGGTACCCTAGTATATTCCAGCGAATGCGAATAGATGATCTGAGGTCAAACATCTGTGGAATCATCTAATCAGAGGTCAATGATGTAAACCTACCATCGGATGTGAGGAGGCCTGCCATTGAGGCATGCAGGTCCCAAAGTACTAACTGGTTTCTAAGTCTAGCTCCTGGATAATGTGTTGAAGTCGACAGGAATAGACTCGTCGAAGGAGGGCCTTGATGTATCCCCCATCAACGACATGAAACGGACATAGAGATGTAATTGGTAGATCAAATGGACATGGAATGGCACAGGTTTTGAGGCAAGATATTTGGGATGGTTGACTCTAGAGGCGGATACTTCCCTTGAACACTGATTCACAACAGCAAAACATGACATGGACCAAAACTATGCAGTGGATACTATGACTTGCATTGGGTGACCCAAAGGAGTGAAAGGAACTCAAGGGATTGGCTCAGTGCAGAGGTTCAGTGGATTATGATGCATGCATATGATAAAGTGTCGTGTTCAAGGGTGACTCTAAGAATTGTTGGACAATGTTCTCAAGAGACTGCTTGGCTTGCTCCTTTCAATTTTTTCCCCCATCCAGATAGACGAGTACCTCTTTTTTATTTAATGAGCTCAAGGAGGATAACACATGCTCGATATAACTCACCTTCGGTAAGTTCCTCTTCCTTTGTTTAACGAACCAGAAGAAGTAAGGGTTCGGTCCCATGTGGGCCTGTCGATGTGTGCTTTAACGAGTCCAAAGACAGAAAACTCGAAGGTTTTTTGGGATTATAGAGTTTGGAAAAACACTTAAAAGAGAACTCTCTTAGTTCCTTTTTCGTACAATAGTCTAACGAGACCGAAAAAGGTGTAAACTATCACCCGAAAGATGCCCTTTCTGACCTTTTAACGAGTGTGAAAGGAAGCAAGGTCACTCGACAATCTTTTCATATTTAGAGAGTCTGAAAAGGGTTTAAAGTAGACTCTAGGGGGGTTCCTTTTTCGCGTGTTTGTGTATCCGTACAAGTCCGAAAAAGAGATAATAGTTTACCCGGTTGCATTCTCATGTATTTACGAGCACGAGAAAGAACAAAGACTAAGCTTGGTATGCCCCCAGCTTGAAAGCTGGTGGCTCAGCTCCAGAATGATCATCAAAGGCTGGAGACATGCCCCCCAAGATTCAATTCATTCACCGACTTTGATGTTGTCACCAATTTCTGTGCTAGATGGAGAAAAAGGATACAGGTGGATGAAATGAAGGTTCAAAAATGAGACCTAACGAAAGACTCAACTCGACATCTACGAGATCTGGCGAAAGACTCAACTTGAAGGGAGAGGTGACTGTTTCATTTTTTAATGAGCTTGACACAGGAAAAGAACTATGCTCAAGGTTCCAAGTTCAATCCCCAGATTGTTGTTTCATTTTTTAATGAGCTTGCCACAGAGAAGAGAAACTATGCTTGTGCCTCTGTTTCATTTTTTAACGAGCTTGCCATAGAGAAGAGAAACTATGCTCGTGACTGCTTCTTGATCATGTCTACCAAGAGGATAATGGTCTGGAAGGATACCATGTCAAGGGACAAAACTCAGTCATGGCCTCCAGGAGATCTTCGCTGGATGGAAGATAATCAATCGAGAAGGAACACGGGTTGAGGGTCGCGATAGGAGTAAGGAGATTAGGCTCCAATAATCCGATAGAAGAAATCACCTTGTCAACTACCAGATCCAAATCATCGAAAGTTGAGGTCATGGGAGACAACGCCACATAATTGACATGTAGCAGGAGTGATATTCTCTGCATATAAGAGCCACTAAGGGAGGTAACCCAGTCGGGGCCGATGAATGAAAGTTGATCAATAGTCACAATTCTTCCATCGTGAAGGAAAGATATCACATGGAAAAGGGTTGATACAAGAGCTTTCATAGCATAGACATAATCTCGCCCAAGGAGTAAAGTAAAATCCAAGGGGTCTCGGACTACCATGACATCGATAAAGACATTTTTCCCTCCCAAAGTTACAGGAAACTGAGGAAGGATCCCTAAAGGTTCACTAGTTCTTCTATTAAAAGCTAACAGATTCTGTGTAACTAGTGCAAGCTGTGGACAACCCAAAGCGTACCAAGCAACAAGAGACAAAATACTAACAGATGCACCTTCATCTATCAGTGTTTGAGGAACGTCTCGACCATGAACCTGTACTGTAATCTGAAAAGGAATGTGGGAGGGAAGATGAGGTCTAGTTAGCACACCCCAATCAAAAAGGATGGCCTCATTACTTGGACGGGGTGTCACAGAAGAAGGAGGGATGCCCCCTGGCATGGTAGAGTCTGTATTAATGAGAAAAACATGGGCAGTATCGGGTTTACTCTCTAGAAGGAGAGTAGGATCAACCGATGATTGGATCGGATCAACCAATGGTGGACTTTGATAGACCACTTTAGCACTCTTTAGAGGAAGAGTGGGACCGACCTAGGAAGGGACTGGATCAGTCACTTTAAAATTCCGCAATGGAGGAATGGGATCGACCGATGGTGAAACTGGATCGACCACTTTGGCATTCTTCAGATGAAGGGTGGGACTGACCGAGGAAGGAACTGGATCAGTCACTTTGACATTCCTCATTGGAGGAATGGGATCGACCGATGACAAAACTGGATCGACCACTTTGGCACTCTTCAAAGGAAGAGTAGGACTGATCGAGGAAGGGGCTGGACCAGTCACTTTGGCACTCATCAAAGGAGGAGTGGGATCGATCGATGGTGAAACTGGATCAACCACTTCAGTTTCATTCTCCAAGGGAGGAATGGGTTCGACGGATGGAAACGGATCGACCACTTTGGTGTCACTCTTTTGATGAAGAGCACGGCTGATCGATGATGGAACTGGATCAGCTACTTGAGTTTTTGGTTCAATCGAGGAGGAAACTAGATTGAGCACCTGATCAATCGGATTGACCGGGGATGGAACCGGATTGACCAGTCCATCAACCAATGATGGGTCAGAGGAAAGCTTACGATAACCTTTTGGAAGCTGAAGTTTTTCCAAAAGAGAAGAAGCCTCGTCCATGCGAGGAAAAAGGTGAGAGTAATGATTACCTTTACATAACATGCAAGGGAACTTGACAGTTTTCTTCTTCTTACCAACCTGAACATCACTAGTTGACGGGGTATCATCGACATGACCGACAAAGGCCGATGAAGTGGAGGACCACATTTCTAAGACCTGGGTAAGACCGGGGAAATCCCTCAGAAAGTGGTCACCCTTACAAAGGCCACAAGGGAATTTGGGTTTTGGATTCTTCATTTTAATCTTGTTGACCTCATCAAAACTCCCAGTACTATTAATAGTAACTGGTTTCTTAGATCCAACATCTTATGTTATTGGGGTCTTTGTCCTTTTCAGGTTCTTCTTCTTCTTCTCTTTTCATTTCTTCTTCTTCTGATCAACCTGGCTACTTGCTTTAGAGCTTTCACTAGGCGAAGAAGGAGAAATGGAAGGAGACTTAAAGGGAGAAGAAGGTGAAAAGTCGACATGAGGTTGATGTGTGGGTGGTGTATTGACATCCAAAGTATTAGGTGCAAATGAAACATTGGGAGGATTCGGGATCACCGGAGTGGGGAACAACCAAACTGGTAATCCAATAGTGAGTCCTGGAAGACTCAATGTGGCAACATATGGAGCACCAAAGTTTCCAAATGAAGGAAAGGTATAAGGTTCCCCAGGAGAAGGGGTTCCTCCATTGGTACTCCGAGGATTCGATGCCATTATCACTGACTCGACCTAAGGTCCACTAAGTAAAACAAACAACACATGCTACGAATCTGATAAGCAATCAATCAAACAAACCTTCCTACGATGAAACCACTAGTTGGTGATGAAATCCAACGTCACGATATCAAAATAGGAAGGGGCAGGGATAGAGCGGGTGAATCAGTTACATTGGCGACCTGCTTAACGGACTTATGCCTTGGTACAAGCTTCCACGCAGTAATTGTGGATTTACACTCCAAGGAGCCCGAGTGAGTTTGACCAACGTCTGTTCCAGGTAAAGTGAGACTTCCCTTCACCGTCACCTTGTGTAAGACCCTAAATATTATGGCCACTAAGGTTACCAATTCGCAGTCAGCCCCTGGGCGGGAACAGTCGATAGTCCGATCCGAACGTATGGGCAGGGTATCGAGCCCGAAATCAACTAAAAGGATTCCACGCAGTAATTGTGGATTTACCCCCATAATATGATCTGACCACCACAATCATTTAAACCACGTAGGGTTAGTCCCCGTAGCTCACCCAAATGCGACCTCGTGCGTAACCCTTGTGTTAGAGGGGGATCCTAGGCAGACTAATACGATAATTGGATTTTACTCTCCCTACCGCAAGATACTAAGTTTGTTTGATAGCTTTGGAAAGTTATCCTTTCAATCTATTCCAAAGCCCTACACCTTAAACTAATGTAGGCTTGCTAACAAAGATGTAAAAAGTCTGATAAATTTTAGTTAAGCGTTGATTTTAATGGCTGTTGTTTACTCAGAGGGTGTACGAAAGTGAAACTAATGGAATGATGACTCAATTCCCAAAAATATGCATGAAATATGATAAGCAATCTTTTCTTTTCAATGAATACCTATTTAAGGTAAAGAGGAAGAGTCATTTTCACTATCAAACACTTGATAAGGAATGCCCTCAATCAATTTTTCTCAATCAAATCCAATATGATGCTACAACATTTTAGAAATGCAAATTAATATGAAAACTAATCACTAAGATGTACTTTTGTCGTTTGTATGCGAATGATAATCAATTCAATGAAAAACTTGTCATGGCAACTACCCTTTCAGATCAAGGAGATTCAGACAAGAACATGCAGATTTCGCACAAACAACACACCCTTTTTGCGATCAAACAAGAGAAATAAAATCAAAAATGCAAAAGGAAGGAGAAAGAAATTGGATCAGATGACCTCAAAGAACCAAATGAGAAGAGTTACAGACTTCAAATGTCCTTCACTAGAGTTCTCGCTCAGTCGGATAGGAGAGAGGAAGCAGGGGATCGAATCCAAGCTTTCAACAGAAAAAACTCAAAAAGAATGAAGAAGGGCATAAAATCTGAGAAAAAAGATGTTTACTTCTCAATATGAAGCATGTCAAAGGTCAAAGGAAGAATTATTGAATCACAAAACAACCCAGCAAGTCAAAAAATAGGGTTTTGACCTCCAAAAATTGCAATTTTTGAAGGGATTTTGGGCAAAAGAGGGTTGGCGCTCTGTTGCCAAAGGCAAGGAGAATTATAGAACTCTATGTAAGGATATTAGGGAGTGTTGGCGCTTTTTTAACACAGGGACAGGGGCGCCAGGTTCAAAAACTTCCAAAAAATGTCAAAAATTCAAAAATTGCAGTTCAATTTTGACAATTAGGCTGGGTGTGATGGGGTAGGGAGCCAATCAGCTTATAAAACCAACCAAAAGAGGAGTGAACCAGGTCTTAAATTATCGAGGGGTAAAACAAGGTCTATGAGGAGAAATCAAAACAAGAAGTTTCGATTTGAGGACTCCCCAGCGGAGTTGCCAGTTTCTGTTGTAGGAAAATCTCCCTGCAGACAGGTAGATTACCTCAAAGAGCTAGACCCTACTCTAAGATAGAAATTGCTTAATGTGGACATTGAATTCCTTTCAAATCCATACAAACTAGAACACGAGAAGGAAAGAGAACAAAAGTACCTTTTTATCGATGTTTGTCCCTGCACGCTCCAAATCGAGCTCCGAACTCTCGCTCCTCGCTGAGTCCTGTAGACAAACAAAGTACGACTGCTTCCTACCTTATTGATGTTAGCTTGAAAACATATCTATCTATCAATGATAATTTTATGTAACATTAGACACAAACTAGAAAGAAACAGGCCAAGCATGTCATATTGATGAGAATAACGACAACAATACTTACAATCGTAGATGCGAATGCGACAGCTTCGTCAAGTCCCCTTCGTCTAACCCTTGCTCGAAAGATCCACAACCTAGATAATAACAGCTTCACTGATCACTCTCCTTTGGCTGACTTTGTGTTTCCTATAAGATCATAGGTTTCATGCTAGCAATTCCTCCCCCAATCAGCTATGTTCCAGCACCACTTATGAGATCATAAGTTTGGTGTAATTCTCCATTTCCCATTCCTCTTTCACCATTAGAAAGCTTTCTTAAATAGCCTTGGAGAGGCTCAACCACTTGAGATATCCTTGGGGAAGTTGAGGATTTTCCTCCTTCAGTTGAGGATCTACCCTAGGATCATGGTTGGACTAGGGATTTGAATCCAACTAATTTCCAAGAATGAAAGGATCCTTCCCCCATTCATCTCAACAACTTAGCAACTGCCCAGAATAGGTAGCACTCCCTCAAAAGGACCATCAGAGCGTTGTAGCGCTCCCTAGTAGGCTTTAGGGGGGCGCCAGTGCTCTCAAAATCTGTAGCGCTCCCTCAAAAGGGCCAGGGGAGCTTTATAACGCTCCTTGATAGTGTAAGGGGGAGCGTCGACGCTCTGAGATAGTGTAAGGGGGAGCGCTCTCCTTCAAAAGCTCAGTTTTTGAGGTGCTTTCAGATGGAAAAAGGTTTGCAAGCCTGCTGACTCATTTCTCCTCTTCCAAACCAAATGTTTGAGGTGTTTCAAGTGTCCTTCTCATGTTGTTATAGGCATGACATAGGCATCATGGCAGTATGCTTTGCTGACACTTGCGACACTTGTGAGCAACATGCGACACTTGTGACCTTGTGAGCAAAATGCGACACTTGCGACCTTTGTAATGACGACACTTGTGACACTATCAAAGTGAGTAATTTTGACGTGTAACACTCACCATCATCATCCTAGCTCTATTCCAACGCTCATACAATGATGATCCTGCAAAAGAACGCAACCAACCAAAGTGATAGTAATAACATAAACTCAATATAAACCTATGTATGTGATCAAGGAATCATACAATAAAACACAACAAGCTTTATAGGAAAGAATCATATTACTGTATCATATTAAATGTGAAAGAGATATTACAACCATGGCCTTGATGTCGTAAGGTCCCTTCCAACTTTCCTTTGTTCCCCACACACTTCTTGCTCCAAGGATTTTGAGACCATGGATCTGATAGCTACTCACAATCTATCTTGACAAAGCAAATCTCAAAGCCACTCTAACCAAGCTAACAATACCAAGCCAAAAACAACTAACTTTATCCATGAGAGCTCCTCTCCTTTTATAAGCTGAAGAGGATAAGGTGAGGAGGTTAGGATGAACCCACTAAATCATGAAAGCGAGTAAGATCCAAACCATTCAGATGCCACCTCACCATGGAAGTTTCTCCTTCTAGAAGCATCGAGAAGATGCTTGTTTTTCCCACATATGATCATTCTCACACCCTACCTATAGAGCAACCTGCGAACCTCTCGCAACCCAGCTATGGTGCAGCCTGCGAGAATCGGTCATTCTCGCACCCTTCCTATATAGCAACCTGCGAACATCCTCTTTAATAGGGTTTTTACAAAGGAGAGTGCAACTTATTTTCTATGGAAAAGTTCTTCTCCCTTCTTTCTTCAAGAACTCAGGCCACTGACCCCTCTGAAGACTACAAACAGGTTTACATCATTAATGGTCATAGGGATGATGAAAATAATGTCTAATAGAGAGCCCCCCAAAGTATGAAGTTAGAACAGAATGATTGCTGAAATACTTTGTCGAGTGTGTGTAGGGAACAAGGAACAGTCGGTCGGAAACCTGCCAACAAACAAGGAAACAAAGTACAATAATACATCATCACTGAGGTAGGCATTCCTGTACTCATAATACAAATGACTCAGAGCATAAATGTCTACATGCGAAGATCCATGTCAAGTAAGACAGGTCATGGCCACCAAACATACATTGTGGATCCAGGTCGATATGACTCAAATCTGAACATAACCACCAAAAATACATTGTGGATCTATGTGTTAAGGACTCAAATTTGAACATAGCCACCAGACATACAATGTGGATCTATGCAATAGTACAAACTGAATATAATCCAATGCAACCTGAATCTGTTAGAAACGATCCAGGACCTTCATCTCCACCACTCTATAGTACGAATCTAACCATGTGAATACATGTGCTGAAGTCAAACATGGTAGAAACCACTTGATTATTGGTCATTAGTGTATACCAATAACAAGTTCAAGGGAAATCACCATTAATGTCAATGACTCACAAGGTACTCTGGTACAATCCAGCAAATGTGAATCAATGAGTTGAGGTCGAACACTTGACAAAATCTCTCGATCAAGGGTCGATAATGAAAACCCACTGTCGAAAGCAAGGAAACCTGCCATTGAGGCGTGCAAGTTCCAAGGTACAAATTAGTTTCTAAGTCTAATTCTTGGATAATGAGTTGAAGTTGACAGGAAAATACTCATCACAGAAGGGCCTTAATGTATCCCACATCAATGACATGAAACAAGTAACAAGATTTGATGTAAATCAGAGTAACAAGTGATTCAGGACTGACTCAGGGATGGCAGATGCAATAGAAGTCTTAAGGACTTCATAAATGGCTGACACAATAGAAGGATTTCTAGGTTGAACTTATTTTTTGAACATATTGACGACACAATAACTGTCTTGGAAACATTGACTCAACAACATGGATCATATACCAATTTGTAATCTTATGAGTATGATCAAGAGACGAGTGGATTTTCCAACCTAGACACAAATTGAGTGAAAGGGTGTCATGTTCAAAAGTGACACTTCCACAGAATACAGGTTTAGATACATTTCTTTCCCAATTTTTCTCCCACCATCTCTGGCGAGTACCTCTTTATTTTTACACAAGCTTGAGGAGGATAACATATGCTTGTAATGTAAGCTCATCCTTTGGATGATTCCCTCGGAGTATGTTTAACAAACCCTAAGAAGGAATGGTTCGATCCCATATGGGCCTTTCGATGTTTGTTTAACAAGTCCAAAGAAAGAAAACTCTGGGTGTTTTCACATTTATAGTGTCTGAAAAACACTTAAAGAGAACTCTCTCAGTTCCTTTTTCATAAATTAGTCTTATGATACCAAAAAAGAGATAAACTATCACTCAAAAGACGTTTTATTCAAATACTTTAATGACCATGAAGAGAACAAGGTCACTCAACAATCTTTTCATGTTTAGAGAGTCTGAAAAGAGCTTAAAGGAAACTCCAGGGGGTTCCTTTTTTGTATAACCTTTACGAGTCTGAAAAAGTGATAAAGTATACTCAGTTACATTCTCATGTATTTACGAGCACAAGAAAGAACAAAGATAAATCGTGGTAACTTATTCTCATGTATTTACGAGCATGAGAAATAACAAAGACTAAGCTCGGGATTGTTTTCATTTTTACGCAAGCTTTAAAACAAAACAAAACTATGCTTGGACCTCCCAATGCATAACACATGGATGGTTGGTACTTAGCCCCCAGCTTAAGAAACTAGTGGCTCTACTTCAGCATGAAGTCCAGAGGATGAAAGTATTGTTCCCCCAAGCTTTGTTTCATCCAACGACAAAGGCGGAGGAAATGAAGCTTCAAATACTAGACGAAGGACTTGACTCAAATAGAGAGGGGGAAAACTATTTCATTTTTTAACGAGCTTGACATAGAAACAATAACTATGCTCGTAACCTCTCTTTCATTTTTTAACGAGGTTGCCACAGAGACGAAAAAAATATCCTCGTAAGTGGTTTCATTTTTTAATGAGATTGAAATTAGAAAACTATGTTCAAGTCTAGTTTCATTTTTTAACAAGCTTGAAATCAAAAAATCATGCTCATATACCTCTGTTTCATTTTTTAACGAGGTTGCCATAGAGATGCAAAAAACTATCCTCGGCTCTCTTCTTGATCATGGATTCCAAGAGGACAATGCCTTGGAAGGACACCATGTCAAGGGACAAAACTTAGTCATGGCTTCCAAGAGGTCTTCACTGGAAGGAAGGAACACACTCTGGAAAGACACCATGTCGAGGGTTGCGACAGGAGTAAAGAGATCAAGCTCTAACAACCCTATCGAAGAGATCATCGTGTCAACTACTGGATCTAAGTCATCAGAAGTTGAAGCCATGGGAGACAACGCCACATAATTGACTTGTGGCGGGGGTGATATCGTCTGCATATAAGAACCATTTAAGGAGGCAATCCAGGCGGGGTCAACGAATGAAAGTTGATCAACAGTCACAACTCGTCCATTGTGAGGGAAATATATCACACAAAAAAGAGTAGACATAATAGCTTTCATAGCATAGACATAATCCCGCCCAAGGAGTAAAGCAAAATCCAAAGGGTCTTGGACTACCATGATGTCAATAAAAACAGTTTTTCCTCCCAAAGTTACAGGCAACTGAGGAAGGGTCCCTAAAGGTTGACTAGTTATTCTGTTAAAAGCTAATAGATTCTATGTAACTGACGCAAGTGGAGGACAACCCAAATATTTCCAAGGAAAAGAGGACAAAATACTAATGGATGCACCTTTGTCTATCAGTGTCTGAGGAATGTCTTGATCACAAACTTATATTGTAATCTAGAAAGGAATGTGAGAGGGAAGACAAGGTCTAGTTAGCACACCCCAATCAAAAAGGATAACCTCATTACTCGGAGGAGGTTCCATGGGAGAAGGAGGAATGCCCCCCGGCATGGTAGATTCTATATCAACGAGAAAAACATGGGCAGTATCGGGTTTACTCTCTAGTGGGAGAGTAGGATCGACCGATGGAGAGATCAGATTCACCACTTGGGTTTCATTCTCCAAGGGGAGAATGGGGTCGACAAGTGGAAACAAATCGACCGCTTGGTTTTCACTCTCTAACGGGAGAGTGGGATCGACCGAGGATGGGATCGGATCAACTACTTTGTTAACACTCTCTAAAGGGAGAGTGGGATTGATCGAAGATGTGATCGGATCGACCACTTTGTCAACTGGTTCAATTAAGGACGTGACCATATTGACGACATGATCAACTGGATTGACCGTCGATGGGTTTGAGGTGATCATTCCACCAACTACAAGTGGGTCGAGAGTAATCTTGTGATAAGCAGCTGGAAGTTGAGGTTGGGAAACAATCATGTCTTCCAGGAATTTCGAGGCTTCTTCCATATGAGGGAAAATATGATTTAGATGATGCCCTTTCCATAACATACACAGGAACTTGACTTTACTTTTCTTCTTCCCAACTATATCATGACTAGTCGACGGGAAGTCATCAGCATGTTGTTCAGAGGCTGACGACATGGGTTGGTGAGGATGTGTAGACCATGCTTCTATAACCTTGGATAGACCAAGGAAATCCTTAAGAATATGGCTACCCTTACAAATCCTGCAAGGGTACTTGGGCTTACGGGTTGTTTGGGTGATATTGACATCATCAACACTCCCAACACGATTAACAGTAACTGGTTGTTTTCCAACATGTTTGACAGTGGTTGGAAGTTTGGATCCTTGTTTATCTTTCTTCTTCTTAATCTCTCTTTTCTTCTTCTTCTTATTCACCAGGTTACTAGCTTCAGAACTTTCACTTGACGAAGAAGATGAAACAGAAGGCGACCTTGCAAGCGAAGAAGGTGAAGAAGACCTTACTAGTGAAGAAGGTGAAGGATCAACATGAGGTTGATGCTCTTGGGGGGAAGCTCTTATGACTGAAGCACTAACTGCATTTGGGATTACCTGAGTGGAAAACAACCATATTGGTAACCTAATTGTGAGACCTAGAAGGCTCAAAGTAGAAATATGAGGAGGACCAATGTTTCCATAAGAAGGAAAAACAAAAGGTTCCCCTAGAGTAGGGGTTCCTTCATTGGTCATTTCGGGAACTGACGCCATTAAAATAAAGATCCAATCTAGAGTCCTCTAGGGAAAACAAACATCACACGCTAAAAATCTAGTAAGAAAGCAAGCAAACAAAACCTTCTCACAATGAATGCACTAGTTGGTGATGAAATCCAATGTCGCGAGAACAATGTAAGAAGGGGTTGAGATAGAGTGGGTGGAAAAGTTACATTGACGACTTGCTTAATGGACTTACACCCTGGTGCAAGCTCCCACACATAATCATGGGTATACCCTCCAAGGAGCCCGAGTGAGTTTGGCAAACGTTGATTCCAGGTACCATGAAGACTTGCCCCTCCACAGTCACCTCGTGTGAAGAACGTAGAGAGATAGGCCACTAAGGTTACCAATCACTATAGTGATGCATGGGGAAATAGTCGACATCCCAATCCACGTGCAAGGGCAAGGTATCTAGCACAAAACCAACTTGAAAGGCTTCCATTCATCATTGTGGGTATACCTCTCAAGCGACCCCCATAGTACACGTAATATCTACACCAAGACCAACAAAGCAGAGTGAGAGTCTCTGCCAGTCTCAATGCGACCTCATGATTGACCCTTGTGTTAGAAGGGCTTCCCAGGACAAAATGTAGTAAGTGGATATAACCTCTCCCTAAATCAAGATTCTATGTTTGTTTGCAACTTTGGAAAGTTATCTTTCACACCTATTCCAAATCCATACAACTAATATAATGTAGGTTCGCTACCAGAAAGTATACAAAATGTCCAATCAATTTTTTATAAGCGCTTTATTTTATGGATGTTGTTACTCAATAGAAAAATGGCACAAACAATATGGTGTTTTGACCGACTCGAAATTTATGCAAAGAGATGAAGATGCAATCTTTTCATTTCGATGAAAGCTATGCTACGAGAAGGAGAAAACATTTATCATTCCTAGATGCACAATGTCCCAAAATCTTAAAACTCATCAATATCAATATTCTCAAGAAATGAGCAAAAACGATTGTACACCAATGCATGATTCATGGCCCCCAAAAAATTTAAGATCAAAAAATGCCAAGAAACATGCAATTCTACTACTTCAAATGCAAGGATGCCCCCAATCCAATATAAAGCAAGAAATTAAATCTTTTTGTTTCAAAATTTTCACTAAAAGCAATAATGAACTTTCTTGAAACAAAGAAACCCAAACTAAAAGTTTTCTTTTAAAGCGAACTATTCAGAAGAAATATTATCTTTCCCTAAACAATTCTAAAGAAAACACAGGCTTTGGAATTGAAAGACACTCAAAGTAAGAGAGTAATCCTTCAAAACCAAACAAAGAAAAGATAGCTAATAGCAACTCAAAGAATGTCAAGCATACTGTAAATAGATCAATATAGGCTCCAAAAGTTCAATCCCATTGATCAAAGAAAAACTGGGCATCAAAAGATAACAAGACCCAATCCAAAAAAAAAAATTACAAACAAGTTTGGAACCTGGTAGTGGGGTACAGTGCGAGAATTAGGGATTCTCGTAGTCCAGATACAGGAAGGGTGCGATAAGGTTGCATTGAAATGAACAGTGGGGTGAAAACATCAATGATTCTCCCAAGCCACAAAGAGGTACAGTGCGAGAAGGTTTGTAATCAAGAAAAATTTGGAAAAAGGACAAAACTTTTGAGTGAACTTCTGGGTCCAGAGAGTCTATGAGGATCTCCTAAAGACTCAGAAACCAGAAAATAAGCAATCAAATCAAGGGAAACTATACTAACTAGGAAAAAATCCGTCCCCCAATGGAATCACCAATTTTGTTATAGGATAAATCGCTAGATGCTGACACTAACTGATCTCCCTAGGTCCACCTAGATCTAGAACAAAACACACCAGAACATGATGTTTTCTTTAAGTTTTAGATATTGAATTTACTAACTAAAGAGGGATAGGTGACATACCATTTAAATGCCACTTCCTCTCACCATTGCCATCCTAGCTCCGTTCCAACACTCATAAAATGATGATTTTGCAAAAGAACGCAACCAACCAAAGTGATAGTAATAACATAAACTCAATATAAACCTATGTATGTGATCAAGGAATCATACAATAAAACACAACAAGCTTTATAGGAAAGAATCATATTACTGTATCATATTAAATGTGAAAGAGATATTACAACCATGGCCTTGATGTCGTAAGGTCCCTTCCAATGTCATTTGTTCCCCACACACTTCTTGCTCCAAGGATTTTGAGACCATGGATCTGATAGCTACTCACAATCTATCTTGACAAAGAAAATCTCAAATCCACTCTAACCAAGCTTACAATCCCAAGCCAAAAACAACTAACTTTCTCCATGAGAGCTCCTCTCCTTTTATAAGCTGAAGAGGATAAGGTGAGGAGGTTAGAATGATCCCACTAAATCATGAAAGTGAGTAAGATCCAAACCATTCAGATGCCACCTCACCATGGAAGTTTCTCCTTCTAGAAGCATCGAGAAGATGCTTGTTTTTCCCATGTATGAGCATTCTCGCACCCTACCTATAGAGCAACCTGTGAACCTCTCGCAACCTAGCTATGGTGCAGCCTGCAAGAATCAAGCATTCTCACACCCTGCCTATATAGAAACCTATGAACATCCTCTTTAATAGCATTTTTACAAAGGAGAATGCAACTTCTTTTCTCTGGAAAATTTATTCTTCCTTCTTTCTTCAGGAACTCAGGCCACTGACCCCTCTGAAGACTATAGACAAGTTTACATCATTAACAATCATAGGGATGATGAAAATAATGTGTAACACCATAAAGAATGATAGTTCTCCAAATAACGACATTTCAAATTCATTATGCATGTCTTTTGCAAATTTTTATCTTAACCTGTCATCATCACTACCAAAAATAATATCATCAACATAAACTTCAATTAATAAAATGTGTCCAAAATTGTTACTTTTGTAGCATTCCACTTCAGTTCTCAAAGATTCAAACCTGTTGTAACTTCTTCTTTGTGTGTCACTAGGTCTCCTTGAATAATCCCTTTGTGTATAACTCTCAAAGTTGTTATTGTACTTATTGTTAGCTCTGCAATTCATAGCTTTATGTCCAAAATTATTACATGCATAACATAAACCAAAATATATATTTTGATACCTGGGAGTTCAAGATATTCTGAAAGGAGGTGCTCTTATGAATCCTTCTTCTTCTTGAGGCCTATCTGTCTATTGTTTATTATGAAATATAATCTTCTTGGTGGAGGAGTGCCCCTGTAATCTTTCTTGTATATCTTCCTATCCTCTTTGATTGTTTCTGCATAGCTCTTTGGATTTGTTTCTTGCTCTGTTGTTTTTGAGCTTGATCCCTTTTCTGTTTGATTGTATCCAAGTCCAGACTTCTCAAGATAAGATTTTTTACTACTGATAATATCATTTAGAACTTTTGAGTTATTCTGCATATTTTTCTTTTGAATATCCTTTCTTAGTGTGACAACCTCTACTTCCAAGTTTCCAATGATCTTTTCCTTTTATTCTAGTTGTTCTTTGAGTGCTTCTTCAATTCTTTTATCTTCTTCTATTTGAACCTTCAATTTTGTGATCATTTGTTCTAGTTCTCGAGTGTCCTTTTTATTGTCTAGTTCTGCTTGCAATTTCTTGTTTTTATTCTTTTCTCTTCTAATAAATTCTATGGCACACATTAATTCTTCTCGATAGTCAACTTTTGCCTCTTCAATTTCTTCTTTGACTTCTTCACATTCTTCTTCGGCTTCTTCTTCAGAGTATTCTTTGTCAGAGTCTTTTACTACCATCAATAGAATTCTTCTTGTCTCATTGTCATTGACTTCATCTTCATTTGATAATGAGATGTCTTCTTTGGTGTATAACCTTTTCTTGAAAACTTTCTTTGTAGTTCTTTTGCCTTTATATGTGTGTTTTCCTTTTGAGAACCTTCATCATTTCTCTTTTTCTTATGAGGAAATTTGTTAGCAAAATGACCAATACCATCACAATTAAAACAAATTAAAGGGAACTTACCTCTATACCTACCGTTGGTTCACTTGTTCGGTATTTTGATGAAGTTCACCACTTCTTCATCATCTTCTGAGGCATCACTGTTGCTTCTATATTTGTATTGTTCCTTTTTCTTTTTCTTTGATTTGATGGATGCCTTGAAGGATGCTTATTTTACATCTAGATTTACCTTCTCAGTTCTCATTTCATATGTTGTGAAGATTCCATGCAGTTCGTCCATGCTTATTGAGTCCAGATCTGATATTTCTTCTAGTGCTAATATCTTAGGGTTGAATCTCATAGGAAGATATCTTAGTATCTTTTGAACAATTACAGATTCTTCAATTTCTTCTCCCAATCCTATGATTGCATTCACTATTTCATCGACTCGTAAGAATTAGGCTACGATATCTTCATCTTCCTTCATTTTTAGTTGTTTGAACTAACCTCTGTAAGTCTGAAGCTTTGTTTCTTTGACTTTTGTATCTCCTTCATAAATATTTTGAAGCTTGTCCCAAATCTCTTTAGCGGATTTACAGTGTGCAACTTTGGTGAACACCGTATCCTTGAGACCATTCAAAAGTGCATTTGTGGCTTTGGAATTATTCTCACCGAGTTTTACTGCTTTGTCATTTGTTGGTGGAACTGCTAGTGTTTTGTATCCATCTACAATTGATTTCCAAACTTGAAATCCTTGTGCCTGTATATATGTCATCATCCTTATGCTCGAAAATGAATACTTTTGTCCATCAAACTGTGGTATTCCATTTTTATATGAGTTGGTACTCTCCATTATCTACCTTTCAGTGGTTAAACTGATCTCTGAAGGAACCTTCTCTAATTCCAATTGTTGGATTACTGAGAGGGGGGCTAAATCAGTAGTAGAGCAATTTAATCATTTTTAACCATATAATCCAACTGTTATATCAATGAATCATTATCATCCAATAACTGCAGAGTAAATAAGAAATGAACAAATGAACAAACATACACATACACAGTACACCAGTGTTTTACGTGGAAACCCAAATCGGGAGAAAACCACAGAATGATTTTTCTTATATGTCTTGAAAAATTACATTCATTGGAAGCACCAACTTCCTTTGTTTTCCAGTTGCAACTGGAAGGAGGCTCCAAACCCCTAGTTTCTCAGGCTACAACCTTAGGGAAGCTCCAACTCCCCAATTCTCTAGCTACAACCAGAAGGAGGCTACAACCCCTTATGTTCTCCGACTACAACCGGAAAGTGTCTACAACCACCTATCCTTGCCCCATCCTGCCACCCTGAAGTAGAAGTAGAATGATGGAACCACTGTCAACCTATACCTCAACCTGTAATCAACCAGTACCATAAACAAGTGCATCAACCATGCACCAACCTATACCAAATATCCTGTAATCAACCTGTACCATAAACAAGTGCATCCAACCATTTACCAATTATGTACCAATCATGTGTCAACTACTCATCAAATATGACTCATCAATATGTACCAACATCATCAACTATACACCTCATGTATGTGCCAACTCATTAGCTACTTGTCTCAACCATGTACTCAACATGTACCTCAACCGAAAGCCCTCATTGATTTCATCATCCAAATCTGATTTGTAGCTCTGTAATAGACCTAGTGTATATGATCACATTTCTGCAAACCTTCCTTAACTTCAACAAAAATAGACTAGCATTTTCATCAAACTTTTCTTTAGTCTCACATGCTTAGTTTTGGATTAGTCAACAACCCTCACTTGAAGTAAGCATAACTTTATACCTGTAACGTATAAATATCTGAAACTGGTAAACAATGTTCTTAAGTGTTCTTTATGCAATTCCTCCAGGTGTCACTACTTGGAACCTCTCAGAAAAGGAGTTATAGCAAAAATGGCATACTTTGTTGAATTTTGGATTATTCTAGAGAGCGACCTTATAGAGCGTTCCCCACACGGAATATTTATTGAATTTATCTAAACCTATTACAAAGAATAAGAAATATTGTACCATAACCAACACATTTTGTTTCACTGAATTTGGATCTGTTATGAAGAATTGATGACGTTTTTACCTGAAACACCTTTTTTTGACTAGTTTCAAGATTGGCCACAAACCCTATTGTCCACGAAGTGTAAATCCAAAAATACAATGACCCACAAGCTGAATTTTTTACCACAGATACTTGGATATGTTTTCTCAATGGAATAGTAATTTCAAGGTCTGAATCATTATAGAAAACAAGTTATAGCAAAAATGGTGAGATGACCTGTAAATAACATACCTTAGAAAGCACCATCAAAAGAATTTATCCTTCCTTTTATTTCGGCCTTGTTTTCTTCACCTTCCCTCAGAATTTCGGCTTAGATATCCTTTCTTACCTCAGAAACCTATATATATTCAATTTTCTCAAGTGTTATTAAAATGAGAGAGCCTTTCCTCTTATTTATACTCTCCAAGTAGCTTCCTTAAAAACATCTTCTAGGTCACTTGGCTCCACTTTCCTTATTTTAGGGTTATCCCACTTCTAATTTCTCCATTAAATTTATTATTGAAATAAT
>ML782293.1:464914-482403 GCA_009831015.1 Picea engelmannii
TGCATTCTCATCAAGGACAATACATATTATATTACATCAATCATAAATCAATCAATCCTTTGACATCAATCAATCACTTGACATCAATCAATGACATCAATCAATCAAACCATTGGCATCAATGACAACATGATCCAACAATATTTACATCAAACAATATTGGGTCCATTACCCAAACCTTTGTGTTGTGGGGATTTCTTCAAGGGTTGACATCAAGGATAACTAACCTTAGTCAACATTGTGTGGCACTGATAATGTCTCGGGATATCATCAATAGAGGCATCTGGGATAGTCATCGTAAGCCCCTCCAAGTTATGTTCTATAGTCTCGTAGTCAATAGCAGCTACTCCTGCTACGTCAACTCTCTCCCCTCGCCTCTGGATGGGGGATGAACCTAGAGGTCGATAAGGTCCCACGTCTACTTCATCAAAGAGAATTTGATTAGTCATCAGATAAAGAACATAAAAAACATTTTATATTAAAAATCATAAAAACATCATAAAAACAAAATGTTCATCTTACCTATGTCCCCCCATTTGGAACCCTCAGGAAGAACCAAGTCTGGATCTCCACAGAAATCTAGTCCAGCATAAGCATAGTCGTCGACCATAAGCATATAGGTCCTCAACCAGTCAAAGAAAACATCATTATACTTAATGATAGGACTAGTCACATGTTGTGCCATGAGGTTGACCCACCTCTTCATTCTTGGATCCTGTGGGGCAGGTATACCACACTCTACCTGAAAGCATAAAGATGGGACCCTCTATAGGAAGAAGGACACCAAAATCAAATTGTATCCAAACTGTTTCAACTCACCACTCCTACACTTGGTCAATTGTTTTTCCATGCTTCTGAGAACCTCGTCACACCATTTGAAAACTCGGGGCTCCATACATTCCAGTGCATAATGGAAATAGCTCTGAAGAGCCATATGGGGAGTTGTACTCCCTGCCATGCATGTGTTGGTGTAGAGGATGGTCCGTAGAGGCAAGTATTGGACATCTCTTATAGCGACTTTACCGCTATGCTTTTGAGTACCTAGCATGCAATGTGCACTGATATAGTGGCTCATAGGCTCGCCACCTCCCCTGCTACCTGTAATCATAACTTGAGACCCACAACAAGATATCCCGGTCAATAAGTAGATATCATCGATATCTATCATAAGAATGTGAGCACCGACACAAAACGCCTTTTCGTTCACATCCCACATGTGAACTAGGTATTCGAGTAACCTCAACTGGGCCCTCATGCCTTGGACCTTGAAGAATTTTAATAGTCCACACTCTCGGAGGCCATTTACTATTCTCGGGCCATTCCTAGAAAATTCGTCTTCCTCCTCGCGCTCTCTCTCTCTCTCCATTCCAACATTTTTACCATGGAAAACTTGCAATGGAACATAAAATAGAGATTAGCTTCTGTATCTCCTCCCTGGAAACATTCTTTTTGGTAAATACATCTCCAAAAACTTTTTGAACTACACATGTCACAAGCTTGGGCGTTTGTACAATGTAGAGTTGTCGTAGGCTAGGTTTAAGGCTGCCTGCGATGACCCTGGGTCATTGCAGGGCTCGATATAGGGAACCTGCAATGACCTCTATGCATAGGTACCCTTGAAAACTTAACTCAAAAATTCATTTCTAACCAATGAAAAATGAATTTTGATCCATGGAAGTTGAAAGAGATGAACATTACATGTTTTGCAGAGACCATTTGTCGAATGATCAACCGTGCCTTCCGCAATCGACAGCGGAAAATCGAGGTAAATAGGGGGTTTTGGAACAAACTTTGGGTGGAATAACAATGGAATAGTGGAATAAAGTTTTACCCATTTTTATTGACTTTTTCACTTTTTCATTTATATTTTATATTATTTTATATATTTAACCTAAACCCTAAAGTCCTAACGACATTGCAAGTGTTTGATTTTTTGCAGATTAAAAATCTAGTACTGAAACATTGAACAAGGATATGCCTTTTTGGTTTGCTTTTATGCATTTGTCGCATGTACAGATTCTTTTAGGGTTTTTCAGGAAAACCTCCGAGCTTAGTTTTTGTTTTTTCTCATGCTTGTACATCAATGAGAATGTAACTGAGTATACATTTATCATTTTTTTGGACTCATAATGGTAACACGAAAAATGAAACCTATGGAGTATACTTTAAGCTCCTTACATGCTCCATAAAAATGAAAAGATTGTCGAGCGACCTTGTTCTTTTCACGCTCATAAAAGTATTTGAAGAAAAAATTTGATGAGCAGTAGGTTATCACTTTTTCGGTCTCATCGAATTAACTTATGAAAAAGGAACTAATGGAGTTCTCTTTAAGTTTTTTTTAGACTCTCTAAACATGAAAAACCCTCAAGTTTTCTCTATTTAGACTTGTTAAACAAACATCGAAAGACCCATATGGGAAGGAACCACTCCTTCTTAGGGTTCGTTAAACATACTCTGAGGGACTCATCCGAAGGATGAGCTTACATCAACAAGCATATGTTATCCTCCTCAAGCTTCCCTAAAAATAAAGAGGTACTCGCCATAAATGGTGGGGGGAATTGGGAAAGAAATGTGTCTCTGCATCTGTGTTAGTGGTAGTAATAGTCACTCTTGAACATGACACCTCCCTTCATCATTGAATCCGGGTTGGGAAATCCATTTGTCTCTCATTTGACCATCCACATGACCATATGTTTGGTCCTCCTTGAGTCAATGCTACCAATATCATTGTTGTGTCATTCATATGTTCAAGAGAAGTCTAGCCTTAATAATCCTCCTATTGAGTCATCCATCTTCAATTATAAATATTCTACCATGTCGGCCTTCCCTCTGTCAGTTTCAAATCACTTCACGTTCTGATCTACCTCAAATATGTTATTTATTTCATGTCATTGATGGGGGATACATCAAGGACCTCCTGTGACGAGTCTTTTCCTGTCGACTTCAACTCATTATCCAAGAAGAAGACTTAGAAATCATTCAGTAACTTAGAGCCTACATGCCTCAATGGAAGGTTTCTTCGCTTTCAACAGTGGGTTCACATCATTGACCCCTGATTGGAATATTCCATCGAGTGTTCGACTTCAACTTATTTTACTCACATTCGTTGGATTGTACTGGGGTACCTTGGGAGTCATTGACATTAATGGTGATCTCCCTCTCACTTGTTAATGGTTTTCATCATTGAACGATAATCAAGTGGTTTCTACCATGTTCGACTCCAGCACCTTTAATCGCATGGTCAAATTAGTACTTAGGGACAATGGAAATGAAGACCCTGGATCATACAATTTTGGTCCAGGTTGCAACGGAGTATTCATAATTTGTATTGACACATATATCCACTTTGTATGTCTCATGGCTATCTCCGAATTTGAGTCATTTTAGTGCATAGATCCGCAGTGTATTCTATGTGGCTATGTTGATTCACATTGACATGGATCCATAGTGTATATTTAGTGGCCATGACTCATTTGACATTTTGTAATCTGAGTATGGGAATGCCTACCTCAGACAATGGTATATTATTCTATCAATGCTTGATTGTTTGCAGGTTCCCGATCTATGCACCCCTTGTTTCTAACACACACATTCTACAAAGTATTTCGGTTGTCACGAGATCCAGCCTCATACTTTGGGGGGGAATTCTATTACACATTATTTTGGTCATCTCAGTGATCCATTGACAACATGTGTTCATGTTCCCAAAAACAGCCTTTCTTCATGAGGAAAGTGACTGACTTTCTTTTCTCAAAAACCCTACTACGAAAGGTCATCGCATGTTGCACCATATGCAGGGTGTGACGATGCTTGATCATCGCCCTCTTCTCTAAAGCTGGGATGTGATGTCTCCGTAGGTTGTTCTACAACTAGGGTGCGATGATGTCAAAAGACTAAGAAAAGGTCAAGTTTCACGAAAGTTCTAGAAGATGAGGTGGCGTATGTATGGTTGGGATCTTACTCGTTTATCTGATTTGGTGGGATCATCCTAATATCTTTAACCATCTCTCTTTCCCTTATATAAAGAAGGATTTCTCATGGAAAAGGATAAGGTTAATGAAGGTTGAATAGGCTAAGATTGTATGGAGAGTTCTGCATTGGATCATTCTTGAGAGCCTCATTTCCGTTCATCAAGTCATTGTGGATATTCTTCATTGAATATTGGAGCAAGTGTGTGTGTTGGAGAAAAGGATCATTGCTTTCATTTCAATATGATACAGTGATATATTTCTTTCCCATAAAACATGCTTTGTTTTATTGTATGATTCCTTGATCACATACATAGGTTCTCATTGAGTATATTATCACTTTCACTTTGGTTGGCTTGTGTTCCCTTGCAAATTAAATATCATAGGAGCATTGGAGTGGAGCTAGGACGACAACGGCAAGAGGAAACTATATTTAAACAGTATGTTGCCTATATCTAGTTAAATAGTAAACTCAATGATTAGAGATTAAGGAAAGCATCATATTCTCTTTTGTTTTGTTCTAGATCTAGGAGGATCTAGGGAGATCTGTTTATGTTTGCATTTACTGATAAGTCCCATAACATCGGTGGGTATAGGTGGGTGGCCACCAATATCCACCTAGATCACAATCTACAAAATTGGTCAGACCATCTCTGATACCACTTGATCTAAGAAATTTTGTGAGATCTTTCTCTACAAAAATACTCCAATGAGGACCTTTCACTGATATTTAATCACATATGAAAATGAACAAATAATCATTAAGAATTTCATATAAACGTGAGAAAATTGTCATCATGATGTGCATATGTGCAATTAAAATCTCTACTTAATCAAGCGAGAATGAAAATAAAACTCACACATATATTTTGACACACATGTGTTAATAGAGTTCACCAGAACCTTATGGCTACGTCTTTGTATCCACTTGGAATACAAATCACTTTATTATCCTTCCTTTAACAGGTTTGAAGCCTTCTCACGAAATGTGGCACATGCTCCTTACAGGGATAAAATCCCATAGCAGCCTTCTCTTGTACAAAGAGAAATTAATGTTGAAATATTGTAACTGCAAAGAGTATTCTATTTATTATTGAGTTATTATTCATCTAATCAATCCCCTTTTGTTGATTGATCATGTCGGGCATTGTAATTGACCAAAGCCCCTTTTGTGGATTGGTGAAAACCTAATTGTATTAGGAAAATTAAGAATTCATCCCCTAGGCCTTATTAAAGTGGTTTTAACCACTAAGAAGAAAGGTTGGCCCTACCTAGTGAAGAGACACCTTTCCAGTGTCTGCTAGCTTGTATAAATAAAGGAAGCCAATGCCTCATTTTTACACTCACTCATTCACTCATCAAGTGATCAAGTTTGGAAGATACAGTTGGGAGAAGGAGGAAGAGAGAGCTGCATTGCTCAGTGTTGGATATTCTCTATTGTTTTGGTTTGTTGTCTTGGCATTGTATTAGCTATCTATATTAAGGAAGTTTTTGTTGGGTTTTCTCCCCCATGAGGGTTTCCCAGGATAAATGTTGTGTATCTTGTGATTGTGTTTCTCTCAATGATCCTACCTATGCTATTGTTATCTAGTAAATTGAAAATAAACTTAATAATATCTCAAAACTTAACATAGTATCAGAGCTAAGCTAAAGAGAGGACCTTTCAGTGGATAAGAAAAAACATCATTATTGTCGTACAAGAAAATTAGGGATTTTTGTTGGAGAGGAAATTTTTCCTAAAAACCATCTAGAAAAGTGTCCTACCCTAGTGAATCTTTTGGAAGCTTGAGCGCACCTTTTCAGTTGACAAAGCCTCTATAAAGTCAAACCCTAGTTTTTTATCGGCACCAGAAAACCAGAAGTACTAGAAAACTAGAAAAACTAGGAAACTAGAACCAATACCAGAAGTACCAATCCGGATTTCCATAGGTCAAGTTTCAAGGGGAAAAATTTTCAAGGGGAAATATAACATCTCCAACAAACTCGCCTCAGCCTAGTGCATCTAGTCCCTGGATCAAAATTTCAAAATTTGAAGTTTGAAAAATTAGGGTTTCCTCATAAAACCCTAAGTTGTATTTTTAGTATCAGTTGCAGTACTAGTTGCAGTCACCCTTGAAGTTTTTAAAAGTGTTGATAAATATTACCGCTTCTACCAGATGGCACCACTACATGCAAATACTATCAAAGGTATTTACTCACATATGTTTAAACTATTAATCTTTAAAGGGTATTTGTAGGAGAAGGGATTTCTTTCCATAGATCCAGAAGGATCTTAGATCCAACACATTCATAGGAATAATGCAACCTAGGTCTGATTATTCCGATATGCATCTATTTGTTATGACATTATTTTTATCTAGGTTTCATGTTGAAGCTATGACCATCATACTAACCTTTGTTCAAAATTAAAGTCAAGGTATTAGACTGGTTAAAGTTGAGATCATAAAGGTCATGGGTGCGGCGTAGTGGTAAGGTCGGTCATGTAACGACGGTCAGGTCTCTGGCTCGAACCTGAACATGGTCGTTGCTCGTTGTTTGATTTACCATTCTGAGCCAAGCTCACCACCTTTATATCTAAAATATAATTTTCTTACCTCTGCAACAGAATCGAGATGGACACTCCGGGTGCTTCACGACGTCTCTGTGGCTAGGGTTAAACACTAGCCGCTCTCCCCTCTGCAGCTCGGCCTCTTGGACGCAGCTACTCTCTCTTCAATGACCGCAGCTCCCTCTTCAATGACCGTAGCTCTCTCTTCAATGGCGGCTTCCTCTCAGCTAGCCATGCGCGGTTCCTCTCCAACATAGTCCCTCTTCAATGGCGGCTCTGCCCAACACGGTTTTGCAGATCAGCTATGCGCAGTTCCTCTCGCCCCCGGCCCTTCAGGTAGCGTCCCAACTTCCTACAGTGAGGCTTTTAAATCAGAAACCTCAGCTCGCTCCTTCCCATCTGTCTCGTGCTCGGTCAAAGAAGCTCCAACGATCTCTCGTCTCATGGGCCAGGAGGCTGAAGATGAGGAAGTTCACTTTTGGGAAAATGCTTTAATCTGTCGGTTTAATGGACTTTGGCCATGGCTTGGGGATCTCAATGGCTGGATCTCAGCCCACTGGAAGCCTCTCATCAAGGAAGATTTGTTCATTCACCTCTGCTCGAAGGGTTTCTTCATTGCAGAGTTTGATCTAGCAGCAAATCGGGATTTGATCCTAGCCTCTTGCCCTTGGTTTTGGGGAAACTCAAGTTTGTGCATGATGGTATGGACTCCTTGCTTCAATCCTCTAACTACTGTTCTTTCTTCTTCTCCAGTTTGGGTCAGACTCCTGAATCTTCCCTTGCATTTTTGGGGCGAAACTTCTCTTCGATATATTGGATCAGCATTAGGAAAGTTTTATTTTGCAAGCACAGAAACTAGAATTCATAGCACCACTTCATATGCTAGAATCTGCGTGGAAATGGACTTTAGAAAAGGGTTTCCAGTAGAAATTATTTTGGGTTGCAAAAACTACACCTGGACCCAAAAGCTAGACTATGAAAGAATCTCACTGCGTTGCAGGGCTTGTTTCGAAACAGGGCACATAGCAGCTCAATGCACTAAGGGAAACAGGAAAGCGGGAAAAAAACAACGTAAATCAACCTGGTGGGAAGGCTCCAATGAAGATCATCAACTAATTATTACAAACACCCAAAAATCTTCTTTAGAACCAGACCCTCTGAGCCTTGACTCCAAAGGCATGTCTACTCAGGAGACACCTCCGAATCATTCCAAGAACGTCCCTCATTCGAAGAGTAAAGCTTAAACTTCTCTTGATCCGGGAATAGAAAGTATTAAGGCTCCAGACACTCCTGATACAAGAATAGAAAGCAAAGTTCTTTTCATCCCCCCACCTCCTTCAAGTTGGGCAGACGAGGCCGATAAAGACGATAAAGATGAAGCAACATTGACATCCCCAAAGAAAACAAGTCCCCCGGATCAGGAAAATATGGGCATAATTGATCAACAACAACATCACTACCTGCCAAAGAAGGTTGGGCAACAGTTGAGAAGAGAAAAAAGACACCACCAGAAACACAACCAATGATGACCAGAAGTCGATCCGAAAAGAAAAAATAATCAAGAGTTCCTTTAGTCAACTATTAGGCCATCAATTTGTTCGAATTTATTCATGTAAGGAATCATGGAATGCAGTGTACTTGGATAATTGGAAACATAGGAAAGTGAACTTGAAATCCGGTAAGATAAATCGGAAACTATACTTGGGATTTTTTTTTGATGTACTTTTTTCAGGCGAGGCCGATGATCTTTTATCAATACAATCATAACCGTTTCTGTTTTAAAAAAAAAAAAGTTGAGATCATAGAGTTTATTCTCTAACCCAACCTTCTGTCAAGATAGAATATATAGAAGACAGGTTGAATAAAGCACTTGTCATCTTGAGTGAAGGAGACTTGGAAGAAAATCAACATACTCATTCTTAAGTACAAGGCTCTAGGTTCCGGGTTTGATTAATTAAATTGATAATATTCAAAGTTTCACATGACAAGTTGATAACTACCCCTTTACAAGTAAACACTATAGTTGAGGTAGAAGTCTTTGAAAAATATTATACTTGTTAGCATGTGAGCATATTGATATAAATGCTTAATGTAATCATTTACTAGATACAACTAACATCTCCTCTAGGAGAAACGTCTTGTGTTGGTTCTAGGATACCATGGAGGAATGCTTGATCACAACACTAGAAGAGTGTTGATCTCATTTCATATTGTATTTCTTACTTTTGACCTTTGTTTCAGGAAGGTCATAAGCGATAGCTCTAAAGGATCTACTGTGACGAGTATTCATGCTATAATTTTATTACTATTATCAAAAGAGTATTATTCTTACTTGATGTTGTGTTGACCAGGTTCCAGGTCATAGGTGATAAACCTGAGGAAGCTATAGTGAAGGGTACAGAAGGAAATAGATTAGATAAGACATGAAAAAGACTATGTACATGACCATATACATCCTTGTACCAAAGAAGATGAATAAAAAGTTATTTTTGCGATCTATAGTATCTCATATGCAGATTGATTGTAAGGAGCAGAAGGCTCCAAAGATGACTGAACTTTAGAACAAGAACTCACAGTAAACTTGTTCAAAGGATAATGAAGCCACCTTGACAGGAAGTAGAATTCGTTTGAAGTCTGACTCATATTTTTATATTTAGACTTGGCATTCAACACCAAGTATATCATGTAAGAGATGATGAAGTCCTTGTAGACTCAGAAGAAATCAAGAACAGAGTGAGCCTGATCTCAAAAAGGTTTAGATGAAGAGACGTCTTCTAGGACTAGGAGACAGATTCCATGAGAAGACTAGATCATAACTTCATAGACAACTAGGAGATATTAAATCTCCTAGAAGATTCCCTTGTTTCAGTGACAAAGAAGGAAGCCAGTCAGAAAGACTGGGATATGTATTTTTCATGAGACTAGAAGAAAAGTCAGTATTGACTTCCAAGATTGATCCAACAGATCAAGCATGTTGCAGATGTACAAATTATAATGTGTGTCCAGAGGATTATCCTAGGAAGATGGAGAATAATATGACAACACACTTACTCCAATAATTGAAGAAATAGTTCCAGTATTCATAAAGACAACCCGAACAACCATGATTCATATATAGTATGAGATGCACGGGGAGAAATCCCCATATTTAAAATTGAGTGGAATTCGATGCAGTACATTAGTTGGGTCATGGAGACATGACTACAATAAAATATAGAGTTACCTCCATGAAAGAAGAAGAGCTACCTTCAATATCAGTTATTGAGCCACTCTCAGTTTTAGATGAAGTTGTTGACGTGATAAAGTAGAGGAATTACTTTCAAATTTCAGCAATCACAATGAGAATGGAGCAACCATTCTCAGCTTCAGAGAAGCTCCAGGTGCAGATTGTCAGTTACAGAAGGAACAGTTGCAGAAAGAGGAGAGGACATACTCTTAGGAAGTGAGACAGATAATGCTTTGTAGAAAGCACATAGAGCTAGCACATGATTTTGCAGATTGAGTTGCAGTTGAGCAAGTGTACCAGGTTGGTACAAAGTGATGTGAAAATTGGATTTGAAGTTGAAGATAGAAAGACCCATGTATGCAATATGAAGCAAGCTCCTAGATCTTGGTATGGAAGAATTGACAATTTCCTGACGAGCTTGGGATTTACCAAGAGTAAAGCCAATTCTAGCCTTTACTTCAAGATTATGAGCCAGTTATATTATTGTTGTATATGGATGACTTATTCTTATCTAGAGAAGAAAATCTCATCAAAAAATTGTAAGAAGAAGCTCACTGCAGAATTTGAGATCAAAGACCTAGGCCTGATGCATTATTACTTAGGTCTTGAAGTTTGACAGAGCCCAGAGAAGATATTCCTTAACCAAGGGAAGTATGCAGTTGAAATACTAAAGAGGTTTGATATGTTGGAGTGTAAATCCATGAACACACCCATGGAAACAAAGTTGAATCTCCTAGTTGATACCTCGTTAGAATTGGTTGATGATATGTTGTAGAGTCAAATTATTGGTTCGGTAATGTATCTGACAGATACCAGGCTAGATATATGTTTTTCCTTGTGTTAGTATCGGGTAGAACCCAGACGTATTCACCTTGATGATGCAAAACATGTGATGAGATACCTTAAGTGTACATTGGGTTTTGGTCTTTGTTATACTAGAGATCATGACTTCAGACTGAGTGGTTATACTGATTCAAATTGGGCTGGAAGTGTCTCTGATAAAAAGAGCACCCCGGGATGTTGTTTTAGTCTGGGGTCATTCATGATATCATGGAAGAGTAGGAAGAAATCAAGTATTTCTCTCAACACAACATAAGCGAAATATATTGCAGCATGGTCCGCTAGTGGTGAAGCCATATGGTTTCGGATGGTGTTGACAGATCTATTTGATCTGGAGATGGAAGACATTGTGATTCTATGTGATAACCATAGTTGTATAAAGATGATGTGTTCCATGATGAGTCGAATCACATAGAGATACAATATCACTTCATTCATGATATGGTGTAGAGATGAGCCATAAAGCTCCATTATATTGGCACAGATGAACAGGTTGTTGATATGTTGACCAAGCCTTTATCTTGTGTAAAGTTTAATAACTTTCGAGACAAGATTGGTGTAGTCCGAAAGGACCTCCCTCAAAAGGGGGAGTAGTGTTGATGCCATCCTAGTGCTGAATATTTACAGCTTCGTGCTCATTTTTTTGTGATGCCAGCCTAGTGTTGAAGATTTCCAGCTTCGTGCTCATTTTTTTGTGATGCCAGCCTAGTGTTGAAGATTTCCAGCTTCGTGTTGATGTTGTTGTGATGTCAACCTAGTGCTGAAGATTTTTAGCTTCGTGTTGATGTTGTTTTGATGCCATCCTAGTGCTGAAGATTTCCATCTTTGTGTTGATGTTGATGTGATGCCATCTTCGTGTTGAAGATTTCCATCTTCGTGCTGATGTTGTTGAGATGCCAGCTTCATGCTGAAGATTTCCAGCTTTGTGCTAATGTTGTTGAGATGCCAACTTCGTGTTGAATATTTATAGCCTGGTGTTGATGTTGATGATGCTCTAGCCTTCGTGTCGTGATGTTGTTGTTGTTGATGTTGTATCATCCTTGTGTTGTTATTGATGATGATGATGATGTATTAGTGTTATAATAATCCATGTTGATGCATATGATGATGATGTCATTCCAGCTCCTTGTTGTGGATGATGATATTGATGATGAGAAAAACTTATGATGATTTATAGATATGTCATTCAGTGTTCCAAATGTTGTTGATGTTGTTTCCCTCTCTCTCTCCTGATGATGTTGTAGAATATCCTTCTTGTTAAGGGGGAGTGTTGAAATATTGTAATTGCAAAGAGTATTCTATTTATTATTGAGTTATTATTCATCTGGGCAATCCCCTTTTGTGGATTGATCATGTCAGGCATTTTAATTGACCAAATACCCTTTTGCGGATTGGTCAAACCCTAATTGTATTATGCAAATTAAGAATTCGCCCCCCATGCCTAATTAAAGTGGTTTTAACCACTAAGAAGACAAGTCGGCCCTTCCCAGTGAAGAGACACCTTTCCAGCGCCTACCAGCTTATATAAATAAAGGAATCCAATGCCTCATTTGTACACTTACTCATTCACTCATCAAGTGTGCAAGTTTGGAAGCTGCAGTTGGGAGAAGAAGGAAGAGAGAGGCACATTATTCAGGGAGAAGAAGGAAGAGAGAAAGCATCTCAACCAACATTAACTTCCCCTTGAGACTAAGAAACCACTTGTGATAAAGTGAGGAAGAATCCCAAACCAACTCATGAGACTCCCAACTTCCTCTTGAAATTAGGAAACTATTTTGTGAGGTAGGATTCTCACATAAAACTAATTTCCCCTTAAAACTAGGAAACTAATTTGTGAGTTTGATTTTCTCACTTAATTTTTATTTTCTTTTTACAAATTAAATGAAAATACATGAACACATTATGCTAAAAAATATTAATCATTTTTACAATATGAAGCATTAAAATATTCCTTTTAAACTTTGTCACCTATCATCATTAATCATTTTAAAAATCTTTTCATGGTGTACAAAGTAATGAATCCTTGTGTGGAGATCCTCTTGGATCGGGAACATTGCCAAAAGAAGTCATGACTCTAACATATGATAGGTGAAGTATGGAGATACAAGATGATTGGAAAAAAACACTTAAGATGTAGACAAAGACTCCAAATTGGTGAATGATTGTAGAGGAACAAGAAGGCATATGTATTTTTTGTCACATGCATTATTATCTCTTGTTGATATGTGTAGCCTTGAGTGGAAACATTTTTTAACTGTAAAAGTCATTCCTAAGTCTGCTTGATAAGGTGTTGTAGCTATAAGACATGTTTTATTTCATCTACTTGTTCCATTAAGATCTATATCTAGAATCTTAGTTTGGGTGCCACTCATAAAATTCCCTATCAACTTTGTTGAACATTGTCATTCTGAAAGAGATTGGCAATTTAAGTGAATTTCTTAAAATTGACTCTAGCCAAGTTGAAAAAGGCATGATGACCTCCTCAAGATATGCGTAAAGGTTGACTTGAGTGTAGGGCTAAGAATTACTAATCATATCATGATACACTATGGGTTATCATTAATAGTCTCATGTTTTGGATTATGAACACATAACTTTTTGTTACCAAGATGTGTTCACAAACATGACATGTTGAAGATTCACATCCAACAACATTGCTCCCTCTAGTGGAAAAAGATTAAATTCATAAACCTACAAGACAACAACCAAAATAGGAAACTCCAAACCCTCCTTTGACTTCCTCTTTATTGGAGGTTTTGCTAACCCATTTGTTAAGCAAAAAATTATCATGAATCCAAAATAGAAAATAAAAAAACATCAAAATGTTTAGAATAAACAATGTTAAAGTTATAAGCCTTATTAATATGAGAAGACCTATAGTATTTAACCATTCATTAGTTTGCTTTAACTACAAATATTTTTCTTATTTATTATTATAACTATTATTATGACTATGTATCATTAAACATTTAATTGTAACTACAAATATTTTTCTTATTTATTATTATAACTATGTATCATTAAACATTTAATTGTAAAAATAAAATGAGAATCGATGAGGAGAAATTATGACTGGTTCTGGTCCTTCTAGAAGGAATAGATTAACTAATTTTAATTATTTTTACATTCTCGGAATAGATATATTACTTTAACAAATTTGGGCATTCTAGAAGGAATGGACGTGGGACCAGTTTTAAGAAAGAAGTTTCCATTTCTATTAATGTGAACAGGAGAACGAAATGGATAAAAGTTTCTTTTGCCAATACTAGATGGATTTGATTATTTTTATATATTTGTAAAATTTATATTTTATTTTATTTTATTTTATTAGTCAATTGGGAGAGTATTGACGGGCTTTTGTCACGGAGAGTAGGTAATATAGAGAGACAACTCACGGGGTCACACAAACGGTGAGACAAATCTGTCTTGTCACCTCATCATCAATTGATAATGAAAATGCATATATATGATGAAAGTCAGGTTTTCCCGAATTGACATGTAACAATTTGTTAATAATTCACTTTGATAATTATTCCTACTACTTGAAGAGAAATGGATATTCTACCATTCTTAAATTTTATTTTCCTATTACAAATTTAACCATTTAGCTTTTTCCTAGAGGCTTAGTGAATATATCTACCACATTGTAATTTGTAAAATGGATTTTCTACCATTTTTAGATTTTCTTTTCCTATTACAAATTTAACCTTTCCTAGAGACTTAGTGAATATATCTACCACATTGTAATTTGTATTATAGTATATCATATCAATTTTTTTTTATTGAATTTTTTCTATCACAAAATGATGTTGATTTTTAATGTGTTTTGATTTTTCATGATAAATTGGATTATTTGTCAATTTTATTCAGCTTTGATTATCACATTTGATAGATCTAGGTATTCTTTTCCTTTTTCACGTGTCTTCAAGAATACACCTTAGCCAAATTGCTTCACAAGTGGCACTACACAATGCTTTATACCCAACTTCAATTGAGGACAATGAAATAGTTGGTTGTTTCTTCCTACTCCAAGATACAATTTCAAATCATATACTGATCCAAGTGGATATTGGTGGCCACCTACCCCTTCTTACTGGAAACTTTGTTTGACCTGGGCTCACAAGTCAACTTGATATTTGAAGAGATTGTGAAGAAATTGGGACTAACCACAAAACGCCACAAGAAACCTTACCCTCTTAGTTAGGTGCATGATGATGCAAAACTTCAGGTTGCCAGACAATATAGATTGAGGTTTATTATTTCTTCTAAGTTGATAGATGAGGCTGATTTGGATGTGGTTTATTTGGATATATGTGGTATTGTACGAGGGAGTCCTTATCTTTATGACAGAAAATATATCTTCTTCTCGAAAGAGAACAAATACCATCTCACAAAAGATGGAGTGGAATATATTGTTAAATCTCATAGTGGGAAGATGCTTGGATATATTGTTAAAGCCCAAGTTGCAGGATGACCAGATACACTATGTGAAACATGCATACAACCGAGCCTTGCACTCTTCGATGAAGATTTCACCATTTGAGACATGTTTTGGGTATCTACCTAAGACACCCTTTGACTTGACATTTGGAAAACATGTCGACTCAAGTGAACAAAGAGATGAAGACATATCCCACAAGTTCATCTAAAGAATTCAACAGGTACACCAGACAATTCAATAACAGTTGGAAAAGAGTCAAGCACAATACACATCTCTCCATGACAAGCACAAAGTTGATCACCATTTTCAAGTCTGAGATCAAGTGTGGCTCCACATCAACAAAGATAGGTTGAAGGGAGAAGGCAAGAAGCTCAAACCCCTCATATATGGACCCTTCACCATCTTGGAGAAGATCGGCACAATTTTTTTCCTCCTAGATCTACCACCGTACATGCAAATATACTCAGCTATAAATGTAGAGAATCTGAAACTTTATGAACCTCCAATGATCATGGATCAAAGGGAGAGTGTTTTGGTACCTTAAGTGGGCCGGTTTTCTCCTGAGTATTTGGATGATTTAAAGTAATATATCATCCTAGACATAAGGAAAAGAACTTCATGTAGGGGCGATGTTGAATATCTTCGAGTGCGACTTAAGGGCACACATCCAAACAAAGAATGATGGATCGAGAAGGAGAAAGTGAGGGAGAAATTCCCTCACCTATATATTGATTGATAAGGATTTTGGAAGCCCAAAAGCTTATTAGTGGGGAGGAATGATCTAGGAGGGTATAAAAGGAAAAAACTTCAAAGTCCTCAAATCTCATAAAAAAACGGCATCAAGTCCAAGATCTCATCGCGACCTTTCCAATGGCATGAACGACACCTCAAATGGAGTCTGAATGAAGAAGATATGACCAATCAAAGTTCCGGTCAACCCTAGTCAAATCCAATGATGACGTCAACATCCATACAGGTGACAACAATAGTCAACCATGCAGGGGTGATGTTAGCATGACATCATGCTGACATCAGCATGCCAACGTGGCACCACCGAGGGGTTGACAAGTGGCATGCACAATTGGAATTTTTTGTGGCCACATGGGCCAATTGGAAGGTGACACATAGCACCCCCAGCAGGCACCATGTGGCACCACCCAAGAGATGACACATGGCCTTCTAATTGGATAAAATGCAGGAGGCTGAATGAACGTAGGTGGAAAATGACAGGGTGCCATGTGGCCCAATCACAGGGAACCATGCAGTAGCCCCGAAATGCCCAATGAGGGCCTGAAATCCAATGACCAAAAAAATCATTATACCGCTAGACAGTCCAACAACCACATTAAACATAAAATCTGGAGGGAAAATGCCATAATATCGGGGGTTATCATTGATTATGGGATCTGTGCAAGGGTCCCATCAAATTTTGGCACGAAATTCTATTTTATACCAATAGTAGATCAAATATACACGGTATAAACCATATGTATATTACCATATATGTGTATATTGTTATAACAAATGGTTAAAATGGGGATCTGTGGGGTTCAACCCTTGGACCTACCCAAAATAAACTCTAAATTAATCCTTACCTACTGCTTGGGCTATTATCCTGATTATAAACTTTGCTCCCTACTTTTTATTTAAACCATGTTTGTTCATCCATCAAAGGGGGGTCCATGCAAAAAATCCATACGACGACATGATTTTCTATGCAAGTACATGAATAATTGAAAACTCCAGTGGAAGGCAAACCGAGGTTAAGTTCCTAGGATGACCTAGTATGAGCATTGACAAAATTTGACGTTTTGACAGTCATTTTGGCATGATTTCTTGCCACAAATCCAATTGTGTAGTCAAAATTTGCATCTAGACAATGGATCTTTAGGCCATTTTCAGTTTTGAGGTATAGCCATGTATTTGTGCCAAATTTTGCTGAGATAATATAAAGGCATCTCCACTTCAAAGTGGGCCCATATATGTAGTCCATTCTTAGGATGAACTTTGTTATCAAGATTTGTGTTATTTCCATATTTCTCATCATTTCTTCATAGTTGTTCCTTCTTTATTTATGTTGTACATAATCTTTATTAATGCTCTATGAGGCAATTCATGTAATGGTCATCAAACAAAAGATCCCAGATCAACGAGATACAATTATTCATACAATTTCACCATTAATATAATACACAGTTGTGCCAGGAAACAACCAATCCATGCATCAAGCAAACATAAACATCCAAGAATGCATTCACAGACACTAGTCTTGATCTGGATTATTTTCGGCACGAAATGAGAGGGGAGATATAATAAAGAATGTATAGAGATATTGCAGATATTCAATAATATAACAGAAATGTATCAGAGATGCAACCATAAACACAGATATACAGTAATACACGATTTCTATTAATCAAAGAAATGTACAGAGACTGTAAAAATACAGAGTGAAAGACTCGCTAG
>ML782293.1:485139-518479 GCA_009831015.1 Picea engelmannii
CGCCAAAAGTCATGTGGGCCCCGTTTGGGTAAGTTGGTGCATCAACTTCCCGGGGTCGTAACTTTTGTATACGATCTCCGTTTTAGGCGTGTGATAGCTCGTTGGAAAGGTATCGTCGAGGAGATTCATTTTGGGGGCTCAATCATGCCTTTGGATATCATTTAGAACCTCGATCTCGAAAAAACTTCATTTAGGCCCTCAAAATGGCCCTGGAAGTTAAAACCTCCTAAAAATAGTAAATTGCCAAAATGGCCAGAAAACTGTTTTCAGCCATTTGGAAAAGGTGGGCGGCCCCCAATATCCACTTGGATCAAGTCTATTCACCTTATTCGATACCACGAACATTAGGGTTACTTATCTTTTCATGGACAAAATTAACCAACCAACTAGTTGTGGGTGTTCACCTTTCCACCTGACCATAGGCTCAGCATCAACAACTCTCTACAGTCTAGCCATCCCCGTGCCAAGCCATGATACCACCAGGGAATTCTTCCTCAAATTATTTAGAAGATACAATAATGATCTCCTCATCCCACTATCCCAAGCCACGTCACGTTTTATCATTTTCCCTCCCAATGTCCAACTTACGACCTCTTGCCTCATATTAGGGACCACCACTCTCAAACCAATTCTTCCACCTAAACATGTGCCCTAAGGCTGCTCTATTTCCATGTTTACCTCCTTTTTTTTTCCTTATGTGCATTCTCTTACAAAGGAAGGTTCTGGACCATACTCCTCCTTCTATCAAAAGGAACCCATGGTGATCAAAATGGGACTACAGAGATTCATACTATATTTCACCTATGTGTGATAGTTTTCTATTTCCCTCACATGTTCCCCCATACTTGCATTCATTTGGGGGTAGTTGGTTGTTCAACTACCATCCTCCCTCATTAATTTAGTTTCCTAGAAATCAAAGTGAAATGGTAAAAACTGAATATTTCCAAAATAATTCTTCATCTAGGGGGATGGGTTTCTATTAGTCTAATAGAATATCCTCCTATTCCTCTAGTGGTATCATTGTTAGTGCTTCAAGGCTTCATCCCACAGTCAACTTGTTAGAATTTTCAATTAAACCGAAATACATTCACAATATTTACATGTTGTTGCATGGTAATCACTAATTATGATTAATTACAAGTTGGTGGGGACAAGGGTGTTACAAAGGGAGTATTTGTTGTGTCCCCATTTTTGGATTCCCCTATTTGGTTGTGGAAATGACCTATGTGGCTTATCAGTGAAGTAAAAGGAAGTCAAAAGGGGTTATTTAATGTCACTTAGTTAGAATATGTTATGTATTTAAAGTGACATTAGATCGATCATTTACTTATTTATTATTAAAAGTGACTTTTAATCCTAAAGTGAAAGAAAAAGGGGGATAAGGGTCATATTTGATTTAGTCAAAAAGTGGATAAGGGTTTTGATTTGGTCAAAAATAAAAAGTTCTAGAAGGAATGGATAAAGGATAAAAGAGGGGTAGAGCCTCACTTTGAAATTATGATTTGATCTCTCATTTTGGAAGTGCTCTTGGAGCCTTTGTTTCATTAGGGTTTAGCAAAACCCTACCACTATTGGTTGGGTTTCAATGGTGCAATATCCACCCTAGCTAGGCAAAAGGGGAATCCATCGAGGATTTTCGTTGGAGCTAGACGGAAAGGAGGAGGATCCATATGGGGTCTTCATTGGAACTTCACTTCAGATTTTTTCTTATAGTTAGAGAGATATCGAAGTGTACAGGAGGATTACTTAACTTTTCGGATGAGGCAAAGCCCAGACATTTGCAAGTTTCAGGAGGGTTTCGGAGAAACCAGAGTTAAATGCATCCCTGCGGATCGAGTTAAGGGTGTCCCATGAGGACCTCACTGGTTGCACAACCTCATCACGTGAGGCCCCACTAGATGTCCAGTTGTGTCCCACGAGGCCCTCTGCGTTATGAGTTGCAGAGCTATTTCAGGTACGAGTGGTTGAATTACTGCAATCAATGTGTTGGAGCGACACATCATTTTCTTCAGCAGAGGTTTACACGATTATTGCGATGCAGTGGGAAATATGCCCCCTACCATTAGAGTACAATTGCAACATAAAATTTTCTTCATGTGTTCCTGATACGAAAGACTGCCATAATGCTCCTTCATCATTGCTACATTTTCCTTATTTTCACCTGATCTTGCCACAACCCCTAGGGTCATACTTCTTCTCTCATGTATTCACGTTTACTTCCTGGTAGCACCATAATAGTTGTTACCAGTCTGTTTCATATTAACTTGTTGCAACTTGTCTTCTCCTGCAACTTGAATTCTGATTCAACTCACCTTCTATTGCAACTCAGTGCAACTCAGCTTCTAAGGCAGCTCACTTCTCCTACTATAACTCACCTCTTGCTGCAACTTTCCTCCTGCCATGACTTTCCTTTTGCTACAACTTAGCTCCTTCTGTGATAATCTCTTGATGTAACTCACATACTACTGCAACACACATTTTATTATAGTCCCCTGCTGCAACATATATCTAACTACATATCCTCGGCTGCAATGCATCCATGTTGCAAATTTCCCTATGTTGTGATACATATATTGTTGCAACACGCCCACACCTAGTGTTGTAACACATCTTTAGCCACTTGTCTTCAGCTATAACACACCATGTTGCAACTCATATCTGTTACAACATGTCTGCTTGCTACAACACATCTCTGTAGCACCCTGTTTTCCCCAGTTTGTAAATATAAATATATTGGCCAAGGAACTATGGAAAACTCAAAGGTGTCAATGTTTGATTTGATAGACCTTTGTATAAAAGGTGGATGAATGTAAATTATGTTATTTTAATAGAAAATGGATACGTGTTGCATGATTGCTGAAAAGGGGATGTGCTAAGAGAGACCATGAATGCTACGAAAAGGTGGTGGAGGGGACTAGGAATGGTTGCGTTAACCTCCACCAAACTAGTACTTTGTTGGATTTAATTGCTTAGGATCAAAACAACCCTCTGACCCAGGAATGAATTACAATCAGGATGGTAGGTGGGAAGACCTCCTCAAGAATTAATGAGGGGATGGGGTAGACCTCCCATCTGTAACACTTCCAAAATTGACCATGGTCTGGGAATTCGGGCCACACACAATCTTGATGGAAAAGGAAAGAAAGGAAAGTGTGGGGGTCAGGGAGGAAATCTGTGAAGAGTGCAGAGACAAGAGCCTAAGATCTCGGGTCCAAGGAAGGACTGGAAGAGGAAAGTGAGTTATGATCACAAAAAATAGAGACTGAGTCGGGAGAAGGAGAGTAACCTTTGTCCCTATCTATTATGGTACTGAGAGAAGGAGAGTAACCTTCTTCCCTATCTATTTATGTATTGGGAGAAGGAGAACAACCTTCGTCCCTAACATCCATTGAGATAGAAGAAATATATTGAATCTCAAAGCATCTTCATCTAAGCTCGAGGTGGCCAGTGATAAATCCATTAAGAGTGACTGAGCCTATGGTTGGGTGGAAACGAGCACCCCTTTCAGCAGTCGCATCATGCCTTATGGTTTTGATAAGTGTTTTCGTGCCTTGTGCTTTAAATTGTAAATAATGGATGTGTGCGTGTATTTATATGTCTATAAATGGTTTCTGTATTGAAATGATTAAGTTATGAGTATGTGTTTGTTCCCTTGAGAACTTATACTTATGTTTGATTTTCCATATGCTCCATTTTAATTCCTCGAAGGTGTTTCCCCAGGGAATTACATCACAGTTCCAGAGTCGGAGCAAGCCTCTTGGCATCACTACCATTTCGGTAACCTCATGAGTTTACCTTGGCCTGTTTTAGAGTTGAAAGTTTTGTGAATTAGGGAGGCGTTTCCTTTAGACCAGTACTCTAAGCAACTTTGAACTCGCGCCCAAGTCCCTAACCAAAAACCCAACTAAAAGTAGAGTTCATAGCCCAAGAGTCATATGAAGGTCCATGTGACATGGGTCTAGGAACCCTACGCTAAAAAGACTTAGCTTATGAAGGTTTCGGAAGTTCGGGAGCTCGAAGCTCTGAGATGTCAAATTTCACGATATTCAAAATTACCTAAAATACCAGAGTAACAAGAGCCGTAGATGACTTAAAAACCTAAAAGTGGGGATGGATGCGAGTCATTTATCAGGAGGAGAAGCCATCATGGTTGTCAGATCGACTCAAATACCCACTGGAGTTAACGAATCAAAAACCAGTCACTCGATTAAATTGATTGCTGGGAGTCATAGCCGAGCACGAAGGTGAAATTAGAGGACATGCTAGTTCATGGCCCACAATCAACCAATGTCATTGATCTCGTTGGGAATGGAATATCAATGACCAAGATTAGATCAGAGTCGGGTGAGCACTTCCCATATTACGGAGATTGGACCCAACAATCACCATGAACCATTGATATATGAACAAAGATCGATGGTGGGGAGTCATTGCAGAGCACGAAGGTGAAATTAGCGAACGCACTAGTTCGTGACCCACAATTCACCAATGTCGTTGATCTCGTCAGGTTGGAAGATCAACGACCCCGATTAGATCGAGTTGGGCGAGTACTTTTCAAATTGTGGAGGTTAATCTCTCTGATAAAGAGTGCACACGTTGGGGCCTCACAATCATTGTGAACCATCGATCAGTGAACACATCGGTATTAGCTAGATCATGACCATCAGACCTAGAAAAGTTGATAGGTGGATAGTTGTGAGTCCCTTTGGAAATCCGCAGAGTAATGGGGATCCTTATGTACCATCGATCTGAGAGAAAGGACACGTGTCAACAGACCGTCGAGTTCAGGTGTAAGAACTCCAAGAGAAAGTGATCATGGAGAGGTTGAAACTTCTGAAGCCCGAAGAGCCAAAGTGATTTGCATTTGTCAATCTATGGGAGAAATGCGTCGATAGATCGTCGACTTCGGGTGTAAGAACTTCGAGAGAAAGCGAATGTGGAGAGGATGAAACTCCCGAAGCCCAAAGAGACGAAGTGATTTACAACCATCGATTCTTGGGAGACACACGTCAACAGATCATCGACTTTAGGTATAACCACTCCAGGAGAAAGCGAGTGTGGAGAGGTTGAAAATCCTGAAGCCCGAAGAGACGAAGTGGTTTGCAATCGTCGATCTGTGAGAGACACACATCGATAGATCATCGAATTTGGGTGTAAGCACTCTGGAAGAAAGAGAGTGTGGGGAGGTAGACATTCCTGAAGCCTGAAGAGTCAAAGAAGATCTAAGTAGTCCAAGATAAAGGGACAAGTGTTGTCAAATCCTACACTTTGGAGGAAAGTCACTCCAAGAAAAAGGGAATGTGTTGAACAAGGACTCCCAAAGGCTGGAGAGCCAAAGTTCATCTGAGTCGTTCGTTAGCTGAGGACAGGTGTCAGTGGATCTTCCATTTTAGGAGATAGCCACTTTGGAGGAAAGTGGGGTCACGAGAGTTGAGAATTCCTGAAGTACATAGTGACCATCAATTTGAAAGAGACACGCATCAACAAATCGTCGAATTCAGGTGAAATCACTCTGGGAGAAAAGGTGGTGTGAGCGTCCGAGAATCCCGAACGTCGAAGTCCCAAAGTGG
This sequence comes from Picea engelmannii, assembly GCA_009831015.1. Lineage (NCBI taxonomy): Eukaryota > Viridiplantae > Streptophyta > Pinopsida > Pinales > Pinaceae > Picea > Picea engelmannii. The sequence goes on from ML782293.1 coordinate 490,710, forward strand.
ACCTGAGCCATTGATTTAGATGGATGCGTGGTGCTTGATATGGAACTTAGGGTACAAATTCCTTCGAAGGAAAAAGAGTTGGAGTGCTTGGAACCTCCGAGCGTTGAAGATCGAAGAAGAACATAACTGTCGATCAAAAGGGATGTGTGGCACTCGATATGTAACTACGGGTACAAAGTACTTCAGAGGAAAACATTTTAGGAACGTTTGAAACTCCTAAACGCCTAAGTCCTGAAGTAAATTAGGGTCTTCAATATCCCCGAGGACACACGGCGTCGGATTGTGAAATTCAGTGGTTTGCCACTCCAGAGGATTCGCGTGGTGGTCGTCTTGGCGCCTGTTGTCTTGGCGTCTAGTCATACCCCATGGTCATATGAAAGTATAGGGGGATGAAAGAACCCAAATATATTGGGAGAGGATATCTTCCTACTCTGAGCTCGTCTCGGAGCATGGAGATTGTGGTTGGAAAGCTATGGAAGAGAAGAATGAAATATAGACCCCTTAATGAGGGTATTGTTTTGTTCAGAGAGTTCTTTCAGATCCATCGCATAGGTTTTATGTTTTTCGATGTTTCGGACCAAACTAGTGTGGTCCATCATCAGGAAAACGTTTCAGACAAACGCTTTCCTGATGATGGACCGCACTAGTTTGGTCCGAAACGTCGAAAAACATAAAACCTATGCGATGGATCCGAAAGAACTCTCTGAACAAAACAATGATCGCAAAAGTCTTAGAACAGAGGGTATTGTTCTCTCAAGTAGAACGAAAAATTTATGCCCCGTCGTGGGTGTGTTACAAATTGATATCAGATCATGGTTACAAAACTTGGCCTTCTTGGGCTCATGGATGAGTCGCTTAAAAACCATATTTTAGAGAACCTTTAAGAGTGGCACCCTATCTTACCTCTTTCTTAAAGAATCTAGTTAAACTTTTATTGAGGAAAAGAATGAAACTTTCTAATCCGTGTGTTCATTTAAAGAAATTTGAACTGTGTATTGTTCATAAATTAATAGACTGTTGGCTAACAACAAGTGTTTTTTCAGCACTCAAGCAGTCAGTAAATCACGGGAAAACTTCATGTCTAAAGGATGGTAACGTGCTATGAAGTAGGGGATGACTCCAACAATAGAGACAAAGAGTCTGACAAGAGGAGGGTGGTGGAGACCCCTCTGAATCTAGATGAAACAATAAGAATCATTATGGACGAATTATAGAGTTACAAGGCTGACAACGAAAGATTGATAAAGGAGAAAGAGAAATAAACGGAAATCAATGCAGTCTTGTTGTAGATCTTATTCGATATATAGAGGGAGCATGGACCTACAACCAGTCATGTGGACCGACGACATACAAAGAGAAGTCAAAGTCCACCTGAGATACGAAAACATGGTCCCCTAAGTGGCCACACTAGAAGGAGCACCTTGAGGAAGGTCCAACCTCGAGACAGGGGGAACTCATCAGGAGAGTCCTCTAGAAAGGAAATGACAACTCTGAGGGGTCCTCTAGTAGAAAAACTAGCTCACAGCCTCACAGAAAATGAAAGAAATGAAAGCATCCCCAAGGTTGTGATCTTGAAGAGTTCAAGGAAGCCAACCTCCCTCTTTCGATGAATATATTAAGAGAGGGGAAGAAGCAAAATCTTGGTTTATTAGTTTAAATAAGTACTTCAAAAACCATGACTACTCTAAAAACTCGAAGGCTCAAATAGCCATCTTCAACCTGGAAGGAAAGGCTTCCATTTGGCGGGAAGACCTTAGGAATGTGAAAGGAATCCATGAGAATGAATTTTCATGGAAACAGTTTAAGAAACACTTCAAGAAGAAGAGTAGTTCGGGATTCAAGAAGAAGGGGTTTAAATCCTCAAGATTCAAGAAATATGGGAAGGACTCTAGGATGAGCCCTCCTACTAGAAGTGTGAATCAAAAATATTTTCCCTCCCATAGTGGAAGTAAAACTTTTGAAGAAACCCCAAGAAAGACTGATAACCCAAAGAGAAAACCCTTGAAATGTTGGGTTGTGGAGAAGAAAATTTGTTGTGGAATTGTCCATGCGGACAACAGGATAGTAGGAGAGCCTACAACATCCAAGAAGCTACCATGGTCAATGATGTGTCTAGGAGCATGCCGCGGATTTATGCAGCCCTAGATAATAACCAAGCCGGCCACCAAGCTTCAATCGTGGATATGGAAGGTATGATCGCCAACCGTCTAGTTTCTATTTTGATTGACCCTGGTTCTAATTTGAGTTATGTCACCTAAGACTGTTGATAAGTGTAAACTGCAACTAGTTATACATGTTAAGCCATGGTTAGTACAACTAGCCACTAGAACCAAAAGAAAAGTAGCAGAGGTCATACCAACTTGCCAATTCATCATGGATGGATTGCCCACCCGAGCGACCCTTAACATACTTCCCATGGGATTTCATGACTTGTTGATTGGTATGGACTAGTTGGTTTCTTATAAAACTAAGTTGGATTGTTACCATAAAACTTTAGAATGTGTAAATGGAGAAGGGAGAAATATGACCCTCCAAGGAATTCTGAATCATATCTCAGTGAGACAAATATCAACCCTTCAAATGAAAAAGTATTGCAGAAAAGGGTGTCCTCTATATGCAATATGTTAGAACAAGATTGGTTAAGGTGCCAAATTTCAAGAAAAAGCATTGAAAACACTCTCACAAGATTCCAATCATCAAAAGCACCCACGTATTTACACCACCGAATTTCACGTAGAAACGCAGGCGGGCGCTACCGAAATTTTGGCAGAGGCTGAATTGTGAAGAGTTATTTTGCCAGTTTTGAGTCACTAATTTAAAGCTTCAATTGTGAACAATTGAGAAGGTATTTTTGAAAAATGGAGGAGGGTTTTGTTTATAACATGCCAAATAACTAAAAACTCTCTCAATTTTTCAAACTTTGTTATGGTTTGAGAGATAGTAGACATAGAAGTGGCGCTACCAACTGTTTTACAACGGCGCTACCTAATTTCCTGTAGTGGTCACGGTTTTGATATTCACCTTGTTGGGAGGTTGCCACTTGTCAAGGAGGATTCACATGGCTTCTCAAGGATCATTTATATGTCAAGGGACACCTGCACCTAATATTTATCTCCAACAAAGGCCTCATGCAATGAGGTGGAGATATTTTATTAATGACTTCCAACAAATTCCTGAAAATTAGCAATTTGTTGGATTTTTGTCTCTTTGATTATTGCCACCTATCTCCAAGGTTTAGAATCCAATGGAGGAGATGGGATTCAACCTCCTAAGGTTATGAGGATGCTATTTTCTATTTAATGAAGGAAATATCTCTTGGATAGGGGATTTGAGAGACAAAAAAAGACCCAAGAGGTCCGGGTGATATTTCAAGATCCATGAGGGAGCTAGAAAGGATGAAAGTCTCTGATTTTAAGTTGCAGACCTGTGCTTCTTTATATGTAAAGATCTCAGCTGACAATGAAGTTATATATCATTTTGTTTTCTCTTTTCTTTGTAAATAATTTTCTCATCTTTCATCTCCTTGGATATGTATTTCTGCTATAGGTTATATGTCTACAATTTCTGTGTTGTGAGCTTTATTGTATAGGATATGTTCTATCCCTTGCCACAAGATTATCTGAGTTTTGATTAAGTTTTGGAAAGCATTTCTGAAAACTGAGTTTTTTCTCTTGTTGTTAGATGTATTGAAGATTAGGATGCTCTTTGATCATTTTCAGTTTTGTTTTTCTTATTTCTTCTTTCCATCTCTTTATAAGCATTATAACTGATCTTAGCTTTGTTGACCTGATTTGTTGCACATAAAATGTTAGGTTAGGATTACATTTTATTTTTGTTGGACTCTGTGCCCAATGGCTTCAGTGCCATAATAATCCAAATAACCCAAATAATCCAAATCAAGTCATTTTATTTTGAAGATGTGCTAGGCTTGCACTTGAGCAGTCCAAGAGCAACTTCTAGTGCTAACATCTTTTGGTGTCATTGTTGTGGACGTATTTGAGAAGATTGAAAAGATCCCTGGGAAGAATGACATTTCACAGCTCCAGCTTTAGATGGTGACTGAAGTTGGACACCTTCAAGACTGCACATTCACCATGGAGACTCCATTGTTCAGAATCTGTTGGTGACTCCATTGGAATGAGACCAATTAAATGGCTATGAAGGCTATCTTGGCTAGGAGGTTTTCCCCACTCAATTTCTCAGCCATAGATGATTATCCACATCCTGTGCCTCTTATTTATGAATGGCAAGATATACTGCCTAGATTTTATAAAGGTGAGGATGATAGCCATGTTGAGCATGTTCAATAATTTCATGCTTTGATGCAACAGCTTGACATCCATAATGAAGATATATTGACGAAAATGTTCATGTATTCATTCGATGGGGATGCACGTAAATGGTAGTTCTCATTACCCCCTTCCATCATTTCATCCTTGAAGGATTTCAACAGAGTATTCAATGAACACTGCAAAAGGTTTTATCCCTCTGAAAGTATTTTCCATAACTGTTGTGAGGGGAATGTAGAATGTGCTCAAGATTTGTTAGAATTCTCTATTGAATATAAAGATGAAAACAATTGTATTCACTGTCGAAATGAAATCATAAAGAATAATCATGTATTCGGAGAGGACTATATTCTTAACTTTGTTTCAGATGAAAATCATGTGAATGAACAACTAAAAGAAGCAGTTACTATTGTTCTTGAAATAGATATTTTTAACAATTATATTCTTGATGAAATTATTTTTTTAGAGGTTGATCATAGGTATAAAAGGAAACTTGTTTTTGATGAATATTCTAGTGATGATGAGCAACAATATTATCCTATATTTGATCACTATGAAGACAAGGAGTATGATGCAGAGGTTGTCCTTGTCACAGAAGACATAACCCGAAGATTTGACCAGGAACAGTCCTTAGTTGAGGCACATGAAGAGATCGGTTATACACAGGAAGAAGTAAATCAACAGTCATCAGTGGATCAACAACTACCTACGTCAATCCTCCTTCCACTTGTACCCACAGTTTACAGTAAGCAACTTGAAGTGGAAAAATAAATATGCTATCAGTCCCATGTGTTTTGTCACCATTTTTATGACCCTGAAGGGGTGTATATGGAGTTGTATTTCTCAAATGTTTTGGAACTTATAAACTTTATTGTGTCAGCAATAGCCAAAGGAGATATAGGAAATGTTTTCAAACCATTGTCATATTCCTCTTATCTGTTGTCAATCGTTGGCATTATAAAGACTCATGTCAGCAAGTTGCTTGAATGCCTTTGGTGGAAGTTTTCCTTCACCTAGCCCATTGTAAAAGTCAGTTAGCTTAGGTTTTGTACATAAATAATCTCCATCAAGAGCAGGTGTGTTTTCTTTTTGTTTGAAAGTAGAGTAATATAAGTTGCCAGTATGTTGTCTTCAGCACGATGCATCATAGAATGACTCCACAAGACCAAAGGATAAGGCACTGAAACTACAAGAGTTCTTAGAGCCTCACAGGGAGGACTCTATCCCCCATGGAGCCTATGTTAGAAAAAAATTGGTTAAGATTCCAAATGTCAATAACAAGCATTGAAAACACTCTCACAAGGTTCCAAGCATCAAAATCACCCATGGATTTACGCTACTGAATTACACGCAGACACATAGGAGGACGCTGCCGAAATTCTGGCAGAGGTTGAATTGTGCAGAGTTATTCTGTCAGTTTTGAGTCACTAATTTAAAGCTTGGATTGTGAACAATTGAGAAGGTATTTTTGAAAATTGGAGGAGTTTTTGTTTATAACATGCCAAATAAAAAAACCGTTTTCAAATTGTGTTATGGTTTGAGAGATATTAGACATACAAATGGCGCTACCAACTATTTTACAACGGCGCTACCTAATTTCCTGTAGCGGTCACGGTTTTGATATTCACCTTGTTTGGAGGTTGCCACCTATCAAGGAGGATTCGAATGTATTCTCAAGGATCAGTTAGATGTCAAGGGACACCTACACCTAATATTTATCTCCATCAAAGGCCTCATGTAATGAGGTGGAGACATTTTATTAATGACTTCCAACAAATTCCTGAAAATTAGCAGTTTGTTGGATTTTTGTCTCTTTGATTTTTTCCACCTATCTCCAAGGTTTAGAATCCAATGGAGGAGATGGGATTCAACCTCCTAAGGTTATGAGGATGCTATTTTCTATTTAATGAAGGAAACATCTCTTGGATAGGGGATTTGAGAGACAAAAAAAAGACCCAAGAGGTCTGGGTGATATTTCAAGATCCGTGAGGGAGCTAGAAAGGATGAAAGTCTCTGATTTTAAGTTGCAAACCTGTGCTTCTTTCTATGTAAAGATCTCAGCTGACAATGAAGTTATATATCAATTTGTTTTATCTTTTCTTTGTAAATCATTTTCTCATCTTTCATCTCCTTGGATATGTGTTACTGCTATAGGTTATATGTCTACAATTTCTGTGTTGAGAGGGTTATTGTATAGGATATGCTCTATCCCTTGCCACAAGATTATCTGAGTTTTGATTAAGTTTTCGAAAGGATTTCTGAAAACTGATTTTTTCCTCTTGTTGTTTGATGTATTGAAGATCATGATGTTCTTTGATCATTTTCAGTTTTGTTTTTCTTATTTATTCTTTCCATCTCTAGAAAGGATGAAAGTATTTGATTTTAAGTTGCAGACATGTGTTGCTTTATATGTAAATATCTCAGATGACAATGAAGTTATATATCAGTTTGTTTTCTCTTTTCTGTGTAAATCATTTTCTCATCTTTCATCTCCTTGGATATGTGTTGATGGTATAGGTTATATGTCTGCAATTTCTGTGTTGAGAGGGTTATTGTATAGGATATGCTCTATCCCTTTCCACAAGCTTATCTGAGTTTTGATTAAGTTTTAGAAAGGATTTATGAAAACTGAGTTTTTCCTCTTGTTGTTAGATGTATTGAAGATAAGGATGCTCTTTGATCATTTTTAGTTTTGTTTTTCTTATTTCTTCTTTCCATCTCTTTATAAGAATTATAACTGATCTTAGCTTTGTTGACCTAATTTGTTGCACATAAAATGTTAGGTCAGGATTACAGTTTATTTTTGTTGGACTCCATGCCCAATGGCTTCAGCGCCTTCCTGATTAATTTTACCACTCTCTAAGTTTATTAAAACCCAAATAATCCAAATCAAGTCATTTTGTTTTCAAGATGTGCTAGGCTTGCACTTGAGTAGTCCAAGAGCAACTTCTAGTGCTAACACAATATAGGTGTTGGAATATGTTGAGGATGAAAAACCGAACCTAGAGGACCACCCCATATTAAGAGAATATAAAGACGTGTTTCTAGAAGAGGGATTAGGTCTACCTCTGAGAAGAGACATTGAATTCTCAATAGAACTTGCAGTAGGAGCAGTTCCAACATCTAGAACGCCCTATAGAATGAGTATGCCAAAGATGGTTGAGCTCAAGCTACAGCTAAAGGAGATTATGTACAAAGGCTACATCTGACCTAGTGTATCTCCATGGGGAGCACCCATCTTGTTTGTGAAAAATAAAGATGGCACACTCCGACTGTGCATAGATTATAGACAACTCAATAATACAATTTCTGACGCTTGGTCATCTTCCTGAAGTTTGGTTAACTTCTCCTCCTAGTTGGATGAAGTTGTAGTTAAGGCTTCTAGGAAACCACCTTGGTTCCCTAGTGTTTGGAGAACATATTCTATTATCTGAAAATATGTGCAACCATCAACATTTTCATGACAAGAACCATAACTAGTATACCTACCATGGCCACAAGTTGGCCTGATCTTGGAGGGACTTTTTCCCTCCTCTGTCATGGAGCATTCTCCAACTTTCTCCTCCATAGCTTATAGTTGTAGTCTTATTTTTCTCTCTTCTTCTTCAGATTCTTTAAGCAACCTCCTCAATTCAACATTCTCTAGTTGAATGGCCTGGTTGATTTCTTCAAGATCACGAAGTCATGCTTGCTTATTTGCCTTGCCCATGATCACAATCTACAAAACTGGTCAGACCCTCTCTCATACCAATTGATCTGGGAATTTTTGTGAGATCTTTCTGTAAGGTAGCTAGAGAGGTAGTGGGGGGGGCCAGAGGGGCCATAGTGATAATAGTGGAGGTCATTCAATGTAAGGTGGACTAAGTCCACTATATTATTAAATAAGGCCCACTATGGTAGTTAGATATAATAAATGGGTAATTAGATATAATAAATGTAAGAAGACTTCTTAAAAGGTTCTACTTCTAGAAGATTCCTCCTCTAGAATGTTCTTAGGTGATGGTAGCACTATATAAAATGGTTCAAGCAATGTAATGGGACATGAAGAGAATTATTGTATTTGGACCAGTAGCTCATTAGGAGGAATCCCCCTCGAAGAGGCAAGTAAACATGAGAGGATCCCTTCCATAATAGGATCCATTGTATGGTGTTGCCATACCTCAAGGGTTTTGCCTATACTCTTGTGTTCCTATTATGGTGAATGGCTTGGTTTATTATTGGTCTTATTGAAGTATATTTGCAGATCTGGTATAGGTACTTAACAATTGGTATCAGAGCACTTTCCTTGGCAAACATTGTGGGCAAATATTTTTTATTTTTGCAGATGTTTTTTCAGAGAAGAAAAAAGAGGGTCATGACATTCCAAACATTTTCGGTATATTTATATGAAATTTTTTCTGAAATAGGTTGTATATATGAGTTCCTCTAAGAAAAACACCCAATTTGAAAAAACAAATTGTCTGAAACAAAGTCCGAGAAGTCAAGATATTGAAGTTTTAAAATCTGCAATTTCTCGGGGTTTTTTTCCGCGAACGACGACATGATCTTTTTTATTTCTGTAGCAGTTGGAGGCCGAATTTGTTAGAATATAATGGATGTGCTCATTTTACCATTCAAAATACCCTTGTCACCCAACCATAGGCCGAAGCCACCCTCTGAGCACCTAAACCTTGATAGAGAATCACTCTGGAAGCAAACCCTAGGCTAGCTAGCCAAACAAAGGGTAGAGCACCTTTCCCCAAGGATAGCACATCAACAAGAGCTGATAAAATATTTCAAACCCTAGCCAAGAGATATTCCAAGCATATATGCTAGCTACAACAGCTGCAACAACGACTCTCCTCCAAACCTGCGCAGAAACTGGGTAACTGCAGTGTGCACAAGTTTTTCTTTGCAATTCTAAGACTGCCTGCTAGAATGAAAACTAGCCTCCTGTATTTATACTAATTATGGCTAGCCGCCTAGGCCGACTTCTCATTCTAGGTATCTGTCTGTTCAGTATATATTATTATTTATGGCTGACTTCTTCTCTTGGAGGCTAATAACCTAATATAAATTATCTTTTTGAGCCAACAAGTCTTCTAGGGTTATTAGCCAACTCATTAGGGTTTCTTCTTGCTTCCCGGAGTATTCTATCATCGTTAGGTTTACATGTGGAGGTAAATACCTCCCGCAAATATCATAATATCAACACTCCCTTCTATCTAGGGAGGTATTACAGGTAATGGTCTTGAGCACAAAAACATACCATTCACCTGGTAGCATCAACATAGTAGTATAGACTAGATCATGACTAGATAATGAGCACCATCATCATCATCAATGTCATCAGCTTCATCATCTCTCAAAACCATACTCTATCTAAGTAATCAAACATGATGCTCACTCCACAAAGTGATACAAGAGCCATTCTTCTAATCTAGAAGATTAAATCCTCTGAACCATTTTTCGTCTGGGAAATCTTTGTCCTTTGATTATCCATCTAACTGATAATCATTTCCAATACTGTTGATAGACTTCAAGGAAATCGAAACAAAATAGAACACAATTGTGTCTATCCATAGTAGTACATAACTACAATCCAGTGGTACACTGTCACACCATGTAACACACAAGTACTTGATCAACAACATATAGTCACGAAGAGTGGAACACATCCACCACAGTAGTATACATCTACTATCATACAGTCTTCATAACAATCATTTGATATCAACCTACATAGAAACAATGTTATGATATAAACTGAATCATCTGGGCCAACATTTCACTCACATCTGTGAGATCTGAAAGAATATCTGCCCTCAGAGTAGAACAATGAGATATCTGGACTATTCTTCTCAAGCAAGGAAGAATAATTATCCTGTCTTCTGAACCTATACCATTCCCCACCCTGGGCCATTCTTCCTACACTAATCAAAGTGCACCCTGGAGTGAATGTATAAACCCTAAGAAATGTCCATCCTTAATTGTTGAGCCTGCCTGGGCCATTCCTCCTACACTAATCAAAGTGCACCCTGGAGAGAATGTATAAACCCTAAGGAATGATTGTCCGGACCATTTCCTGTATTAACCACAAGAGGAAAAGACTGTCCTGTATCAGCCTCCAAAACGAACCATTCCTCATGTTAACCATAATGAGAAATCGTTGTCCGGCGAGGTGGGCCAGTCTTCTTGAGTAACCCTCAAGAAGAGAGACTTCCCTAGACCACTCCCCATGTTAACCACAATGGGAAGTCGTTGTTTATGATACATCAACAATCTGGACCATTTCCCATGTTAACCACAATGGGAAATCGTTGTTCGTCAGAAATCTCAATCCACTTTCCGAACTGGAAAGGAAACTGCTCATCCTGGACCATTTTTCGAACTGAAAAATGATTTTCCATAAATCAATACATATCAGTGCTCCCTCCCAACCTGAGAGTCATCTCTTTCTTTTTCAATAGGAAGTCATCTCCACGAGCTCCAGCTTGAGTACACAAACTCTTTCATCTTGGATAGAATCTTTATCAAGATGTTTGTTTATCTTCTCATCTGTGGAGATATGTATTGGAGAACCAATTTCTCCTTTATGGAATTCATCACGGACAATGTAATGCTTGATTTCAAATGTACTTTGGTCTGGAACACTGGTTTTCTCTGAAGGCTTCATGTAGCTCTAATCAATAGAGTATATCATTGTTGGAAAACTGGAACATATCCATTTGGCACTTCTTATGTCATCATGAGATCTGATCTACTGAGTAATCATCTTGATACAATATCTCTGTTATAGAGAATCTTCACCACGCTTCTGCTATGCATTGGAGGTTCTCCACTAATTTATCTACTTCCATCTGTATACAACGGTCTCTTTCTGGTATGCCTAAAAGTCTTGAGGTTTCTCCTCATATGTTCTTTGTTCAATTGCTCTGGAGAATAGTCTTTTCATTCATCTTGATGTAGCACTCCAACCCATGGATCATATAATGACTCATGTAGAGGTATGTCTAGTTTACCGAAACGAGCAATCATAGTCTTCTCCCTCCATTTGGGAGAACCTCTAGTTCTAGATCTTGCAATGCTTTCATTCATAAGTCTTCCATACACTGTCCTTCATCACAAATTTTAGTTTTTCTTGATTGTTTTCATATTAGAATGGTAATCTTGTGATTCTCGATACAATGACTGGTTGTTCAAGCTTCTCTTCTTTCTTGGAATCTTCATGTTCTTCCTCATGTTTTTCTTTAGATTTTGGGTCCATGGAGTTTCCTATAGATTTCATGCCCTAAAGATTCCACTTCTTTCTTTCATCATAGGATCACAGATATGGATGGACAACCAAGGATACTTTAAGGCTTCTCTTCGAAGAAGACTTCTTCTAAGGTTGAACTAAGCACATATTGTCTTTCATGGTTACTACCATGGATATATACTTCATCATATTCAATGGATCATAGGATTAGCTCCCTCCTAATCCTTGCTTCATGTATGAGGGAATATAATCGGCTCCTTCCGTCTAACAGAGTCCACGCTTTTGTCTACATTCTTATTGTCTTCTGCAGTATATAATTAGCTCTCTCTGTCTAACAGAGTCCACGCTTCCATCTTATTGTCTTCTACAAAATGTCCGAAGTCTTTCTCCAATTTCCTCTTGATTGTTGACTTGTTTCTATCTTTGCTTCTTCTAAGTCTCTTCATGATTTATTCGGCTTATCTTGCAATAATTTCCACATGATTTGCTTGATGTATTTCATTATTTCATGTATTATCCAATGATATCAATCCTTATCTTGTTGTTATTCCATCGGTATAGTTCTTCTTGGAACACATTATCTTCCAAGAGATAGATATACAAGATATGTACAGAGACGATGCAAACAATATATGTACAAGGAATAAGAAGAGTATTGTTACCTTCAGAAGAAGAAGTCTCTTTCATCCTGCTTAGTCTTCTTTGTAGGTTCATTTTCTTCGACAACTGATGCTTCGTGTTTCTCCTTCCTCAGGACAATGATTCTTGTAGTGGCCATACTTTCGACAGTTGAAGCATTGTACTTCTGAAATGTCTTTCTCTTGATTTGGCTTCCTCCTTGAACCAAACTTCCTTTTGTTCCTAAAATTCTTGAATTTTGTTGTGAAGGCTTGATCATCGTACTTCTTTTGGGGTTTATCTTTTGCACTGATCCTTGATTCTTCTTGAGCACAACAAGTCCAAAGTTCTTCAAATGTCGGATACTCCTTCCTTGTGTTCATGTTTGCATCAAATGCATCCCACGTCTTGGGAAGGCCATTGAGTACTATGTTTACCAATTCCTTCTCTGAGATGATCTCTTCAATAGCTTGTAGTTAATCTCTTAACTGAGAGATTCTCACAAGGTATGATGTTATGTTTTCATCATCATTCATCTTCATGTAACAGAGCTCATTCTTCAGACTCATTATTTATCCAATGTTTCCGACTGAGAAGAGGTTTGTTAGAGCATCGTAAATCTTCTTTGATGAGTCAAGATGGGAGATGTAGGGTACCAAGTGGTGTTTTATAGATTCCACTATGATACTCATGGCATTGATGTCACCGTCTTTGAACTTTTCCATAACTGCAACGTTCTGCGGTTCCTTCTCTTTTCCTTCTTCAAACTCTGGTTCCACGATATTTCCTTTCACAATATCCAGCACTTTATTCTTGGCAAGGATGAGGTCAATCCTTGTCTTACATGGTATGAAGTTAGAGGCTCCATATAACATGTTCTCTGACTTCATAGGATAAGTCATGTCTTCTTTGACTTGGTCAAACCCTAGTTTTGACAACAAAAAAAAAACTTGACGTCTTGGCTTGCTGAGAGTACTAGAAGATGCGCTAGGATAAGGCACGATGATCTATCCGGAGATTAGGTCAATCCCTTCATCTAAGGCACCTCAACAAGAGGATTAGGGTTTCTGCAATTGCACCAGCTAGTAACCCTAGCAGCAGTGCTATGGTGATTGCTCCTGCTAGAAACCCTAGCGCCATCTCTTCAACAAGCTTAATATCCTCACAGCTACGTTTCCTTCCAGCGATTAGACTGAATGAAGGAGGTGTGGGCCCATAACCTGTTAGAATATAATGGATGTGCTCATTTTACCATTGACAATACCCTTGTCACCCAACCATAGGCTGAAGCCACCCTCCGAGCACCTTAACCTTGACAGAGAATCACTCCAGAAGAAAACCCTAGGCTAGATAGCCAAACAAAGGGTAGGGCACCTTTTTCCAAGGATAGTGCATCAACAAGAGCTGATCAGATAGTTCAAACCCTAGCCAAGAGATAGTCTAAGCGTAACTTCTAGTTGCAGCAGCTGCAACGACAACTCTCCTCCAAACCTGCGCAGAAACTAGGTAACTGCAGTGCGCACAAGTGTTGCTCTGCAATTCTGAGACTGCCTACCAGAATGAGAACTAGCCTCCTGTATTTATATTAATTCTGGCTAATTGCCTGGGCCGACTTCTCATTTTGGGTATCTGTCTCTTTAGTATATATTATTATTTCTGGGCAACTTCTTCTTTTGGAGGCTAATAACCTAATATAAATTATCTTCTTGAACCGACAAGTCTTCTAGGGTTATTAGCCAACTCATTAGGGTTTCTTCTTGCTTCTCAGAGTATTCTATCCTCGTCAAGTTTACACGTGGAGGTAAATACCTCTCACAGCTACCATAATATCAACAGAATTTGTCGAAACAAATTACATATCTGAGTTCCTCTCACAATTTCACCCAATTTCAAAAAACAAATCCACCGAAACAGAGTCTGGGAAGTGAAGTTATGAACATTTTAAATTCAGAAGTTTTTTAGGGTTTTTCCGGAAAACGCCGTGATTTTCTGCAATATTTTATTGATTTTTTTCGTGATGGTGCCAGGACTGTAGAGTTCATAAAATTTCATAGGGTGATCAGATGTTTATTTATTATCAAACCCTCAAAGAAATTCTACAGATTATTGAAGCATTAAAAGCCCATTTGTTTGACACATTGAATGACAAATTTGATGACTTTGTAAATGGCCTCACAGACGACCTCAATGATATTTTTCGTAGTATTCAAGATTCATTAGATAACATGCAGGAGATATTTCTTATGGCGGACCTGATGGATGAATACAATCAAGAAATATATGTTTGGTATGATTTTGAGGTTGATTGTGATGATTAGTATATGGATAGTTGCCATTTATGGGATGACAACCACTTCCTTATTTTATTTCATGAATCTACTCCACCTTCTGTAGAGAACACCAATGTCCCACATCAGGAGATAGTTATGGTTACCAGCGTCCAGCCTGCATATTCTACAATGGTATTGTTCCTTCCAAATTCAGTGTTGAGCCTTTCCCACTATGTGGTTGGATATTCTTATTTGGATCCACATGATAGGTGTCAATATTGGGAGCATCATTTTCAGTTGGTTATTGGGTGTCGATATCTTTCGTGTGGAGTTCACATGAGAACTTGGGCATGGAACCCTGGTTTACAATGGCGGTTGGACTACTTCAGCATGGTGGCTTACATTTCTCAATGGGACCTTGGTTCTCTAGTCTACTTCAACACTATGGTCGACACTTATCCATGGGACCCTGGTATATGGTTGTAAATCAAGTGTTGAGGACAACACTTTCATAAGGGATATGGAATGTAAGGTAGATAGAGAGGTAGTGTGGGGGCCCAGAGGGCCCATAGTGATAATAGTGGAGGCCATTCAATGTAATTTGGACTAGGTCCACTATATTATTAAATAAGGCTCACTATGGTAGTTAGATATAAATGAGTAATTAGATATAATAAATGTAAGAGGACTTCTTAGAAAGGTTCTACTTCTAGAAGAGTCCTCCTCTAGAATGTTCTTAGGTGATGGTAGCACTATATAAAGGGGTTCAAGCAATGTAATGGGACATGAAGAGAATTATTGTATTTGAAGCAGTAGCTCATTAGGAGGAAGCCCCCTCGAAGAGGCAAGTGAATAGGAGAGGATCCCTTCCATAATAGGATCCATTGTATGGTGTTGCCCTACCTCAAGGGTTTTGTTTATATTCTTCTGTTCCTATTATGGTGAATGGTTTGGTTTATTCTTGGTCTTATTGAAGTATATTTGCAGATCTAGTATAGGTACTTAACACTTTCTCTACAAAATTACTCCAATGAGGACCTTTTACTGATGCTTAATCACATATGAACATGAAAAATAATCATTAAGCATTGCATATAAACATGAACAAATTTTCATCATGATGTGAATATGTGAAATTAAAATATCTACTTAATCAAGCGAGAATCCAAACAAAACTCACACATATATTTTGACACCCATGTGTTAACGGAGTTCACCAGAATCTTCTGGCTACATCTCTGGATCCGCTTGGAATACAAATCACTTTATTGCCCTTCCTTTAACAGGGTTGAAACCTTATCACAAAATGTGGCACATGCTCCTTACAAGGCGAAAATCCCATAATAGCCTTCTCTTGGACAAAGAGAACTTAAGGCTCTCACATAAGTGACATTTCTTCAGACACGAGGACTACATTTCTCACCATGCAGTTGTCTCTCCAAGGGGTCTAAAGGGCCTCCCATCACAATTCTTAGATAAGGAAATTATATAGTTTCCGTCTCTCCATAATTCAAGGAGACAAAATCCACAAATTTAGGATCTAATAACAACTCAAGGACAAAAATGAGAAATCATCTAAACCAACCTTAACTTTCCCTTGAGACTAAGAAACCACTTGTGATAAAATGAGGAAGAATCCCAAACCAATTCATGAGACTCCCAACTTCCTCTTAAAATTAGGAAACTAATTTGTGAGGTAGGATTCTCACATAAAACTAATTTCCCATTAAAAATAGGAAACTAATTTGTGAGTTGGATTTTCTCACTTAATTTTAATTTTCTTTTTACAAATTAAATGAAAATACACAAGAACATTATGCTAAAAAATATTGATCATTTTTACAATATGAAGCATTAAAACATTATTTTTTAAACATTGTCACCTATCATCAATAATCATTTTAATGATCTTCTCCATGGTGTGAAAAGTAATGAATCCTTGTGTGGAGATCCTCCTAGATCAGGAACATTTTCAAAAGAAGTCATGACTCTAACATATGATAGGTGAAGTATGGAGATACAAGATGAAGATTGGACAAAAACACTTAAGATGCAGACGGAGACTCCAAATTGGTGAATTGCTGTAGAGGAACAAAAAGGCATATGTATTTGTTTTCACATGAGTTATTATCTCTTGTTGATATGTGTAGCCTTGAGTGGAAACGTTTTGTAATGTAAAAGTCATTCCTAAGAAAGTCATTCCTAAGTCTGCTTGATAAGGTGTTGTAGCTATAAGACATGTTTTATTTCATCTACTTGTTCCATTAAGATCTCTATCTAGAATCTTAGTTTGGGTGCCACTCATAAAATTCCCTTTCAATTTTGTGGAACATTGTCATTCTGCTAGAGATTGACAATCTTAGTGAATTTCTTAAAATTGACTCTAACCAAGTTGAAAAAGGCATGATGACCTCCTCAAGATATGCGTAAAGGTTGACTTGAGTGTAGGGCTAGGGATTACTAATCATATCATCATACACTGTGGTCGTTATCATTAATAGTCTCATGTTTTGGATTATGAGCACATAACTTTTTGTTATCAAGATGTGTTCACAAACATGACATTTGAAGGATTCACATCCAACTCTGGCGTCGGAAGCCATGGTTGGCTTGGTCCTCCTGGAGAAGCTATCTGATCCCTGTACAGTTGTCGCAGGTTTGGTACTGTGCCGATTATCAATGGACACAGGCCTCCTGAATTTATTAATTTTTTCATGATGACGATGCTTGTGCTCATGATCAACGCTATTACTTGCTATTACTTTTCTCCACAGGTCCCAGGATTGAAACCCCGGCAGCACCCGCGCCACTGTTTTTCTTCCCAGTTTCCTGATCTCTGGCTCCAATCACAACCGGAATCCATCTCTTCTTCGAAGACACGAACCTCACCGTGGCCTCCGGCTCACCAATCTTGTTCGCAATATATTCTCTTTTGGCAGAAAGCTCGGCATAAACGCTCTCGAACGTGTCAAGACCGCTGGTGGAATAAGGGTTCGATCTTTTCCCATGTCTTTTCGGCGATGTCGTCCCGGAACAGACCGTAATTTCTTCTGCTTGGCTTAGAATAATAAGAAGGAGACATGTTGTTGAGAATTGATGGAATAGATTAACTACTTATCTTAGTCAAAAAGTTCTATGAAATGAAACTGTTTTTTATATTTTTGGAGAATTTTATTCAAAATTCAATTCAATGAGGAATTGTTAGATTAGTAGATTTAGTGATTATTTCTGTATCATCCAGTGATTATTTTTTGTATGAAATGAAACTTTTTTTTTTGATATTTTTGGGGACTTTTATTTCAAATCAAGTGATTATTTGTGTATAATTAAAATGTTCCAAAAACATTTCAACATACTAAATTCATTTCTAAATTCAAAAATAGATTTTAAATAACAAAAAATAGAATTTTCTACAGATTTATCATCAAAACTATTTCTTACAATAAATATATATTTTTTATAAATTTGAATATAAATATATATATATTACTTTTATAAATTTGGATATTTTAAAAGGAATGGACGTTGGAACAGTTTTAAGAAAGAATAGTTTCTATTTCCATTAATATGAACAGGAGAACGAAATGGATAGAGGTTTCTTCTAGTAATTCTAGATGGATTTGATTATTTTTATATATTTGTCAAATTTATATTTATATTTTATTTTATTAACCCATTGGGAAAGTATTCAAGGGCTTTTTTTCATGGAGACTAGGAAAATAGAGATAGGAGTCACACATAAGGTGAGACAAATCTGTCTTGAGACCTTATCAATTGATAATGAAAATGCATATATACGATGAAAGTTAGGTTTTTTGGAATTTACATGTAATAATAATTTGGTAATAATTTATTTGGAAAATTATTTCTACCACTTATTTTTATAGATAAATGGTTTTTTTTTTTTTTTTTTTTTTGCCTATAATAAATTTATCTATTTAATTTTTTATTTAGTGAATATATATGCTACATTATGATTTGTATTACAGTATATAATATCATTTTTTTTTATTGAATTTTTTCTTTCACAAAGTGATATTGATTTTTAATGTGCTTTGATCTTGCATGATAAATTGGATTGTTTGTCAATTTTATTGAACTTCCGTTATCACATTTGATAGATGTAGGTACTTCTTGCCTTCTTCCCATGTCTTCAAGAACACATCTTAACCAAATTGCTTCACAAGTGGCACTGCACAATGCTTTATACTCAACTTCAATTAAGGACAATGAAATAGTTGGTTGTTTCTTCCTACTCCAACACTGATCTAGGTGGATATTGGTGGCCACCCACCTGTTTCATATTCCAACTAGCTCATCTGGACAGTTTTCAGTTCAACATGTCTCTCTGTAATGGGGGCATTTCTTTGTAATTATGGGTTATGCACTTACGAGGTTGTCATGAAGCCCTACACAACATCCAGGTGGATATTGGTGGCCGTCCACCTATTCCAACTGGCTTATGTTGAAATTTTTCATGTCAGTACATCTTTATGTACTTCCAGGGCCATTTTGGGGCTCTAAACGGTGTTTTATTGGCTTTCCACAGTCAAACTGTAAACAAAGTCAAAGTTTGATCGCATAATATGTAGTTCTCAAAAATACATTTCCAATGAGCTATTACACGCCTAAAATGGAGATCGTATGCAAAAGTTACAACCTCGGGAAGTTAATGCACTAACTTACCCTAACGAGACCCACATGACGTTTGGTGTTTCATCTCCTAGGGTTAGGTTTCTCGATGTCTAGGGTTTTTTCATTCATGTTATCATAAAAAGGCCTTCATAGCTCCATTGTAATCATCTTTTGGTGAAGGAGCATAGCCCTCACATCTCTTCTCAGAGATAAAGATGCCACCATTCTAGTGAGTTCTCCACTATGTATTTTACAGTCTATTTACAATTTTTTCATTAATAGAAATCAAGTATTGTTGTATTTCTCTGTTTCTGGCAATTCTTCATGAGTATTTCATTGTAATATCTCTACTTTCATTTCGTTCCAAAAATAATCTAGATCAGTGGTATCAGAGCAGGATGCTCTTGATCATTTTTTTAGCGCATCTCCCCAATGAGGTCCGAGTATAGCTAGTTGGGTCTCGAGCTTGTCTCTCTTGAGGACAATCACTCTCACATGCCCAAGAAACCCTCGATGGTGGAAGAAAAGAAAAATGACAGAGCACGAGATTCTATTAACATGTTGCTTGAGCAAGCTCTCGCACGACAGAGGGACGAAATGATAGAGAATTTTGCACACATCCTTCAACGCCTGCCAATAACAACAGACACATCTTCATCAAGAAACCATTTTGGAGGAACCTCTCCCTTGAATGTACAAGTTAATTTTGATATTCTCATATTTGAAGGTCAAATTGATGTGGATGCCCTAGAAAAATGGTTAAATATATTAGAAGGTTATTTCTCTATTCAAATTTTTTCCAATAGGGAAAAGATCACCTTCGCACTCCTCAAATCTCTCCCCCATTTCAAACATTGGTGGGAAACTTACTGGGAGGAAATTTCCACAGAGGAATCTGGAATATATGGGGTTGAGCCCACTTGGGATTTTTGTTTCAATGCGATCAAGGAACAATACTACCATGTTGATAACTATGAACACCAGTACATGAGATGGACCATACTGCGACAATGTTGGAGTTACTTCACAGACACCTAGGATTTATTTTTCCTATGGTTTTTATTTGTTTATTAGTCATAATTAGTCATTATCCAGTCTCCTATAATTTAGGAGAGAATATTCCAGCTGGAGAATATTCTCTTTCAGTTCACACTTCAGTTTGACTAGTTGAGTTGAGTTTAGATATTGCATTGAGATCATCACCATACAACATTGGGATCATCACCATGCTAATTCAACCTTGCCTTGGTATCATCACCAGAGTGGCGCATTAGCTTTGATTCCTTGAGTTAACTCCTCACTACTTTCTATTCAGTCAGTTAACTGAAGACTAGTTGACTAGTTAACTCAACTAGGTGGCAGTTCACTCCCGTAACTGCCTGAGAGACTAGAATAGGTGGCAGTTCACTCACGTAACTGCTGGTGTGTGTCCAGATCACTCTAGACCACCACAATGGTGAATTGGTTCACCTCAAGTTGAACTCATTGAGTTATACAGAGTATATCATGTGTAAATTATTCATTATTCACAATGGTTAATGAGAATTCTTCCATTCTTTCTCTCCTTCTTCTTCATTTTCCAATTCTCTCTGCAAATGTTTGTATCATTGTTTAGCTAGATCTATTTTGTGCAGGTTCAACACATTTACATGGTATCAAAGCTGACGGACTGCTAAGAAAAATCTACACCAAAATTTTTGCAGGTACAAAAGATTGAGGTTTCCCTCCAGCATGAGGGTGCCCTCCAAATGGAAATTGTCCTCTGGTGGGAGGATGCCCCCCATCTTGAGGTGGAGTTCCCGGAATTTGGGAACCAGACGTAAACGACTGACCGGTGTTGTTTAACGGATTAAATCTACCAAGACCAGTTCCTCCGGGTTGTTGTATAGGTATAGAACTTCCAGGCATAACTTGGCTAGTAGTGACAGCGGAAGAATTCAGTTCTCTGTACCCAAAAGGGAGTGATGATGAAGGTCTAGGTGTTAGTGGTGTGCCAATTGCAGCTTGTCTAACCACCGCATTACCGGCGGGAATAGTCGGCACGTGAGGGGCCATTGTAGAATGGGCCATCTGGAGAGAAAAAGTGGGCCTTGGGCCAACGGACGATGTTTTTGGACCAACGGACGGTGTGGCTGAAAAAACGGTAGTACCGGTAAAATGGTTTAAAGGTACGGTGTAGGTGATAGGTGCGTTGACACCTATTCATGTTCCATAAAGATCCTGCACCATGCTCGGTGCACTTCGAACAATGTCTGCGGTCCAAAAGGGGTCATCGACTAAAGGGTTTGAATGAGGCCCAGTCGGAATGTCAGAAGGATTGACGACGACAAATTCATCAGTTGAATTCAGTTGGAGAACACGTCTCTCATATCCCTCCGGAATGCGGAAAGCCTCCGGAGACTTTGAAACAATTCAAAAATTCTCTAAAGAGGTGGGAACTTCTTCTTGAAAGGTTATAGTGTCGTGAACCTCGCTCTGTTGAGGAGATTCCTCCATGGAATGAGGGGGTAAAGGGGTATTTTCTTCCATATTTTCTGGAGGAAGTCCCTTTAGCCTCCGCGAACGGCGTGGAGGGTCGATGTTGGCAAAAAAGAGTCGGCGAAAACAATCTATGGCCAACTATCGAAAAGAAGCAGCATACGCTAATAGAATCTAGGAATCACAACCAAGCAAACAAAACCTTCTCTCGATGACCGTACTAGTTGGTGATGAAATCCAACGTTGCGTGATCAAGTCAAGAAGGGGCGGGGATATGGTGGACCAGTTACAATGGCGAACTGCTTAACGGACTTTCACCTTGGTGCAAGCTTCCACGCAGTAATTGTGGATTTACCCTCCAAGGAGCCCGAGTGAATTTGACCAATGTCTGTTCCAAGTACAGTGAGACTTCCCTTCACTGTCACCTTGTGTAAGACCCTAAAGATTATGGCCACTAAGGTTACCAATTTGCAGTCATCCCTTGGGCAGGTACAGTCGATAGTCCAGTCTGAACGTACGGGCAGGGTATCTAGCCCGAAATCAACTTGAAAGGCTTCCACTCAACATTGTGGGTGTACCTTTAAGCGATCCCCATAATACGATCTGATTACTACAATCAGTCAAACCACAGAGGGATAATCTCTGTAAATTTCCCGAGTGTGACCTCGTGCGTAACCCCTGTGTGAGAGGGGGATCCCAGGCAGACTTACACGACAATTGGATTTGACTCTCCCTAGATCAGGATGCTAATGTTTGTTTTGGAAACTTTGGAGAGTTATGCTCACAGCCTAATCCAAAGTATTAATCCTAGTCTACTGTTGGTGCAGGATCCTAGAAAAGAAAATGTTCTAGATAGTTTTTAATTAGCGTTCATTTTATAGTTGTTCTTTACTCAAAAGGGGTGCATGGAAGTGAAACGGATGGAATGATGACTCAATCCCCAAAGAATGCATCAAAGATGATAATCAGTCATTTCTTTTTGATGAATATCTATTTAAGGGAGAGAGAGAGAGTTCTTTTCACTAACAAGCACTAATAAGGAATGTCCTCAAACAAATTTTCTTCAATCAAATATGATGTGGTGCTAAAACTTTTTTGGAAATGTCTTCTAATATGCAAATCAATCATGAAGAGGTCTCTTTATTGTTTGTGTGCGAATAATGATTAATTCAAAACAACACTTCTCCTGCTAATTAACCTTATGGATCAAGGAAACTCAGACAATCATAAGCAGGTTGCGTACAAACAATACACCCTCTTGTTGTGATAAAAAACGAGAAGCAAAAAAGAAAACAAAGAAAAAAAAGAATTTCACACAAAAAGAGATGTTGAAGAACGATGACCTCAGCAAAAACCAAATGAAGAGATTTGTATACTTCTGATGTCCTTCACTAGAGTTTCTCGCTCAATCAAAAAGGGGGAGAAAAACAGTGCATTGGTTTCAAACTCCCAACAACAGAAAAACTCAAAAATAATGAAGAAGGCTACAAAATATAAACAGCAAGGTATTTGTTCCTCAGAAGGATGGATGTCAAAGTTGAGTGGGAAGAAGCATTGACTCACAGAGAAGCTCATCAAGTGAAACTCAGAGACTGGACCCTGAAAAAAGCAATTCTGGAAAGGTTTTTTTCCAAAAGAGGGTTGGCGCTCTGGTGTAAGGGGAACCAAGCGTTATAGTGCTCTGTCTAACACATCCAGGGAGCGCTGGCACTCTGTTAAAAAATCCACAGGGGCGCCAGGCTTGAAAAGCTCATGAAAATGTCAAAAAAATCCAAAATTTCAGTCGAATTTTCGTAATCAAGCTAAGTGTGATGGGGTAAGGAGTCAATCAGCACATGAAATCAATCAAAAAGGGGTGAAAAAGGTCTAAAAACAATCAGAGGGTAATACAAGGTCTTATGAGGAAAAATCAAGACCAAAAGTTTCGATTCGAGGCTCCCCAGTGGAGTCACCAGTTTCTGTTAAAGGAAAATCTCCCTATGGATAGGTATATCTCCTCTTGAGAGCTAGACTCTTAACTCTTAAGACAGAATATGATTAACATGGACACTGACTTCCTTTCAGATCTATACAAACTAATGCATGAGGAGGAAGGAGAAAAGAAGTACCTTTTATCGGCATTTGTCCCTGCACGCTCCGAGTTGAGCTTCAATATTTCACTCCTCGATGAGCCCTGTAGACAAACAATAGTACAACCACTTCCTACTCTATTGATATTAGCTTGAAATAGATCTATCTATCAAAGACAAGTTCATGTGAGATTAAACACAAACTAGAAAGAAACAGGCCAAGTGTGTCATATTGATGAGAATAGTGATAGAAGTAACTTACAACCGTAGATGTGAATGCGACAGCTTCGTCAAGTCCCCTTTGTCTAACCCTTGCTCAAAATATCCACGATCCGGATGACAACAACTTTACTGATTACTTTCCTCCAGTTCACTGTATGTTTCCTATGAGATCATAGGTTTCATGCTTCCAATTCTTCCTCCTTTCCACCATGATAGAGCTTGCTTATATAGGTTTAGAGAGGCCTAACCTCTTGAGGTATCTTTAGGGTAAGATGAGGATTTTCCTCCTTGAGTCAGGAATATTCCCTAAGATCATGGATGAACCAGGAATTTGAATGCAACTGCCTTCCAAGATTGAAAGATCTTCCCCTTATTCTCCTCAACAGATCAATTGCTGCCCAGAATAGGTAGTGCTCCCTCAAAAAGGCCATCAGAGCGCTATACCGCTCCCTAGTAGGCTTTAGGGGGGCGCCAATGCTCTAAAAATCTATAGCGCTCCCTCAGAAGGGTTGTTTGGTGTTATAACACTCCCTAGCACTTTATAGGGGAGCGCCAGCGCTCCTAAGGGTGATATAGGGGAGCGCTCTCTTCTAAAACCTTAGATTGAATGCTTCTTTCAGGTGGCAAGAGGTTCTTAACTTCAGTTAATCAATTCTCTTCCTTCAAATCAAGTGTTTGAGGCATTTCAAGTGTTTCCTTAGTGTCATCATCATGGCAGAATGCTTTGCTTGACACTTGCGACACTTGTGAGCAAAATGTGACACTTGCGACACTTATCAAAGCGAGTAATGTTGATGTGTAACAATGGTATTGACTATGATGAGACCTTCGCTCCAATAGCGAAGATGTATTCCATACGATTGGCACTTGCCATTGTGGCATCCAAGGGATGGGAAGTCCATCAGATGGACGCAAAGAATGCATTTCTTCATGGTGATATCTCTGAGGAGATCTACATGGAGCAACCCCAGGGATTTATGTGGGACTCAGCTTTGGTCTGTCGACTGAAGAAGTCACTTTATGGACTCAAACAGGATCCGAGGGCATGGTATGCCAAGATGGACTCCTACCTGTTGTCACAGAACTTTGTACATTGTAAATCAGACTTGAATGTATACATGCTCAAGATGACTGATTCACTTCTACTTTTAGTTCTATATGTCAATGATTTTTTGATCACCGGTTGCTCGACTTCAACAATTGCTGCAGTCAAGAGGATTCTTCATGAAAGGTTTTTGATGACAGACATGGGTCAGCTACACTTCTTCCTTGGACTTGAGATCAGTTAGAATGCATCAGGCATCAAACTGTCTCAGGCCAAGTATGCATGATATCTCCTTGAGAGATTTCACATGACAAACTGCAAGTCTGCTCCGACTCCTTTCCTATCAGGAGTCAAACTTGAGGATGGCGGGGAGACTCCATTGGTTGACAACACACTATACAAACAACTAGTGGGGAGCTTTTTGTATTTCACACACTCCAGACCATACCTCTCATATGTAGTTGGCGTAGTTTCCAGGTTCATGCAGGAGACGCATGAGCTACATTGGAAAGCTGCAAAGCATATCCTTCAATACGTACAGGGCACCATAACCTTTGGGATTCATTATGCAGCAGACTCTACATTATATCTCATTGGGTTTACTGATTCCAACTAGGCTGGTGATAGCATTGATCTCAAGTCCACATCTGGTTACTCACTCAATCTTGATTTCGGGCCTAGATGTTGGTCGAGCAAGAAGAAAGATGCCATTGCTCTATCTTTAGCCGGGGAAAATTACAGAGGGGTAGTTAACATAACCATTCAGGCTATGTGGCTACAACATTTTCTCACTGAGTTGGGCATTTAGTTTCATCGGCCGATCGTCATCTGGTGTGACAACCAAAGCCCTCTGAAGTTCTACAGAGATCCAGTTCAGAGGTAGCAGACGAAGCACATCGAGATCCACATGCACTACATCTAGGACTTGGTACATGAGGGGATCATCGAATTACGGTTATGTCCTTCAACAGAACAGACAAAAAACATTTTCACCAAGACCTTCATTGAGCATAAATTCCATTCTCTGTGAGGTCGTCTTGGAGTGAAGGACACAGTTTCCTAGCAACTGTAGTTCTTATTTTTACATACATTGTACCTTGAGGGGGGGTTTTACCCATGAGGTTTTCCTTCTTTCCTCACTTTATTTTTAGTGCATCTTTTGTACTTGGGTACCTAACATGGCCTCGTTGCCAGGACCCAATCTTTATTTTCACCATAGTGATGTTCAGGGGGGGTGTTGGAGTTACTTCACACACACCTAGGATTTATTTTTCCTATGGTTTTTATTTGTTTATTAGTCATAATTAGTCATTATCCAGTCTCCTATATTTTAGGAGATAATATTCCACTGGAAAATATTCTCTTTCAGTTCACACTTCAGTTTGACTAGTTGAGTTGAGTTTAGATGTTGCATTGGGATCATCACCATGCAACATTGGGATCATCACCATGATAATTCGACCTTGCCTTGGTATCATCACCAGAGTGGCGCATTAGCCTTGATTCCTTGAGTTAACTCCTCACTACTTTATGTTCAGTCAGTTAACTAGTGAACTCAACTAGGTGGCAGTTCACTCCCGTAACTGCCTGAGAGACTAGAATAGGTGGCAGTTCACTCCCGTAACTGCTAGTGTGTGTCCAGATCACTCTAGACCACCACTATAGTGAATTGGTTCACCTCAAGTCGAACTCATTGAGTTATACAAAGTATATCATGTGTAAATTACTCATTATTCATTATTCACAACAATTAATGAGAATTCTTCCATTCTTTCTCTCCTTCTTCTTCCTTTTCCAATTCTCTCTACAAATGTGTGTATTATTGTTTAGCTAGATCTATTTTGTGCAGGTTCAGCACATTTGCAGGCAAGAGAAGAGACAAATAGTTTCATAGTTCACAAATACTTTCCATACCTTTCGCACCAAGATGGGTTTCAAAGATTCTGAGTGGCATATGGTTCTGAAATAATGGGGGGATCTGCATAGGTACATCCAAACCAAAATGGATTTCCTAAAAATATCATCATTAGGATTTTCCTATCGATATGCTGTCAAAATAGAGCAGAAATTTAGGCACCAAAACAAATGGGAATTCAGGTCTGTAGATTCGCAAAAAACAAAGAATGGTAAAGACGACTCTAACCAATAACCTATAGAAAACCATTCCAAGACATAGGAAAATAAGGGTAAAGGAAAGATGAAGAATGACACTAGGAAGTGGTGTGACTTCCACAAAATCCCTTGTCACAACACTGATTAATGTTGCTATAAACAATCATTGGTGGTCGAGGTCAAAGACACAGAGCCGAATCTTGATTCAGAATCCGATCCAGAAAATATTGAAAATAGATATATCATCGACGCAAACCCCACTGCTACTGTCGTGACCACAACAATTCAACCAAAAGAACCGGTAGATCCTGAAGAGGGGGAGCACCTCTTCCATTCACAAATGTGAGTGAAGGGGACCCCATTGCATTTCATTGTTGATAATGGTAGCCAGAAGAACCTCATCTCAGTTAAGGTCGTCAAACAATTGGAGTTGTCAGAAAACACCACACCCGTAGCCATACAACATCGGGTGGCTTCACCAGGGATGAGATCTTCATGTCAGCCAGCAGTGTCGCCTATCCTATGGCATTCATCCCCTCAAGGATGAGGTAGTGTGTGATGTTTCCCCTCTTGATGTCTGTGATGTTGTTTTGGGCCAACCATATATGTGGAAACGACATGTTGTTTATAAGTCTAGACCTCGTAGTGTCATTATTACTGTTGTAGGAAAATCTGCCTGCGGACAAGTAGATCGACCTCTAAGGCTTGACCTTAACCCTAGACAGAAAAGTGCTTATCATGGACACTGAATTTCTTTCGAATCTATCTAAGCCTAATGCATGAGAAGGAAGAGTA
>ML782293.1:518579-536640 GCA_009831015.1 Picea engelmannii
TGACATGATTCAACAGTATTTACGACACTCTTATCACCAACTTGTGACCTTCGCGACAAGTTGTATAGAAGTTGCGACACTTGCGACAAGTGAGAGGTATGTGCGACACTTATCCAGTTGAGTGATTTGGATGTGTAACAATTACTATTGGAGGTTAGATCTATAGGATACCAAAGATAGTTCTGACTATTGTTCCATGAAAACAATGTTGCAAGGTAATCTCTCATACTGCAAAATTCATCCTCTTCACAGTCTGTTCAAAAGATGCATAGAAAGTCACTACAACTATAACAACCTCAAGACCTTATATCTAGTAAAAACCGATTTACGAAGAGAAATAAATATATTGTTTCTTCACCTACAATGGTTCCTACAGGATGCCCCATCAAACCCATATAAAACAGGTTGATGGGACAGGTTCAACCTCACCAACAACAATTTCGTGACAACCTTCCACAGACCAAGCCACACAACTTCTCCAACAAGGCACGCATCTCACCAAGATTCAGTTTCATAAAACGTTTTCCCCTCTTCCCTGGGAAATCAACATAATGGATACCATTGCTTCCTAAGGGGGGAGGATTGATCCGGGTGGTAATCAGTGGCCACCCACCTGTTTCATATTCCAACTGGCTCATCTGGATAGTTTTCGGTTCAACATGTCTCTCTCTATGGGGACATTTCTTTGTGATTTTGGGTTAAGCACTTACAGGGCTTTCCTGAATCCCTACGCAACATCTAGGTGGATATAGGTGGTCGTCCACCTAATACAACTATCTTATGTTGAAATTTTTCATGTCAATACATCTTTTTGTACTTACAGGGACATTTTGGGGCTCTAAACAGTCTTTTCTTGGCTTTCCATAGTCAAATTGTAGACAAAGTAAGAGTTTGATGGCATAATTTATAGTTCTCAAAAATACCTTTCAAACGAGCTATCACATGCCTAAAACGAAGATCTTATGAAAAAGTTACGACCCCAGGAAGTTAAGGTACTAACTTACCCCAACATGGCCCACATGAATTTTGGTGTTTCATCTCCTAGGGTTAGCTTTTTAGATGTATAGGGTTTTTTCATTCATGTTATAGTAAAAATTCCTTCAGAGCCTTGTTGTAATCATCTTCTAGCAAATGAGCATAGCTGTCACATCTCTTCTCAGAGATAAAGTTGCCACCATTCTAGCGAGTCTTGCACTCTGTATTTTTACAGTCTATTTACAATTTTTTCATTAATAGAAATCAAGTATTGTTGTATTTCTCTATTTCTAGCAATTCTTCATGAGTATTTCATTGTGATATCTTCGCTTTCATTTCATTCCAAAAATAATCCAGATCAAAGACACAATTTCAAATCCTATATTGAATGCATAACCAATGGTGGATTTTCTATCATCTAGATCTCCTATCCAATCAGATTTTGGATAAATTTAATGAGTGATCAAAGTCTTACCATCTTCCCTCCAAACATCAATGCCTAAACAATAATGCATCTAACCAAGATCATTCATTTCAAATGCCTGTGATAACTACCTTTTGATCTCATCAATCAATTTTGTAGCACTTCCTATTATGATTAAATCATCAAAATACAATGAAACCAAAGAAACATTCCCATTTCCATCTTTCTCATGTAAATATTTGGATCACTCGTACATTTGATGAAACCTTCCTAGAAGAAGAAAGCATCGATTTTCACATACCACGATCTGGGAACCTATTTGAGACCATATAGTGCTTTCTTTAACATGCATACAAGATGTTATTGGCCCCGTTGTACAAAAACTTCTGGTTGTACAACATACACTTCTTATTTTAATTCATCATGCAAAAATGTTGACTTAACTTCCAGCTGATGTAATTTCTAGTTGTACTTAGTAGCTAATGCAATCATATATGACCCATATCCATGAGTATTAGTCACAACTGACCAATAATTCTCATGATTTGAAAAAAATATGCTGGTACAATGGTATGTTGCAGGATTACTAGAAAAGATCAGAATTCCCCTTTGAATGTATGATCTTCAATCATGTGAAGACATAATGAAAAAATCATAGTGAATCAAAATGGGTGATGAAGGCACTCTATCTTTGACAATCACTGAAACAAGACTGGAAGACACGCTAACAGAGCTACAACTATCAATTAAAAACATGTAGATTTCATGCAATGAACTATGTTGTACTATTTTCTCAAGTGAGGGTCACACAAAATATTATTGCAAGTTCAGTGATGTGTTGGACCCAGTATTCAAATGCATTTAGATCGAAACATAGTGTGATATTTGTGAAGCCTCAACAAATCATGCAAAAAGAGATTTCCCGCACAATCTAAGGAATGCACGCCCCAAGTGGTGCCATATATGCAGAGAAAATAATCATTCCACTCAGGAATGCCAGCTGAATGGAAATAACTGACCAAATATTCACTCAATATATCATACACAAGTGGTCACCAACAATTCGACCAGGAAAACAAAAATGGATACAAAGGACGAGGTCGAGCTGGTTATCAAGTAGAGGTAGAGGCCAAGGAATTTTTGGTAGAGGATGTGGTAGAGGATGTTATTATTTCTTCAATTGTTGGAAAGATGATCATATAATCCCATATTTTCCCATCAAATACAACATTGATCTCAAGTTCTGTAATATCTGTGGAGTAGGAGATCATTCCCTAGATTATTTTTCGATTGTACTATAAGAAGTCTTGAACAAAAGAAATGTGAATATTTTGCACACAGTGCCAAAACAAGAACCAACATGTTGACAAAGGAGAGACCAATGTTCAGGAGCTGGTGAAGATATTTATCCAGAACCAACATGTCAACAAAGGAGAGACCGAAAAATATACCTCAATCTAGATGAACAGGACAAATTGATGCAAGAAGCGATGAAATTATTTCAAGAATATCGACCAAGATAAGACAAAGAGGGGAGAAAATGAAAATATTTTTGATACGACGTTAAACAAGTTTCTAAAACTTCTAAATAAAAGCAATGGATTGGCCTCTTTATCGACCTATTGAGTATTCTATGAGAATATAAAGAAGACCAAAGATATGCTAAAATTTTGCGCCAACTATCTCAAGAAATACATACCAACAAATTTGACCCACAAGCCAACCTTGAGATCGATGGACACATGATCAAGAAAGTCATAGTCGATTTTGGATATCAAGTAAACATACTCCCAAGGGAAACATGCATTCGACTCAGAAAACCATTGCTACAACCAACCATGAATTTCCTGAAGCTAGTAGATCAAAGGTTCATTCAACCAATCGATACCCTTAAAAGCATAACAACATCCATAATGGGAATACCAGTGAGAGTTTATTTTGAAGTAATCAACCTGGTCAAGGGAATCTCTTCCTATCCCACATTAGTCAACAAACCTTGGGGAAGAAACATGTGAGCTACAATCTCGCTTGAAAGAGATAATATCAAACTGAAAGGAAGTAGAACAAAAATTTTAATCCCATTGGATCCAAAAGAAGGAAAAACTTAGGTCGAGACATGGGATGCGACGCAAGAATTTCAACGACTATATAAAATAATAATCAGTAAAGAAAAATATTGAGTCAAACAATGAAGGATAAATCCTATTCTGATCTCCCTTATCAATAGGACAAAATTTAGATACAAAATTGTACAACTGGAAAATGGAGAATAACAAGGCTCAAGAAAAATAATGTTGGTCGATAGAAGCCATATCTATTATAGAAAGATTTTCCTCACCCTATGCAATCTTGCACAGAAGGCCTTTTTCCATTTCCCTATGTAGAATTTTTATCCCTTTTTGCAAAATCCCAGAGCTAAAAAATACATTTTTTCCACATGTACACACCTTCCCTACTATACAACATGCGTATACACAGGTTGCACCACTACAACCCATGTACATTGGTATTTGTGCCCAAAAATGAAAAATGGTGTCAGGTTTCCATGTCACGATAGGAGATCTATGATCCTTGGCCTTCCATATACTGGAAACATTCTGACTCGGCCCTTTGGTTCCATTTGAAGGCTATAAATGGGTCGATTCCGAGCTATGGAAAAGAGGAGAAATAATTCAACTTTGAGAGAAAAGTTACTTTGGAGAAATTATTTACTTCATATTGAGTCTGCATCCCTTTGTCCTTTAAGTCTGAACACAGTGTTCATCCCCCAAGCTCTTCCCTTATTGATTGAGAACTTCATTGTCACTCTTTTATGAGCTTGCCTTTGGTGGAGGATTGATGTGTTGGAGGCCCAACTGGAAGGAACTTATTTTCTCAGTTCCAAACTATGCGGACATGGAAGTTTGTAACATTTTCACTTCTGATGATCATATATTAATAGAAATACTCTTTTCTCTTCAAATTGATATCTTGTAAATATTTGAATTATTATTCCATGGGCGTATTTGTCATGTTTATTGATGGATTGTGCCATTGAATGTGCTACCATCATTTATTATTATCATATGCTTACTTTGCTTGGTTTTTGAGGACTAGTTGTAGGTATATAGCTTTGGGTCAAGTGCTCAACGGTGGACTTCATCAAACATCTGAACGAGGTAGGCCTTTTATCTTGTCGTGCTTGCATATTCATTTATATAGAATACTTGAGAATAGAGTTGATTTCTTCATTCATTTCCGTCTGTTTTGGTTTACCCTTAGCCATGGAGAGATTTTCCTCATAACAGAATTGGCGACCATACTAGGGATTGAATATTATTTCTTGGGGTTTGGAGTGTTTTTCTCCTTATATTTCTCTCATTCCTATTGTGTTTTTGGTCATATCATTTATTGACAGTCGCTGTTCACTCTGGGTCTGAGTTTTTCATCCTTCTCCCTTGCCTAGCTTTGTTTTGAAACATATACACAACTTTTCTCTTGACAATTGCGTATATATGCATGATGTCCTTATGCAAGCTACGTACATACACGCTATTTCCTTGAACAATCGCGTACATCAACCTCTTGTTCTTGTTTACTAGGTTTGTTGATTGTTGGGTGGGATTTGATGTTTGTTGAGTCTGCTTGGGTCTCTGTAGTGATTGTTAAGTGTCTGTGGGATGACAGGAAACCTGTCTTTGGTTGAATTTATCAGTCGATTCTTTATCATCATATTTTCATTTTGATTTTCCTTGTACATTGGGATGGGTGTCTTTATGCTTGGTATCCTACTTGATTTATCTGTTTCTATACACAATAGAGTTTTAATATATCAAGTTGTTGTTCAGACCATGCATTTTCATTTTCCTTATATTGAAAATACAAAAATATTAGGCATTTTGCATTGCTTGGAATTTTAATCTTTTGAGTCTTTGTCGTTAGCTTAGTGCATGAAAGGAAAGATTGCATTTTTTGCTTCAGAATTGTAGAGTTGAAATTGAAAATTTCATTTGTTTTAAGAAGCATATCATTCACTGAAAATTGAAGTTAGGACTTTGCATTGTATTCATATTTACTTTACTTGTTGAGTCATAACATCATGAGTTTCACTACCATACCTTTTTGAGTAAGCATGGCCACTAAAATTAATGCTATAATTTAAAATTTATGAGTCACGATTTTATTTTCCAGGGGGCACAAACTATCTTAGGATTTAGTGCCTTGGAATAGGATTTTCTGAGTAAACTTCTCCAAGGATATTAAATCAACATAAGTATCTGACAAAGGGAGTGGAGAAATCCATTGTATAATTGGTAATATCAGGAGGCTCCGCTTATACTGGAGTTAATCACGAGGTCACGTGAGGTTGGTTGAAGGGATATCCCCCCGATACCTTCTTAGCATCAGAGATATTTCCGAGGATCTATTTGTATCTAGGGATCTTTCTAGTGCCCTTACCTCCACAAGAGGCAGTTCTTTCAAGGTTTTGGGCTTTGCTACCCTGCCCATAAGGTGGACCTGTCTTACGCCTGCTCGCATATGCATCGGTTATACATTGGTTTCTTAGTTGCTTGACTTAGGTGCCACATAGGTTACTTGCAAGGGTTATGTTGGCCCTTGGTTACAGAATAAAGAAAATATTACAAACGAAAAGGTGAAATGCAAACTGCATGAAAGGAAGGTTGACTGAGATCAAGTCGAAGTGGTTAAATAAGAAGAAAAGATAAAGCGAATTTCGAGAGATCAAGTTGTTGGATGAGGAGATTGATAAAGACAGATCAACAAGGAAGGTGGATCATGGACAACTCAGCAAGCAGAAAACACCACCGGTAGATTCTTTGGAGAACCTCACGGGAAGGAAGGAAAGACAGGCTGGCGAAGCCCTAAAAACGTGGGTCAAGTTGACCTAGGGTTTCAGACACCTAGGGTTTTGACACATAGGCTTCGACCTAAGGCTGTCGGTGAGATATTGTAATGTATAAATAAAGGTCAAGAGGACCTGGGAAGAGTT
Organism: Picea engelmannii; assembly: GCA_009831015.1. Lineage (NCBI taxonomy): Eukaryota > Viridiplantae > Streptophyta > Pinopsida > Pinales > Pinaceae > Picea > Picea engelmannii. The sequence goes on from ML782293.1 coordinate 524,969, forward strand.
AGAGAGACAAGGAGAGATTATGTATGATGATTGATTGTTGTTGCTAATGAGAGAGAAGTCTGTGTTGTAAGATCTTCAATTGGGTGCGAAGATCAAATCTAAAGCTGGGTGTGCAGGGAAGGGAGATAGAGAGAAGAGAGAAGGAGAGAAGATATGCAAGCTAAGAGCACATATAGAACTGTAAGCTAAGAGCGCAGTTAGAACTGTAAGCTTTCACCTAATATATTATAAAGCACAGTTCTGTGGGCGTGGCCATAGGGAGAGGGTGAACCACATATATCTTGTGTTGTGAGTGGTTGATACTGTGTTCTTTACTTCAGTTACTCTAATGATGCATTAGTATGTTAGATCCGATATATAATTGTGCGAAGTAGGTTTATGCTTGGAAAGAATAATCTGTTCTTCGTGTGTGGTTTCCTTGATTCCACTTGCATTTCCTCTGGTTGTATACACCTGTGTCCTACAACCCCCTATTGCTACTTCGGGTGAGATTGCATCCGCTTCGCAGGTGTTTCTGAAAGGGCTAGTAGTTAGGGCTTGTTTGTGCGCTATTAGAGATGAACCTTTCCCCTGTGCCAACAAATGGTTCCATTGCTAGGACCGAGATCTTCTTAAGGGAATGTCAAGGTGGTTTCCATCGAAGATAGAGATTCAGAAGTGGATAGAAGAACAAGAGAAGGAATTCCCAGAAGCTCAGAATAAGAATCCTAATATTAACACATAAGACTAGTTGGGAAGGTATATCTTTACTGATATACATGAGATTTTCTTTGGAGGGATTCATAAGGAGCTATGCGAGTGGCTGGCCAGATTAGCAGATACCTAGTTTGAGATCAAATGTAGACTGCATGTGGTTTGTACATCAATGTTGATCAAGAAGTTCAAGAGAGTTGATAATGTTGTGTCAAGAGCAGTAGATCACTGGTTTGATAGTACCATCAGAGGGTATATCACAGATTTTGATATTGACAGAGTAGATTCATATAGACAAGCAGAGAGATATTTCTTTAAGGAGCTGATAGGAAAAAATTTACACTTCTTGAAGTTGAAGATCAAGATGCTATTGCATGAGAAGAACATATTGAAGATAAAGTAGTGGGTCAGATTGAAAAAGATAATGTTCAATAATTTAGACAGTGAAAGCGACATAGAGGTTGGACACACGCGCAGTGGGAGAACCTTTAGAGAAGTTCCTCTGGTGAACTTCTTCGAGCAAAGTCACGAACCACCAGCATAGGAAGAAGGGTTCTACATTGGAGAATAATAAGAGTTATTGAACAAAGAACATTCAGAGTCCTCTAGGATAGAACAAGGGAAGATTGAATAAAATCATCGGGAAGAGTCAGAAGCTTCAGGGACTACGCAGACTATTGAAGTAAGTGTTATTACGGCCCCTGTTGTTTTAACATCATTAAGTAACCAAAGTAACCTAAGTTATCAGAGCACTCAGATCACTGGTACAAGTGGTTCAGTACACACTCAGTCAGGAAACCTAGGAAGATATATGGCAGATGAGATGAGGTTACCCACCTTTAGAGGAGATGGATCTGAATATCCTGACCAACACTGGTTTCTATGTGAAGTTGTATGGAGTATTAAGAATGTCACCGATGAAGATGTTAAATGAGCTCAGCTTAGTACTACCCTGAGAGATCGCACACTGAGCTGGTACGTGAAGTTCATCCAAGGAGTTGTCCAGCCGAAACCATTGAACGAGATTAAGACTGCGTTGATTTTTGAATTCAAGAAACCCAAGTCAGAGTCATAGTGCATCACAGAGTTGAAAGAAATTAAGCAGAAAGTAGTTGAAATTGTTTGGGAGTTTGATCAAAGGTTTAAGACCTTGACAAGTCAATTGAGTTTTCAGATCCCAGATGAGCAGAAAAAGGAATGGTTCATTGCTTCCATCCTACCACACATCAGAGTCCCTTTCATGCAACAGAAGATTGCTTCACAGGCTGAGGCGTTAGAGATCACCATGAAACTAGAATCAACCCCTACAGTAGAATCCAACTCAAGTATGAGTCAAATCTTGAGTCAGCTAACTAACTTATCACTGTAGGTCGAAGATATGAAAAAAGATAAGGGAAAAGATAAGAGAGAAGACATCTAGTGCATTAGATACAAATCAGAAGGCCATGATAAGGAGAATTGTCCCATGTTTCATGAATATTTAGCTTTTGGAGCTCTGATCCCTTTGAAGCAAGTTACTCTACCTTGGTGTGAGGTATGCATAAATAGATATCGCCCTGGAGAATGCTATTACATGAAAAAATATGTTCAGACACCTATGGACCTCTACTGCACATTCTGTAAATTTGTGGGTCATGATGAGGACTGTAGAGCTTACGACCTCTTGCATGAAACATCAAGGGATGTCTACAAAATTCAAGGTGAAGTACAACAAGACAGGAACACTATGCAGTATAACTCCCTAGGAAGAGGAAACTTCAACCCTCATGGTGGATTCAGAGGAAGAGGATGAGGAGGAGGCATGGGCCAAGGTAGAGGTCAAATCATTTGTTATAATTGCACACGGCTAGGTCATTTGGCAAGGGACTGTCAAAACCCTTGTACCACTTGTAGTTACTACAACTCATTTGAACATGTCATAGAACATTTCCCTGCATTGTTATCCAAACTTCAGGAACGACGAGGAGGAAACCAACAAGTACAACTAATCACAGCAGAACCTCGTGAAGCAGATCCCAAATTCGTTGTTATCACTAGAGGAGGCCCTACTACAAGAGAAGACAGGGTGACTCCAGGGAATACTACGAAACAATCAAGAGTCAGGAAAGCCACGGAGAAGACACAAGAGTTTGATCCAAAGAAAGAGAAACAAACATTTGAATAGGCAAGAAAATAATTCAGGAGAGATCAAGCTTCTTCATCAAAGGAACAACTAGAAGTGAGAGAATGTGGAATGCCTCTGGCCTTTGATCAGTCTATTTCACCTGGAGAAGGAAAAGAGGTAAGCATACTCATGGAATTCTTATGCACTTGCATTAATTTGACAAAGGATGAGAGCGTTGTACAAGAGATACAAAACTTGATCAGACAGTATGAGATAGGAAGGGTAGATCCTCTACTGAAAAAATAAGTACATCAACTATCCAAAAAGAGAAGGACAAATAAGGAACTACAACTTAATCCTCAAATTGGAGATTATGATATAGATTATGTGGTCCTCGACTTAGGGTCGGAAGTCAATGTCATGATGAAGAAAACCTAGGCACTGATGGGAAAACCTAAGTTTATCTATTCCCCCATTAGGCTTAGGATGGCCAATAATCAGGCTGTGAGCCCCTTCGGAAGACTAAAACATGTCCATGTGGACATCGATGGGGTCAAAACATTTGTGGACTTCGAGGTGATTGAGATAGTCAATGATAGTTTTCCTTACCCTACACTGTTAGGAATTGATTGGGCTTTCAACAATTCTACTGTTGTTGACTTGAAGAAAAGAATAATGATGTTTGAAGGTGATGGCCTTAGGGTCATCGCACCTTTGAATCTTGATGAAGGTCCCAGATACACAGATCCCATCAGAGAAGAATACCACGCATATGAGTTGGAGAATATATACAAACTGACAGCAAGACAACAAGATTACATAAATCCTACAATAGATGGGAATTTAAGCTGGCGAAGTGACAATGCATGTTCATCAGACTTTGAAGAAGCACTAGAGAACTGGAAAAATAAAATGTATGAAGTATCCACACGAAGATGTGATATACTGACCAAAGAAGTTTGTTGGATCGGCACAACAGTAAGTAATTTACCCACATTTGATGGTTTGAATCACTTAGAAACTTTATTACTGGAATCTGAAGAAACTGTACCAGTACAACAGAGACTATTGGCACTGAACGAGGCTTTGAAAGCTACTCTAGAAATATGGTTGGGAACACATAAAAGGAACATCGAGAACTGGATACAATGTCGCACTTTGATGACAATGCGATTTTCAGAACAAGTCGAAGGATGCAAAGTTAGGTACACGGGGAAAAGCTGTCCGAAAGACCATGTGTGAGGTTGTGAGGAGGCCTAGAGAAACATTCCTCAATAGAAGTGGGTGCATAAATTCATCAATACCCTAGACACAACGCCTATCAACCGGTACCTTCAAGTGGAACTACACCTCACCACTGCATATTGGCAAGGTATGACTCAGAACTTTGTAGCTACATTTGTATTTGAAAGTCAGGACCCTTTGGTAAATCAAGATTTACAGGTTGTAAGACAAAGAGTCATTGAGGAAGCACCTAGCCTCCTTGTGGAGAAAGAATAGGATGAATGGACTGCACCTCTTCAGAAATTGTAAGTATGTTACAATATCAACGTCGATGAAGATGATGATCCTAGGAATGTGAACATCATAAAAATGGAAGGACAGAGAGACATAGAAGGACCAAGAGTTGAACTACCTTTTATTGGACAACCAATAAAAATAAAGAAAGTTAATATTGGAACAGAGAAAGCACCTAAGCTTACTAATGTTGGAGATTACTGGGATGATGCCACTATTGATAAAGATCACCGAGTTACTGCACGAATATCAGGACTTATTTCCAACCAATTTCACTGATATGAAGGGAATTAAAGGGCCCATGGGAGAGATGAAGATCCCATCGAAACCACATGCAAGGCCAATTAAAAAAAGACCCTACATATTGAATCCTAAATATAAGGATAAAGTGAAGATTGAATTAGACAAAACGTTGGAACCAGGAATCATAGAACTTGTTGAAGAATCAGAGTGGATTAGCCCTATGGTGGTTCAGGATAAGAAAACAAGAGAGATCAAAATCTATGTAGATCTCAAGAAGCTGAATGATGCATGTCTACATGATCCATTCCCTACACTGTTTACTGACGAAGTATTAGATAATGTGGGTGGACAAGAAGTCTACTCCTTCATCGATGGATTTTCAAGATACCACCAGATCAGGATTTCCAAGGAAGTTTTCCATAAGACCACGTTTGCAACAGAGTGGGGATCCTACCTATACATAGTGATGCCTTTTGGATTGAATAATGCACCAACCATCTTTTCTAGGGTGGTGGTCGAAGCATTCAAGGAGTTTTTACATAAATTTATGGAAGCCTATTTTGATGATTGGATTGTTTTTAGCTTATTGAAAAACCACATTGAATGCTTAAGACTAATGTTGGATAAATGTAGGCAATGTCAGATTTCCTTGAATCTGAAAAAATGCATTTTCTTTTCACCCTTTGAAGTGTTGTTAGGCCATATATCGTGTAAGAAGGGATTGTTGGTAGATCCATCTAAGATTGCCATTATTGTCAATTTATCCACTCCTACTTCAGTCAAATAGTTCCACACTGCTCTGGGACATACTGGATACTACAAGAAGTTCATCAAGGGTTATGCACAGATTACAACACCTATGGAGAAGCTTCTGAATAAAGATTATCAATTTCACTGGATAGAATAATGCCAGCAGAGATTTGACACACTGAAACAAAAAATGGTTACTGCACCTATTTTAGTTTTTCCATATTCTAGCAAGGAATTTCATGTGCATGTCGATGCATCTTCTATTGCACTAGGATCAGTGTTATCACAACCAGGAGCAAGAGATATTGGCCACCCGTTAGCCTTTACTAGCAGGAAGCTCTCAATAGCTGAGATAAATTACACCACCACTGAGAGAGAAGGTCTAGCCATGGTGTATGCACTGTAGAAGTTTCATCATTACTTGTTAGGAGGACACTTTAATATGTTCATTGATCACTCCATGCTAAAATACCTATTCAACAAGCCAGTGTTGGGGGGAAGGATATGCAGAGGGCTTCTGTTATTTTAGGAATATGATTTTGAAATTGTGGTAAAGCCAGGAAGGATGAACAAGGGACCCAACCACTTGTCTAGGTTGGAACATGGAGAGGAACCTACTAGTTTGGAGGATACACTGTCAGATGCACAGTTATTTTCCATTAGAAAGGTTTATGATCACCTCGCCCAAATAGTTCAATTCCTATCAACAAGAATAACACCTCGCGAATACACAGTCATTCAGAAGAAACAACTGCTAGTGCGCGCTGCATATTTTTCGCTTATAGTTGGACAACTATATAAGATGGGACCTGATGAGATCCTAAGAAGATGTGTTATGGAGGCAGAAAGACCATTGATTTTAGAAAAATATCATGAAGGCATCGCAGGAGGACACTACGCAGGAAAAGCGACAATGAAAAAGGTTCTTAGAGTTGGCCTTTGGTGGCCCACTTTACACAGAGATGCTAAAGAATACTACATAGCCTGTGATGTATGCCAAAGAGTTGGGAAACCTTCTAGAAGAGATGAAATTTTGTTAGCACACCATCTAACCTTACAAGCATTTGAGAAATGGGCCATTGACTTCGTGGGACCTATAAACCAACCAGGGAAGTGCACAAGAGCTAGATACATCATCACTGCGACAGAGTATTTGACCAGATGGGAAGAAGCAAGAGAAGTTAAGGACTGTAGTGCAACTACAGCTACGTGTTTCATATTTGATGATATCATAACCAGGTTTAGATGCCCAAAGATCCTCATGAGTGATCAAGGTACACATTTTATTAATAAGACTATTGAAGCCTTGACTCGGGAATTTTAAGTTCACCATCAGAAGAGTACTCCTTACCACCCACAAGCGAACATGACGGTCAAATCTTTCAACAAGATCTTGGAGATAGCACTGACGAATATTTACAGTATAGATAGAGATGATTGGGATTTGAGAGTACCAGTAGTGTTATGGTCCTATATAACTACTTGCAAGAAGTTGACAATCCAGACTCCCTTTAAGTTGGTTTATGGCCTAGAATCAGTTGTACCCATGGAATATTTAGTTACTAGCTTAAGAATTGCAGCCTTTACAGAAATGGATGACACTAACATTGTTCAAGAGAGGCTCGCATAGTTGGTCGAACTAGAAGAAGACATATTTACTGTAGGATTTCATCAGCAGGTCCAGAAGGAACGAGAAAAGGCCTACCATGACACGCATATCAAGAAGAAATCATTTAAGCAAGGATATCTGGTATTGGTATATTATATAAAGTTCATGAAGAATCCAGGGAAGTTCAAAACACATTGGCTGGATCCATATCAGGTTGCCTATGTTACAGAAGGAGGAGTTGCGCAACTTAAGACTTTGAATGGGGAGTGGAAGGAAGGATTGGTGAATGGGAGCTGGTTGAAATTGTACTATGACAACCAGATGCCTCGCAATTCTCGGTAAAAATAGAAGGAGACGGGGCTAGGTACCAGGTGCAGTTGAGACTAGGTATCAAATGCAAGAAAGATAGTCTACAAACAGGGTGGAGGAACAAAGCAAGAAGCACAAGCTGCATTGCACAGTCTGAAGTAGAGGTACAACCAAAGATTTAGATCAGAGTGCCTCAGGACGAGTCACAGGTGAGTGTTGGGGGCCTGTTGGCCCTTGGTTATGGAAGAAAGTGAATATTATGGAAGAAAAGGTTAAACACGAACTGCGTGAAAGGAAGGTTGACTAGGATCAGGTCAAAGTGGTTAAAGAAGCAGAAAAGATGGAGCGAAGTTCAAGAGAGAAAGTCGTTGGATGAGGAGATCGAGGAAGACAGATCATCAAGGAAGGTGGATCATGGATAACCCAACAAGAAGAAAAATCCACCGATAGATGCTTTGGAGAACCTCGCGGGAAGGAAGGAAACACAGGCTGGCAAAGCCCTGAAAATGTGGGTCAAGTTGAACTAAGGTTTTAAGCACCTAGGGTTTTGGTATCTAGGGTTTTGACACCTAGGCTTTGGCCTAAGGATATCGGTGAGCTATTGTAATGTATAAATAAAGGTCAAGAGGACCTGGGAAGAGTTAGAGATACAAGAAGAGATTATGTATGATGATTGATTGTTGTTGCTACTGAGAGAGAAGTCTGTGTTGTAAGATATTTATCTGGGTGCGAAGATCAACCCTGCAGTTGGGTGCATAGGGAAGGAAGATAGAGAGAAGAGACAAGGAGAGAATATATGCAAGCTAAGAGCGCAGATAGAATTGTAAGCTTTCACCTAATATATTATAAAGCACATTTATGTGGATGTAGCCCTAGGGAGAGGGTGAACCAAGTACATATTGTGTTGTGAGTGGTTGATACTATGTTCTTTACTTCAGTTACTTGGATGATGCATTAGTATGTTAGATCTGATATATAACTGTGTGAAGTAGGTTAATTCTTGGAAAGAATAATATGTTCTTTGTGTGTGGTTGCCTTGATTCCACTTGCATTTCCTTTGGTTGTAGACACATCTGTATTGCAACCCCCTATTGCTACTTTGGGTGAGATTGCATCTACTTCATAGGTGTTTCCGAAAGGGCTAGTAGTTAGGGATTGTTGGTGCACTATTAGAGTTGAACCCTGGGTCATCCCCTATGCCAATAGGTTATTCTACAAGTACCCTGGGTCAGATAGGGGTCGGACAACACATAACCTTTATGGAGGATTACCTCTCTGGGGGGATCTGACTGACTAGTTGTTAAGCCCATGAGATCCCTTATAACTGATTATGTTACCCCCGATCTTTAGCAGGGAGTCTCAGGCTCCTCTTGGGTGAGACATACCTTCTTTAGGGAGGAGGCCCCTTTCATCCACTTTACCCTGTTTGTGTGCATATTAGCCATTTGTTTTTTGGTGTGCTCTTTGATTATTAGTTGACCTTAGGATATTATATTGTGCCTTGTGTTTTCATTATCATCGATAGTGTATTTCCTTTGACTCCCTCATTTATTGCTACCTCCCTCGATACCTTCGCTCATTTCATGGGGACGAATCCGTCTGCTTTTCATAATGGTATGTAGAATTATGGTACTGAATCAATGCCTTGGGTCTCTAATAATTTTTCTCATGGTATGCCAGACATGTCTTCGCACTTGCCATCCTCTTTCTTGCTTCCTTATGTGAATCCAAGTTTTGGGTCTAGGGGCATGATGCCTCCTTATTTGTCCTCTCCATTTGGTGGGAGTCATATCTGTAATGATCCCAAGCCCAATTCTGGCTTGGAATCACTAACTACCACTAGTTTGTCAATGTGTAGGTGTTTATTGAGTTATTAAGTGCATACAAGATTCATTCAACGCATGAATATCATCATACATTCAAGATATAGAAGCACAAGCAAGATATGACCCTTTAATTATAAGCAATGTAAGATCAATACAATAGATGGCCGATCTGGCATAAACCTCAGATGGTCATTCAATCAACAGATATGAGCTGCTACAAAATGCTCTCGATAATACAAAAGAAGCCTCTAAAGGTTGGATAAGTAATGAATACCAGTATCAATCAGATCTAAATGTCAAACCCTCCAACTAGAGAGTGACACGCTTCAAGTGGAGACTAAAGCCCTCGATAATTCGGTCTTGATGGAAGAGTGCTCTGAATGAGCCCAAACTCGATCAAATTATAGATCAGGGCAGTGGGAGCCTCCTCCTGAAGTTTCAAACCCAACGTCCAAGGCAAACCTCTCCAACTGCGAAATCTTCTAAGATAGTTGCATCCTCTTAAATAGCTAAGTTGAGCCCTCCTCAATGGTATGGCACGCCCTTGCTAGAAATTCCTCAATAGTACGACCCTGATGTCTTATGAAGCTTTAGAAGAAAATATGTTGAGAATAGAATGGTGTGGAGGAATATTTCATCCCCAATAACAAGCTGTGGAACAAGGTGAGTGGATATTTCACCACTGAGTTTCTCACAAGGGTTTGTGCAGCAAACCCCCAAACTGAATGCTCAAAGCACTAACAAGAAATATCCAAATCAGAATGAGTAATAGGTGCACCCCAGCGTCTTACTTATACTTTTCCTTCTAATTCTCTGTTGAGTTAGGTTAACTCCCATGTTTAATCTTCTATTCTTTGGTTGAGTTATCTTTTACTCCTTTATCCTTTTCCTTTCTTAAGTCAACTTAAAAATATAACTTTTAACTTCTTTACTTTTCCCCCCTTAGTGTGAGACTATAACCTAGTGGGGGTGCCCAACCCACTGAGTCCCCTCATCACCTCTCTAAGAGGTGGGGGACATTACAATCTCCCCTGCTTGAAATTTCTTGTCCTCAATAAATTCCAAACCTGCTTCTCTAACCACGTGCTCCGGCTCCCAAGTGGCATCCTCAATGGGTAAATCCTTCCACCTGATCAGATACTCCTTGATGCTTCGGTTTCAGAGCCTCTTCTCTCTAACTTCTAACACCTCCTCTGGAATCAAAACAAGCTATCCCTCCTCATCCATGGGAGGTAATGCCTCAATAGGCCTAACGTGTTGACCGAGGGTTTTCTTAAGACACGCGACATTGAAGACGTTGTGAATTTTTCTACCCTGTGGAAGCTCCAGCTCATAAGATACTGCCCCTATCTTCTTGCTGACTCTTTAAGGTCCAAAGAAACGTGGCTGCAGTTTCTCCGCTCCGCTTCTTTTAATGGAGGCTTACCTATATGGTTGCAACCTCAAATAGACTAAATCGTCAACCTCAAAGGTAAGATCAACTCTGTGCTTGTCTGCTTGGACCTTTTGCTGGTTTTGTGCCCTCTGTAAATGATCCTTCAATTCCCTGAGAATGTCTTGGCTCTGTTGTATCCAATCCTGTACCATTGAATCCCTACTATCACCAAATGCAATCTCCACAAATGATAAAGGATCATAGCTATATAAATCTATGAAGGGTGACATGCCGATGGACATATGTTGGGTGGTGTTGTAACAATATTCACCCAAATGTAACCATCTGACCCATGCTTTTTGTTGTCCTGCTACGTAGTTTATGAGGTAACTTTCCACCCATTTGTTGACTATCTCAGTCTGACCATCCGTCTGAGGGTGATAGCTAGTACTAGGAGTCAATTTCGTACCCACTAATTTGAACAACTCCTGCCAAAATGTACTCATGAATCTACTGTCCCTGTCACTGATGATGGTTTTGGGTAGGCCATGTAGTTTGAACACCTCTCTGAAAAATAATTTGGCCACCTGTGATGCACTGAAGTCTGTGTCTATGGGAAAAAAATGTGCAAACTTCGTCAACCTATATACCACCACGAAAATGCAATCTTTCCCTTGTGCTCTAGGAAACCCTGTGATGAAATCCATGGATATACTTTCCCACTTGTGCTCGGGAATAGGTAGGGGCTGCAACAATCCTGCATGGTGTGTGTGTTCATCCTTGTTTTCTTGGCATGTAGTGCATTCTTTGACATGCTTCATCACATCTTCCTTGAGGCCTTTCCATGCAGACCTCTCTCTCACCTTCCTGTATGTCTTACTGATGCCCTGATGCCCTGCTACTGGTGAGTTATGACATGCATACAGGATCTTAGCTTTGAGAGCTGATCCAGGAACTAAAAAGATCTGGCCTTTGTAATAGATGAGGTCATTTATGACCCTGAAGTTATCATCCTGTGTTTTCCCGTCCAACAGTTTAAAAGCAAACTGATCCTTTGCATATTCCACTATCAAGTGTTCCTTCCAGTTGACTGACATACCGGACATGGAAAAAATGGATGGCCTTCTGGATAATGCATCGGCCACTGCGTTGTTCTTCCCTTTGACAAATTCAATGTCAAAGTCGTAGGCTTGTATTTTTCTTACCCATTTTTGTTGTCTTTCATTCAAATCCTTCTGCTCCAAT
>ML782293.1:537953-591475 GCA_009831015.1 Picea engelmannii
AGGATGATGTTGGTATCGGGAAGATCCATCACATACACATCCTGAACTAACTCATGCCTTCCCAAGGTGAGTTTCATACCTAGTATGTATCTATTACAGGGCATAGTACTACCACCTGCTACCTCCACTTTGAATCCTTCAAATTCTACTGTAGGTATGTGTCTCCTCTTCAGTAATGCTGCATCAATGAAATTGTGGGAAGCTCCTCCATCAATCAGAACCGACACTCTCTGTCCTTGCAAGACCCCTCTCATCCTGAATGTGTTGAACTTGGGTACCCCGCTAATAGATGCCAACGTAGCCTTCTCTCCAGCTGCATAGTTTAGTTCTGGAACCTCCTCTTTTGCTGCCTCTAATGTTTCAGCCTCCATGTTTTGTATCTGACCATACTCATCCTCTTCTTCGTCATCTGAAGTGACCTCAATGTAATGTACATGTCCTCGTCCCATGCACTTGTGTGAGGGATTCCATGGCTCCTTGCATGTGAAGCAGAGTTGCTTCCTTCTCAGTTCCCTCCTGGTGTTGTCATCTATTCTGCCACGGCCCCTACCATAACCCTTAGGGTCACGTCCTCCCTGGTTTATTGGAGGTCTTTGATCTCTTCCACCATTGTTAAGTGGTGTTCTGGGTATGAATTTTGGTTTAGCAGCTGGACCCAGATCCCTTGTCTTCCAAATGGCTTCCTGTAGGCTGGTAGGCTTGAAGGCCTTAACCCAACCCTTCAAGGGTTCCATCAATCCTTCTGTAAAGAACATCATGAGCCTGGTTGGGGACATATCTTGCACCATCACTGCCAACCTCTAGAACTCATCAATGTATGCCTCAGCCGTACCTGTTTTCTTGAGTTGGGTGAGCTCCCGGAAATGTAACTCAGGATCTCCTAGATCAAATCTATCAATCAGCCTCTGAGTGAATTTTGTATAGAATACAATTTGGTTATGGCCGAGTGTGGTGAGCCTATGGTACCACCAGTCGTGGGACTTTCCATCCAAATACATGGTGGCAAACTTGATGGCCTCCATCTCTTTCATGGAGTTGAGCTGTAAATAGGTATCCAACTTCTGTACCCAAGATTGTGCCGTCATCTTGGTTGTACCATAAAAGTATGGAATTTCTATCTTCCCTGTTCTACATTCAAACTCGAAACTACCCCTGTCGTTTGTCCTAGGTTGATTTCTGAACCTGAGTTGGCAATATTGATCTAGGGACATTTGTCTTTGGACCTTCATATCCAAACTGTAGTATTCCTTGGCACTCCTTTCCATTTGTTCCACAAATTCTTCTACCTGTTCCTGTTGCCCTTGCTCATCTGTGAATGTGGGCATGTAAGGTCTAGTGTTAGCTTTGCTACCTGAATGTCGACCAAGCTGATCATCTATGAACGCAGGTATTTATCATCTCTGATTGACCCTGCTACCCATCTGACCCTGGGTTGTGTCTCCATCCAGACTTCCTTCGGATCTAACTACTTTCTTCAGATTATATCTGATCTCCTCATGGATTTCCCTGGATCCACCAGCCTCCTTGTTCCCGTACATATCCGGGTTCCTCCCTTGATGAGTCACTTGCATTAGAAGTTCATTTAGCTTGGATTGATTCTTGTTCATTATCTGCAGGTTTTTGTCAACCCTCTTCAAAGTTTCAGAGAGTTTGGCCTGTCCCCTTCTACTGGTTTCATGGTACTCATCCAAGTGTCGGACCAATGTGCTTTCTATACGATTGACGAATTGCTGGAACTTGTCAAATTCTACTGCTATAAGAGCCAAGACTAGAGACTCATGGTCATCCCCTGACCCTTACATTTCATCCTCTGTTTCACTGCTCAGTTTCGTCCTTCTACCCATGAGAGCACCACTATACCTCTGTATGTGTTGATTCTTCCACAGGTTTTGGGGGATCGAAGCTCTAATACCACTGTAATGATCCCAAGCCCAATTCTAGCTTGGAATCACTAACTACCACTAGTTTGTCGATGTGCAGGTGTTTATTGAGTTATTAAGTGCATACAAGATTCATTCAACGCATGAATATCATCATACATTCAAGATATAGAATCACAAGCAAGATCTGACCCTTTTATTATAAGCAATGTAAGATCAAGGAGGTTGAAATATTCCTTCCTACGAATCCACTTTTCTAAGAGCAAGTGCTCAGATGGGTGGTAATTCTACTTATTGAACTCCATCCACATATCCTTCTTCCTCTATGCTAGTTCCTACGAACTCTTTTCCCATGGAGGACCTTCGTCTGTCCTCTGGTGTTTCATCCAGGGGGAGTTACTTTTATAGTATGGGCAACCCCCTTCAAAAATTTCTTTCATCTGGGGGAAACATATATCCTCACATGAGTAACCCTTGTCATGTCTCTTTCTCTTCACAAGTAGCTTCCTCAGTGTCAATGCCCTTACAACCCTTTATGAATTAGTATGGAGGAGGATAATATCCTTCCAGATAGGGCTAGAGTGTATACCATGACCCTTCTTATCCTGCAATGTCTCAAAACCAGTCTTTCCCTGGACCTTGGTATCAAATTCCACAACCCATAATCACATGTCTAGTCATTGCTAGTCACACTGCACATATATAACCAACCTCTACTAGTCATGTTGGGGATTCATCACCAACCTCTTGTAGTCATGTTGGATATTTTCTACCAGTCACGCTGAGAGTATGTCACCATTCCTTACTAGTCATGCTGGGGGCATTCATATGATTGAGAAGCCTAGACGTGTCAGATGTAATCCTAAGTTCCTTTGCAAGACTTTCAAAGGAAATCACCTTACTCGTTTGTGTCTCGCTATTGTAGGGATACTAGAAGTGTGGGGCTCACCTAAGAGCCCTTCAGGTTATGAGGCATATGTGGTTTCCCCACACCCTGTTTCTTCGTTGATTGACATGGCAGTCATGCCGATGTAATCATCACCTGACCACACTCCCATTTTTTAGGGTGATGTGTCTTTGATCCCTGTTATCTCGCACCCTATTAAACTAATGGTTGATACAACAGTCATGCCAATGCAATCTTCGATTGACACCCCTATTCCTTTAGGGGATGATGCATCTCTTGACCTTGTTGTCTTGCATCCTGTTCAACCATTGGTCATGTCAATTCAATATTTGTCTGACACCACCCCTATTTTTGGAGGTGATGTGTCTCTTGACCTTGTCGTCTCACATCCTATTCAACCAATGGTTGAAGAAGTGATCATGTCGATGCAATTTTCAGTCGATCCCTCTTTTATAGCTCTAGTTCTATACCTTCTATACTATGTCATTAGCATTTCTAGTACTACACCTTCTGAACAAGAGAGATTTTTCTCTCCCCGATTACTCTCCCTTCAGGTCCTGGAGAAGTTCCCTTTGATTGGGATGGTCTTGTGGGGTATCCAATACCTCCACCTATGTCTTTTCAAGTAAGAGACATTATATGATATATCACGGAGACGGTAACCTCCGCTATCACTTTATCCTCCTCGACTTGGAGAGCTTTGGGTTTTCCCAAGATTATGTCAGATATTCGTAAGATACTAACATTCCACAGAATTCCAGCACGGTAGTCTTGGCCTCCCTCATGACTTGCCTCCTAGAAACTCCCAAGCGAGTCTGAGTTAAGATCTTTTCTGACTCGTCTAAAAAGCAAAAATATTGTCGAGTGATTTGTCCCTTTCATACTCGTTAAATTGGACTTGAAAGGCCCATAGTTTAATTTAAGCTCTTTTCCAACTCCTTGTCAAAAAGTGAAAACATTTCCGAGTGATCTTGTCTCTTTCACACTTGTAAATTGGATTTGGAAGGATGTCTATTTAGTACAAGTTTATCCCTTTTTCACACGAAGTAGACTAAAGATCACGAGAAAGGACATTTTTTGGCATTAAGTTGTGATTGCATCTCATACCCTTGCTTGCAGTATTGAGCCTATAACTGGTTCTCTCTTTGCATTATGAACCATTTACCTCAGCATTCTTTTCATCCTCAACCAAGCAGAGACTTGTTTATATCCTTCGCAATTTGACACCCTATACCCAGGAGAAAACATTCCCCCGAGTGTCCATCTCCCGCATACATCTCCTTGCATTCAGCATAGGTATGTTCCACTAGTGGAACTAGTTTTTCTTAATTGAGACACTCGTTTCCTCCTCTATATCATAGCATTCATTTGTCTATGAAAAAACAAAATGGGCAGGAAGGGAGTATTATCTTATATTGGCAGCAATTGTGTCACCTTTGAACATAGAAAAAAGTTATTGAGTCCATTTTTCATCATAATTTTGGGTTTAGCATGGCCTTAAGAAGATGAACTCATTACAGAGTCTTCTCTACTGAATGGTTACTCTTCCAGTCCCTATGGATAATTTCATTGATGCCTCCTGCATCTCATGGTTTCATCATTGATTCTATGCTAATGAAGTCTTCCATATGTCTCATTCTCTTGTTCAAAGGAAGTCTATCAACCTGTGTTGACCATTCCTCAGAACTATTGACTTTGCATGTCGGCCATACCCTCAGTTTGTCTCCAATTCACATGATATTGTAGTCCTATCACGCACCCTGGTCCTACTTTCATCATTGGTAGGTAACCTTGAATCCAACAGTCGACATTTCATCATTGGTCATTGCCTGGGTGGTTTCCCTTGTGTTTGGCAGCAAGACATCTATTCACATATTGGGATACATGCAGTGTCTTGGATGCCATTTAGCCTTATTGGTGGTTTCCTCACCTTTGTCAGCAGTTTTCCTCATCGGATGTTCTTCAGATGGTCTTTTTCATGTACCACTTTCACTTGGCACACACGAAAGACGCACAAGGTCATTGGTTTGTGAACATGTTCTTTTTCTAATTTCCTCCAAATCATGAAGCTCTTTCTTTGTACCTCGTGCTAAATGATGAGAGATTCCTTAATGATCTCCTTTCAACGGGTCTCCTTCCATGAACTTCAACTCATATATTCTAGAAACGAGACCTAGAGTCTTATGAGTACCTTGAGGCTTGCAGTCATTAGTGGCAGGTTCTCTCGCCATCGACAGTTGGGAATACATCAATGTCTCCTGATCGATGGATTCTTCAAGTGTTTGACCCTGACTCCTTTATTCACACTTGTAAGAATGTACTCAGTGCCTTGATACCTACTTTCATTATCGGTAGGTTGTCTCGTGTTTGTTAACAATATACCTTAATGACTGGTAATAAAACTATGTCTCAATATGTTCGACCTCAACTCCTTTAATCACATGATGTAGACTTGCACCTTTGGCGGATTATGTAGAAGACTTGAAGAGATCAATATGTGGCCGCAAATTTCCTAAGTTGTTGCTTCCTTTTCATTGGACCAATACCTATATGACTTCAATGATCACGGGAGATCAGTTTCTACTCCATTGTATATAGTTATCTTTAGATTGATTTTGAGAATGGTTCTATTGGGCCTTGTTCATGACTATGACATCCTTTGGCATGTAACTGCATTTGTATTTTCCTATTCATGGCCATGGACAATTGTTTGGTATATTTTCACATGGATCTACAATGTAATTCAAATTGGCAGACATGTATGCAAAGTCAGTGCAGAATGTAATGAGAAACTAGTTCTTCCAGTTGGTTCCCCATCACTCCAATTATGGGTTTTTATAATGTATTTTGGCCATCGCAGACAATGCTTTGACCTCACACATTAGGGGGCATATGTTATAGCAATATTTTCCTCACCCTATGCAATCTTTCACAGGAGGCCTCTTTCCATTTCCCTATGTAGAATTTTCATCCCTTTTTGCAAAATCCCAAAGCTAAAAAATACATTTTTTCCACATGTACACACCTTTCCTACTATACAACATGTGTATATGCAAGTTGCACCCCTACAACCCATGTACATCGGAATTTTTACCCAAAAATGAAAAATGATGTCGAGTTCCCATGTCACGACAGGAGATCTATTTCGAGCTATGGAAAAGAGGAGAAATAATTCAACTTTGAGAGGAAAGTTACTTTGGAGAAATTATTTACTTCATATTGAGTCTGCATCCCTTTGTCCTTTAAGTCTGAACATAGTGTTCATCCCCCAAGATCTTCCCTAATTGATTGAGAACTTCATTGTCTCTCTTTTATGAGCTTGCCTTTGGTGGCAGATTGAAGTGGTGGAGGTCTAGCTAGAAGGAACTTAGTTTCTCGGTTTCGAACCGTGCCGACATGAAATTCTGTAACATTTTCACTTTTGTTAATCATATATTAATAGAAATACTCTTTTCCCATCCAATTGATATCTTGAAATTATTTGAATTATTATTCCATGGGCATATTTGTCATGTTTATTGATGGATTGTGCGATTGAATGTGCTAACATCATTTATTATCACCATATTCTTGTTTTGCTTGGTTGTTGATGACTAGTTGCGAGTATATAGCTTTGGGTCAAGTGCTCAACAGTGGACTTCATCGAACGTCTGGATGAGGTAGGCCTTTTATCTTGTCATTCTAGCATATTCGTTTATATAGCATACTTAAGAATAGAGTTGATTTCTGCAGTCATTTCCATCTGTTGTGGTTTACCCCTAGACATAGAGATATTTTCCTCGTAAAAATATCGATAGAAAGATCCAAATCATGCTTCTCAGTACAATCCATACCAATTGTGGTAGAAATAAAGTTAAAGAAAACATCGACACTCATCCTGACTCATATAAACCCAAGTCAACCCATGTGATTTATTGAAAGGAACTCTCCATCAGTGCATGTCGACGAAGTGTCCAAGTCGGTCGAAGATCAAGGAAGAATTCAAAGTCTATTTGATTCTTTCATGGGTCAAGACACTCGATGGTGGGAAACACATACAATTTACTACAGACATGGAACACTGCCACATTATTCTTTGTTGAAATATTTTTGGGAAATTAATTTTTGACAAAATTGGACATCACAACTTTCAAACCTAGCTTCGACCCAGTAGCTCACATCCAACAATGTGAGAAGGAATGGAAAAAATAAGGATACCGAGACGAACAAGTATGGCCACACATGTTTCTGAACACATTATATGACATACCACATAAATGGTATAGGATTGAATAAGCATATGAATATACATTAGACTAGAATGTAATCAAAATTAAATTTGTTAAAGACTTCAAGTGTATATTAGAGGAGGCACTTCTGCAAGCAACAGTAAAAGAAATCAAAATCATTTTAGGAAAATCAAGTCCTAAAAGAAAAAATGGAAAAGAAATCCAAAAGACTAAGTAAGAGTAAGGAAAATAATGTAACTAATAAGTTGGTTACCGTAATTAGGTACAAATAAACTGCTCGAGAAGTACAATATATACAATCAATGCGAAACATCAAAACATTCAACTGTGAAAAAATGAGAAGAAAACAAATACTCTGGTCAGAAAACAAATATGAATTATAGAAAGAAAGAGAAAACGGAGTACCTAATCAAGATCTGTGTCATTATATAAACACGTAAACTAGTTGACCCAATGAAACATCATTGCATCATCCAGTCGAGCGAAAAAATTATAAGTACGAGTCTCAAAGGACAGTCGACCAAGAAAAATATTAATTAAGAAACCTTAGAATCGATAATCCAAGTAACCAACAACTCTCCAAGAAATAGAAACATGTATTTAAACAACCAAGTCTTAGTCGAATAGACAATAAAGAAGAAATCAACACAGTCAGATATCATGAGTATAAAACTTCAAACAATTGGAAGAATTGAGTCGACCATAGGCATCAAATCAAAAATGAACAAATCAAGAATGTAACTCAAGAAATTGAAGTTGACTCGACTAAACCGCAAGGATTTAATGACATTAATACCCTACAGGCCAACCCTATCCCTTCGGAAGTCACAATCGTAGAAGTCACCTCACACGAACAAGAAATTAAATGTGGAATCATGACCAAGAGGTGTGAATTAATGACCTTGTTGGATGAATTAAAAACCCCACTCCAACTTCCACCTATAAATTTGGACGAGGCCTATGATTTTGCCTCATTGTTATTCACACTAGATAATTTTCACAAGAAAAGTCGTAAACCTGAAGTCGTACACTTGAAAAAATAACTATTGCATCCATCTTGGCTCAACAAGAAATATCATGGATGCCTAAAATGAGGGGACAAGTAGAAGATTATGATAAACCAGGAACAACTGAGCTCAAAGCACGACTTTAAAATATATGCATAGTAAGAATGGAAGAAATTGATTGGTCGCGACATTGGAAAAAATTTACCTCTTGGGGAAAGGAAGATGGAGGAGGGAAAGAGGAAACAAATTTCCTCAAACATGCAAGCATTCGTCACATCCTGGGTGCACCACAAGTCGCTGAATTCAATGGATGGAAATAAGAGGCCGCCAAATTTATCATCAGTCGGTACCATAATAGATATCTATGGTTAAACTACCCAGTCAGAATAATTGGAGGATTAATCCATAGGATAACTAGAATATCGCATGGGGGTGTACCTGTACCCAAAAACTCAAATTCCAATGACTGGATCCATGCCCTCATAGGTGGGACAATGGCTATAAATTCTAAAGGGTTTCTCATCAACAAAGTCACCAACCCCTCTGCTAAATGGACCTCTATAATAGTTTCATTATAATTTATGTTTCACTATCGTGATTCATGGCTCGGATGTTAAACTCACAATGTTCGAACTGATTGGATGAATCTTAGTTTGATTGGGTAGAGCACCTTGCCAACTTGATACAAAGTAACTGCAAAGTTGACAAGAAAATGGCAAGGCCATTAGATTCCCATCCTTGCTAATTTGGATAGCCATGAGCCAAGTAGGGCACATCGAGGAACCTACATTTACATCAAAATAGACCCCGACCATGACAATTATGATTCCATTGCATCAGGATTCGTCGAGGCATCAGAATATTCACCCACCGAAATAATGTTCAAGTTTTGGGTAAATCATGTAAAGAATGTATCCCAAAAATGGAGGGTAGAAAAAAAAAATTTGATCCCTACGACCAAGTTCTTACATACATCTAAGCCTCAATCATATTAAACTTTGGTGCAGTGTTAGTGGAGGTCCAGACCCTAAGGAGATGGAATATTAGTCGATGAAGCTCTAAATATTCTAGTAGCTAAAAAGAAAAATGGGGTTTTAGACAAAGATTTCCCTATATGTACTAAGTGATAATTCTACCATCCTCACACCATTGACCAATGGGGAATAAGAGGAAGAGAGGGAAGTGTTGGTTGTGGAGCCTGATTATCTTCCTATTTCATAGGTCTTTGTTTTCAGCTGTGTTTATACCCCATGAATATTGTACACCCCGAAATACTATACACCCCTCCACGCAGGGGGGTTGCATGGGGCTCATCCCCCCAGTTGGGGGGTCCGAGGACAAGAGGGCCCTCAATGACGGTTCAGGGGAAAAGCCCCTGAAGGAAAAATTGCCTTGTAAATGTATATTGTAATTTCATAGTAAATATGGACCATTCATTATAAGGTCACATATCCGACAGTAGAAGTTATGTTATGGTTTTTCTCCCTAGAAGACAACCCTCTTTTATGAGGGAAATGTATTGTGGCTATGTAAAATTGTGACTATTATATTGTGAGAGAGGAGACTATGAGAGAAATAAGAGGAAGTTATAGCGGGTGTGTTTTAGGTTGTATCCCTTCATTTGTTGGATAATAATACAGGAAGGACCTAGCAATTTCTCTGGTGGACGTAACCCACACTAGGTGAACCACATATATCTGTGTCTCTATTATATTGTGTATCTTCTATGTTTTATTTCCGCATTTGTCTTTTTTTATTGCTTCATGATCCTATTTTTCTAACAACTGGTATTAGAGCAAAAGGTAACTCGCAAGAAAAAGTAGAGACTAGTTTCCATGGTAGTCAAGAAGATTTCCAATAGAACATAGTTTCTCCTTTGATTGTAGATCATAATTATAATGGTCAAATTCATACACTTATCCTTGAGAATGATGAGGATATTCTACAGTATTTAGAAAATTCAAAGGAATAAGAGAAATGTGTGGACAATTTATCATATTTTGAAACCCCTCAATCTTTTCCCGAGTCATTTGTTCAAGAAAAAAATGAAAAGAAAATGCATATATATAACAATTGTCTTTTAGAGATTTATGAAAGAAATGAAGAAGAAACTATTTTTTATTCTTTTGAAAATCAAAATGATCATCATAAGTTTCAGGAAATCAATGAGCTAATACATGACATTTGCACTTCAAAGTTGCAAGAAGATACCGAAGAAGAAGTTGCTTTCATAAATTATTTCGAAATAAAAAATGCTAAGAAGGATTTTACACCTATTGAAAGTACAAACCCATGATTTCTAGATATCCAATATGATCTTCCTGTTGAAATTTGAGAAGGAGAATTTTCAAATTCTTCTCAAATTTATAAGATTGTTATTTCATTTGAATGTGTTCAAATGGAATAAAATATGATCATATGCCCCCCTTGCATTTTGAAAATGATTATGAGTTGGATGACAAAGAACAACCAACAACTATAAATTAAGAGAGTGATTGTCTTTTTATTGATCTTCAAGATGGGGTTATGTTTCATGATTTTGAAGATCATCTGGCCAACTTGTTGGAATCATCAGCGAAAGAAGGTTTTATTTTGTTCTTTAATATAGGGATTGGATTCAAGTTTCAAGTTGAGCTAGCATCTTTCATATTTTTCATTTTGCTTGAAGAAAATAGAAGCAAACATCAACCAAATTGCCATTTTCTTGATTGGATACATTGGAGTTGTGATATCACTTGACTATGCAAAGATGTTTTACCAAGTTAGAGTAGGTTGGTTTTCTTATGAATAATCTCTCACTTTGAGCATTCATTTAGCAGGTTAGAATAGGAAATGTTATGCAATAATCTTGTTGGGGCAAGCAATTATTTGAGTTTGATTTTCAGCTTGTAGCTTCAGTTTGAGTTTGTAGTGTGATTTTTTTTAGCTTCAGATTTTAGTTTGCAGAGCGAGTTGGTTGCAAGAGAGAAGGTCAGCCACACGTTGCATGTATGGTTTTGGAATATCCCAATGGTTTGTAACTAGTCTCCAAGTTATTTGTCACCTCACAGGGAGGATGCCATCCCCATTGGAGCCAATGATAGCACATGTAAATTTTCAATTTGTGATTTGGCCTAAATTTTTTCTTTACATCATGATTGTGTTAAGTGCATTGAGGTTAAAACCTCTAGGTTCATTTCAGAAAATCTTGCAACATGTGGGGGTGCACAAGAAAGAAAAAGGAAATCTTGGTTTTCTTGCTGAAGCAGAAGATATTTGAACCCCTGGAGTTGGATTCACCAATTTTTACATTTTTATCTTTTAGTAAATGAGCAGCAGAAAAAACCCTAACCCTAATTATCAAAATGCCCTAAATACTTGAAGATTTCATTCTTGTGCACAATGATTTTTCATCAAGGGTGGACCATTATAGATGATCATATCATTTTTCTTCCTGTACCATGTTTTGGAACCTTTTTTTTATCATGAGTTGTAAATGCAGAATTTATAGTTGTGCAGCAGGCTCGTCGTGCAATTGTAACAATCTTATTTTCAAGCGAAAAAATGAGGTTTCCTTGTCAAGTTTTGAGTGGGAAGGTAAATCAGTTGAGTGATGATTAAATAGACACTGTGAATGCATCAATATAAGCAGTCCATCAATCATAAATAATTTGGGTTCATTTGTTTCAATGTTGAGACATATTAGGGTTTTGAAATCTTGAAAAGAAAGTGATGTTTTGAAAGAGTTTGAAGGGATTCTAGGGAACTTTATCATCTATCAACCAAAATATAAAAGGTGGACAAAGTGTAAAAAATGGATTTTGTTGCGCAACCTGTTGCACACAGTCCTGTAGTGCAGTTGTGTAACATATTGAAGATCATGTTATTGAATTCTACTTGAAAGTGTTGACAGGTTGAGAAATACTATGGAGGTAATCATGGATACATCATCATGAACAGGTGGTACCAATGTTGCATTAAAAACTTATTTTTGTATAAATAAGATGTATTAGAGTTTTGAAGTCTTGATAGTGAAATCAATTCTTGGGAGCAATATAAGTGTTTTAAGGTCCTTGAATCATGTTATTGCAAGTGACAAGATGTCAAAAAAACCTTCAATATTCAAACTTAAGTAAAACTTAACAAAATAACATGAAAAGGAGGTTGCGAAACAAATTTGTTTCATAAAGTGTGTAGGGGATGATGGCAAATGATTGTTTTATCAGTCAACTTCAAGCTTCGTTTATGAAAAATTAGAGAATGATTTTGAAAACCCAAAGAGGTTTTTGTAAAAAATGGATCAAATAACAAAAACATCTCTTTGTTTTTATGTAGGTGTCATGGTTTGGAATATTTGAATAGATCTTTATAACCTATTTTTCCAGATTTAAATATTTAATGATTTCATGTTTTAGTCATTATCTTTGGGCATAGATTCTGAGAAGCTGGAGAGGAATTTTTGAAAATGGAAAGAGGTTGTTGTAAAAAAAATAACCAATAACGAAAACCTCTCTCATGTTTTACACCTTTATCATGGTTTGGAATATATTAAATGATACTTGAGGCCTATTTTCCATAATTTCTCCAAGTCAGATTTGTTGTAGGTTTTTGTTGCTCAGCAGACATGTTGCGCAACTATGATAGAGAATCTAGAATGCCTCCATATCAATAAGGACAGGTCATCATGTGTGTCATCTCATATCCAACAAATTTCATGGTCAAAGAACATCAAGACAGGGATTCAAATATCTATTTTCATTAGTTGTCTTGATGTAATTAATGAGTCAATTTTGACTCCTTCTTTTCAACAGTTATTTCAGATTTATTTGCCAAAATATCTTGTAACCGTATATTAACTTAGATAGGTAGTTGAACTTGAATTTTGGAGGATAGAAGATGTATTTTCTATATATTTTTGTATCCTTCATGAACTCAGGGAGAGGAAGTGTATGAGGAGTTTCTATTGTCTACGTTCTGTAACTTAATTTCCTAAGATTAATGAAAGTTTGAACGAGAAGTACCTGAAATATGATACCTGAGATAATTGTGAATATTTCTCCTTTTCCTTGTGATATTATGTGAAATGTATTTTTCCTATTTTAATCATTATATGTGTATGTTCTCTTCTATATTATCAAGTGTGATACATGTATGAGAATTCATCAGAAGTTGATTCCTTATGCATGTGTTTACGTACTCTATTTTTGTTATAATTTCGTTAGGATTCATCCATGATAGATTCCCTGAAGAATTAGTTTCTTTTCTCTCTAAATATTATTCTGCAATGACAACTAAATTGGTATAGGAGTGTTTTCTATCTTGCCTCAGATAAATCATGTTTCAAATTTACCAGTGTTCAGTCGCTTGTTAGTCTCTAATCTTATGACTCCATTTCCCAATGGAAATTCAATCTAATCTTCCACCAAACTCATTAAATCCATTTCAAAATTAGATATCTAGCCTTTCATTCAAAACCAAATCACTCCTTTCAATGATTGATTTGAAGAGAGAGAGCCCACTATGGGTTGGAATGGTTAGCTTCCAATCTGTAAGTGGTCTGCAAGTTACCTATGTGAATTGCTTCCACAACCAAGGAAATTTATAGAGTGATAACAAGTTCTTGTTCCTTCTCCCATTACTTAAGAATGCCATTCAATAATGGATTTTGCATCTAGAATGAGGGAAGTAGTTGTGAACTTTATTTCTTTCCCACGGAACACTCTTTTGATGCACGAATC
The DNA here is from genome assembly GCA_009831015.1 of Picea engelmannii. Classification (NCBI taxonomy): domain Eukaryota; kingdom Viridiplantae; phylum Streptophyta; class Pinopsida; order Pinales; family Pinaceae; genus Picea; species Picea engelmannii. The sequence goes on from ML782293.1 coordinate 551,694, forward strand.
TGCTCCATCGTGCTCCTATTTACCATTCCCATACTCGAAATAGTTCCAAATATGTGGTAACTTGAGATTTTTGTGCAACATACACAACCATTGAAATACATGAGAATTTTTTAACTGGCCCATGCAACCATCTCACAAAATCTACTAGTGATCCATCTATATTTTCTTTTCCTTAAGGTGATTGCAAAACAACCAAAATAAATGTTGTACATAGGTTAAGTCATGGCAGCAATCATCACTTATGTATAAGTGATACTCCTTCAATATAACTCTATTTTCTTTATTATTATTTGGCCCATGCCTTTATGTGATATGGACCATTATGTTGACCTTCTCTGAGTGATAATGTTCGCTTCAAATCTCATTTTTTGGTTCAAGGGTCTAGTTCTCAACAAAATCAACCATTGATAAGATAGTACCAATGAGAAATGTATATATGCATATTATAAAATGCTCGTCCTTCCATCAAGCCACATGGATATGTTGAACATATTGTCTGATCCAGGTGGATATTGGTGGCCACCCACCTATTCCACTCGGACCCCCACCATTGCTTCTTTCAATTTTCAGTTTCCGCACAGTTTACTATTTTTAGTAGTTTTTTGGGTCCTAAACTTCTGGAGCCGTTTTGAGGCCCTAAATGACATTTTTTGAGAAAATGGGAAGCAACATAGATTATAGATCAATGTTTCTCACCCAAAAGTTGTATTCCTCGGATATATCTTTCTAACGAGGTATGGAATGCGTCAAACATAGATCATATGCCAAAGTTACGTCCCCGGGAAGTTGATGTACCAATTTACCCAAAGGGGGCCACAGTCTTGGCGTTTCATCTCCTAGGGTTAGGTATTTGGATGTTTAGGGTTTTCCCTTGTTTCTCAATAATAATAGGCCTTTGAGCCTCATTGTAACATAGTTCAAAGGCCAATAGCTATGACATCTCTTCTCATAGATAAGCTACCAGCACTTTAGCTAGTTTATTTCCATTCTGTCTGTAAGCATATTTCAGTCATTTGTTGTTAATGAAATGAAGTCTTATTTCCGTTGCATCTCTGTGTTTATGTGTATTTTTGTATTTCATTGTGTTCCTACATAAATCTGGATCATTGGTATCAGGGTAGTCTGCTCATTCTCGATCCTTCTTTGCATGTCGCCAATGAGGTCGGGGTATAAGGAGTTAGGGCTCGATCTCATTGAACCTTTGGAAGATCAGCCTCGCAAACCCCAACGCCTTCCCATGGGGGGAGAAAAGAAAGATGAGGGAGTAGGAGATCCTATCAAAATGTTTCTCGAGGAGGCCCTCGAGAAATAAAGGAACGCGATGATGGACAACTTTGACCAGATCCTTCAATGGATGGCCACTGGCAGCGCATCTACATCCAACAGCCACTCTGGAGGCACCACTCCTTTTAAGGTACAAGTAAACTTTGGCATTCCCATATTTGAGGGACAAATAGATGCAGATGTCGTAGATAGATGGTTGAATATGTTAGAAGGATAGTTCTCGGTTCATGACTTTTTCGACCGAGAAAGGATTATTTTTTCACTCCTCAAAGCCACCCCCCATGTCAAGGACTGGTGGGAAACCTATTGGGAGAAACAGGGCGAGGGGAAACACTCTCTGTTCTCGGTCACACTCACTTGGAATTCTTTCCAATATGCCATCAAGGAACAATATTATCCTGTGGGGAGCTCTGAGGACAAATACATACAATGGACTACATTGTGGCAGCAAAGGGACCTATATGTGCATGAGATGACGAATCTATTTCATACCCTATGCAAAAAGTTGGGTATCAAAGATTCAAAGAAACATTTGGTGTTAAAGTACCGCAATTGTATTCATAGATACAATGGAGTTCCTCAACATCTCCTCATTTGGTGTGGCATACCAATATGCTACCAAGATTGAGCAGAAGTTCAAATAGAAGAAGCGATACTTTGGGTCTGTGAATCAAAAGCAAGGGAAAGGTACCCCCAAAATACAGAACAAAGGACCAATCCAAGGTGGAGTGGCCCAGGACAACCCACCAAAGCCGCAAGAAAAGAACAACACCACGAAGAAAAAAAAGGATACGGGGAAATGGTATGAGTTCCATAAGAGCTCCACCCACAAAACAAGTGAGTGTCAGTCCAAGCAGTCACTGGTCGCCGAGTTGAAATCTTCTGATTCGAATGCATGCTCTGACTCTAAACCAGAACCCAAAAAGGGGAATGACATTGGGAAGAAGATTATCGATGCAGAACCCAATGCCACCATTTCCACCATGAATATCCAAAAGGAGGAACCATAAGACCCAGAAGAGGCAAAGCGTATCTTCCATTCCAAGATGTGGGTAAAGGGTTCCCAGTTGTAGTTCATTATCGACAGTGGGAGCCAGAAGAACCTCATCTTGGTAGAGGTCAGGAAGCGGTTGGGCTTGTCGACCACAGTGCACCCACAACCATACACCATCAGGTGGTTGCACCAAGGACGGGACCTCTGCGTCAGCCAGCAATGCCGCCTTCCCTACACCATCAAGCCCTTCATGGATGAGGTATTATGTGACATTCCTCCTCTTGATGTTTCTGATGTATTATTAGTTCAACCATACTTGTGGAAGCGACATGATGTGTATGAGTCTAGGCCTCATGTTGTTATTATCACTTTGGGCAATAAGTTGTACAGGATACCGAAGATAGCACCGCCTACCACCATCTCTTTGGTTACTGCAAAACAATACAGTAAGCTCATTTCCAAAACCAGGAAATTTATTTTCCTGATGATCTGCCCTCAAGGAAAGAAGAATATTGTGGCCATAACCTCCAGACAAGACCTCTCTGCACAACAAAAACAGATGGATAAGGTTGTGGAGGAGTATGAGGACATCCTCACCTCCCCCGCAGGGGTGCCTCTACACTGCCAGTTCAATCATGCCATCGATCTGACCCCAGGTGAGTTGTTGTCCAATGGACCAATATATCAGCACTCCATTCTGGAGAATGACGAAATCAAGGGGTAGATTCAGGAGTTGTTGCAGAAAGGTCACATCCAACCAATTTCATCGCCTTGTGGGAGCTCGATCATGTTGGTGCAGAAGAAGGATGGGACTTGGAGACTCTACATTGACTATTGGGCACTGAACCAGATCACTCTCTGGAATAGGTACCTGATCCCATGGATTAATGACCTTATGGACCAACTCAAGGGGGAAAAATATTTTAGCAAGATCGACTTGAAGTTTGGGTATCACCAGGTACCAATTGAACCCTCTGATGTGTGGAAGACTACCTTCAAATCCAAGGAGGGCCTTTTCAAATGGTTGGTCATGCCTTTTGGGTTGACGAATGCCCCTGCAACCTTCATGAGGCTAATGGATGACATCTTGCAGCCATTCACCAACTCATTTTTAGTGGTGTACCTAGATGACATTCTGATCTTCAGCCAGACTTGGGAAGAGCACCTCCACCACATCTGACAGGTCCTACAAACACTGCGGCAACACAAGTTATGTGCCAATTAAGAGAAATGCAATTTTGGCATGACACAGGTTCAGTATCTAGGATACATTATTCATGAGTGGGGGGTGCATGTGGATCCAGCAAATATCCAAGTCATTTGGGATTGGCCATCCCCAACCACCCTAACAGAGCTTCGCAACTTTTTGGGTCTTTCCAATTTCTACCATAGGTTCGTGTTAGGATTCTCTCATATCACTTGGCCCTTGAGTTAAGTCACCCAAGGAGGAGCGAAAGAAAAATTCTTTTGGTCTGAATCTCAACAGAAGGCGTTTGGGGAGTTAAAGCATCGCCTCTTCTCTACACCAGTGCTCACATTACTAGACTTGCAACAACCATTTAAGATCAAGACAGATGCCTCTGACTATGCTATTGGGGTCGGCCTTACTCAACATGGGCATCCAATGGAATATCACAGTGAGACACTTTCTGACACAGTCCGGAAGTATCCCACTTATGACAAAGAGATGTTTTCCATTGTGCAGGATTTCCGAAAATGGAAGAATTACATTTTGGAAAAGGAAACAATCATCCACACAGACCATCGACCCCTGCAGTTCATACAGACACAAGGGAAGTTGCAGAATGATCACCATCAGAAGTGGTCCACATACCTGCAACAGTTTCATTTGAACATTAAGTACAATAAAGGCAACACCAATAATGTTGCAGACTGCCTCAGCCGACCACCCATCATGGTGTTAACCACAGTGCTAAACTCTTGTGGGCATGAGACTTCTGATTGGCCGCTTATCTACACAAGTGATCCAGAATTCGGCCACACATATAGTATGCTCTTGGAGGGTAAGAAAGTTTCCAATTTTCACCTCCAGGATGCCCTGCTATGTCACTTGGGACACCTTTGTGTTCCTTCAAGTGAGCATGCTAAGATGATTTGGGAGGCACACTACAGTCGGTTCGCTGGGCATCTTGAGGTCGATAAAACTGTGGCAGTACTGCAAAAGTATTTCTATTGGTTGAACCTCGGACAGGATGTCGGGAAGTACATCAAGTCCTGCACTGCTTGTGCCATTGCCAAACTGACCATCAAGAAGCAAGGCCTCTATACTCCGCTTCCTACCCCCATTCGACCTTGGGAATCCATCTCTATGGATTACATGGCGGGCCTTCCTTATACTAAGCATGGCAATGACTGTGTTTTTTTGGTCATCGACAGATTCTCGAAGATGTCCATTATGATGGCCTGCAAGAATAATATCACAGCAGAAGCCACTGCTAAACTCTTCTTTTAATGAGTGTGGGTACACTTTGGGATCCCACAGTCTATCATCTCAGATAGGGACAGTAGATTCCTCAGTACATTTTGTTCTATCCTCTGGTTGATGCTAGACACCAAGCTCACCAAGTCCACAACTTTCCATCCACAAACTGATGGCCAAACAGAGGTCGTCAACCAAATGATCATACACATTCTGCACATGTACAACTCAAAGCATCTAGGCACATGGGATGAGAGCCTCCCCTATGTACAACACAACTACAACCGGGCTCTCCATAGCTCAACCAACCACAACCCCTTTCAAGTGGTCTTGGGATTCCAGCCACTATGTCCCATTGATGTAGCCTTGCCATTTGTGGCTACTCAGGAAGATTCAGCTCATGTCTAGTATGAGGCTGACAAGGTAAATAACTTCATTGAGAACATTCAAAACATCTTCCAATAGGTCCATGACATATTGGACGGAGCCAATTCTAAGTAGAAGCAACGACATGATCAACATCGGGTGCCACAAAACTTCTAGGTGGCTGACAAAGTGTGGCTACATTTGCACAAGGAGCGCCTCGTTGGACCCCACTGCAAGCTTCGTCCGCTCTGATATGGGTCGTACACCATCACTAAGGTTGTAGGGGACAATTCCTTTGAGCTCAGAATCCCACCATTCCTTGGTCTGCACCTAGTGTTCAATGTGGACCACCTTTGGCCCTACTTTCCACCTCTATTAGACACATCTGACATGGTAGAACAATGCACACCAACAAAGTTAAATCCAAACTGCATGGAACAAGACACAACTGATAAGATCATGGATACACAGAGAAATTGCACCCGACAACAAAATATACCGCTATATCAAGTTTTTAAAGCATGCCAACTCCTTCACCAAGGCAAGTGGCTCACCAGGGACCAAGTTCAACAGAAGTTTCCTCATCTCATGGAGGAACTCAATGCAATGGGGACCATTGCTTCATAAGGGGGGAGGAATGATCCAGGTGAATATTGGTGTCCACCCACCTATTCCACTCATATAGCCACCATTGCTTCTTTCAGTTTTCAGTTTCCGTACAGTTTATTATTTTTAGCAGTTTTTCAGGTTCTGAACTTCCGGAGCCATTTTGAGGCCCTAAACAACGTTTTTTGAGAAAACAGGGAGCAACATAGATTGTAGATCAATGTTTCTCACCCAAAAGTTGTATTCCTTGGATAGATATTTCTAACGAGGTATGGAACACGTCAAATGAAGATCGTATGCCAAAGTTACGTCCCCGGGAAGTTGATGTACCAATTTACCCAAACGAGGCCCACAGTCTTGGCGTTTCATCTCCTAGGGTTAGGTATTTGGATGTTTAGGGTTTTCCATTATTTCTCAATAATAATAGGCCTTTGAGCCTCATTGTGACATAGTTCAGAGGCCAATAGCCGCGACATCTCTTCTCAGAGATAAGCTACCAGCGCCCTAGCTAGTTTATTTCCATTCTATCTGTAAGCATATTTCAGTCATTTGTTGTTAATGAAATGAAGTCTTATTTCCACTGCATCTCTGTGTTTATGTGTATTTATTTATGTCATTGTGTTCCTACATAAATCCGGATCATTGTCATGTCTTTTTTACGAAATCCTTGATGAAGTCACATACTCATCCCTGGGAAGTCACCAATTGTATCTTTTTTCTTTCCTTCCCTCTGTCAATGTCATATGCAACATATTTAAAAATTTACAAGGAAACCTCCTTCCTCCCTAATTATTACTCATTTCTTACATGGATGCACCTACTCATTAATGTCATTCCACTGCTCCTATGACATGTCCCATCTAAGAATTATTTTTGATAAAATGTCCAACCCTCTGGCCTTGTACACAAGATGTTGTGAATAAAGTCTCTATATTATGACGACACCAATATGACTTAGCATTCCTTCACAAGGGTGTTATGCAATACAAGAAAAATGTGTTTGTGTGTGTGTGTGACAATAATAACCATACTCAATGTGATATCTACAACAAAATATGTTATGAATTTTGTTTATTTCAACATACCAAGGCTTGGATTTATGGAAAGATATTTGACCCAAGTTAAGTGCACTATGTACTTTCCTAAATCTCTCATACAATTATGTTTGTGTAATTTCAAGAAAGTGTTTAATATGGGGTTCATAGTGCCAAGATCCCCTTCTCAATTTTAATACATATTTTTGGTTGGAAGAAGGCCTAGTGTTCCTATGCCATAGAGCCTATACGAGTCCCTTAACTGCTCCAATTAAATTCATGTCAGAATGAGGTAGCATACTAGTGAAGGCCCAAAAATCTATTGGGACACCTATGTCGAGGCTATCTCGTCTATTATAACACTTTGAGATGAGAAGTTTTTTGGAGAAAACAATGCTTTCTTGTGATCTTGCTAACAATTGATTCTGACAAGACACGTCAAGATGCATTATGGTCTTTAGAAAAATATTTCTTACCAATGTTTTGAAAAGAATCCACAATGTTTCTAGCAATATGATGACTTGTTTCCAAACTTTTGATTGTTTTAATGCCTAAAATTATCCCAACAACGGTTAAAATTCTACATTTTAACAAAGCCAAAAATAATTGTCATTTAGTGGCACCAAATTTTAGTTCAAATATTATTTAATTATTTTATAAGAATGATAACAAATAGTTTGATTAGGTAACTCACCTTCAAGTGATTCTATACCACTTTCATCCACCTAGATGCATTTAGGATTTCTTTTCCACACACTGCTCAATCTAGGTAGAGACAAAGAATCCATATCCTAGCACTCTTGACCTCCATGTTGTGGAGCTAACAATGTTGCAGTTCTTGCCCCATCAATCACTGGCGGATCAATTCTGGGAGGAGAGTGAACATGACCATGACTAGTTTCTAGAACACTTGACTATCCAAAAATAGGTTGCACCATAGGAACTTCTTCACCAGACGGTTGTGCACTAGTTGCCTCTCTAATTTCATCCACTCTATAATCAGTTCCAAGAAAATCTTGCATCATCTATTCATTCACAACAACTTGTCTTGATGAGATAGTGATTGTAGGTACAATAGAAGTATGAATTGGAATGGTATCTACTGAAATCTTGCGCTTTGTGTTAGAATATTGGTTGTTGTCATTGATGTCAACTCTATTCATTGGTTTTGGACTGCAATATTGATGAAGGTATTTGGACATGAAGGACAATGCACATGTAGACACAAGACCCATGGATGGATAGAATACATCATGTTGTTTCCGGTGGTAGGTGGAACATCACGTGGATCCTCATGATTTAGGAGAAATGAATTTTTGAAGATGACAAAGTGAATTGAAGAAGGAAGTACATGTCATCCCTTAAGATAATTAAAGAAACGAATTACAAAATAAGAAAGTGTCAGTTCAGCCCTAATGTTAAAAGGAAGTGACATAAAGGGTATAAATACATATCATTATACATTCATTTTACACATACAAGTCGAATTGAAGAGGAAATCTGAAGTAAAGAAGGTCAGATTTCAAGGGAGGATGAAGTCTTTTGGTGATGTGTTCTAAGGTATGTTATTTACAGGTCATCTTACCATTTTCACTATAACTTTTTTTCTAGAATGATTCAGATGGTGAAATTGATATGGTATTGAGAAGGCATATCTAGGTACCTTTGGTAAAAATTTCATCTCTTTATTCGCTATAATTTTGGAGATACACTATGTGGAAGATAGGGTTTTTGACTAGTCCTAAAGCTAGTCTTAAACAGGTGTTCTCGATAAAACAGTCATAAATTATTCATTGAGAATCCAAATGAAGTGAGATAGATTTCATTGGAAAGAGTACAGGCTGTAGTTTCTTGTGTGCAAGTTTCAAAATCTGATGTTAAATATTGAGCACGAGGAATTATGTACAAGTTTTCTCTCCTGAATAAACCAGAATTGAATAAGGTCTACCATTCTCTCTATAACTTCTTTTTTGAGAGGATTCAAGGAGTGAAAATTGTAGGAGATTCAGAGAATACATTGAGTAATATTATATACAAGATCAAATTATTCCAAGAATTTAAGAATTGCATAAGTTGAAGAAGTCTCAAGAAGCATTATCAGGTTCTATGTGATGGTTGGTTGATGGTGATGATTTAATGTAAAGTTTTATTATCTCTCATATATTCTTGGGTTGAAGGAAGGGGAAAGGATGGAGAGTTCAACCCTATATTTATATTGGAGGATTGTGTCTTCCTTTTGGAGGTTTATCCCTCCCTTTATATTTGGAAGTTGGAGCTACCTTTGGAAGTCATTACTTCCCTTGAACAATAACTATTGATTATTTCTCATATATTGTGCATGGTGTATTGCGGTGTATTGGTGTAATTCTTATACTATTTTTCATTTCTAATTGGATATAATTGAATGGTTTAAGCATAAGTTGAAAATTTTTTTAAATTGTACTTGATACTGATTCACCCCCCTCTCAGTATCAACAATTGGTATCAGAGCATGTTGACTTCAAAACAGTTTAACCACTGGAAGGAAAATCCTGAGCAGAGATGGATGACCATGAGCACATTTCAAATGGGATTCAAAGATTTGATGGAAGAAATTATGCATACTGGAGTGATAGAGTGAAAACTTACCTAACATCTTTGGGAGTAGACATTTAGTACTCAGTTGTAAATGGATATGTAATCCCAAATAATGCTCCAACCGATCCAAATGAGAAGAAGCTTATGAGCTGTAATTCAAAATCCAAAAATTTTATTCTAAGAGAATTGGCACCAGCCATTGCTAGCAAAGTGATGGGCTGCAACAGTGCTAAAGAGGTATGGGACAAACTCAAGAGTATCTACGAAGGTGATCCAAAAGTTAAGCAGGTCAAGCTTCAATGACATAGAGAAGAATTTGAAAATTTGAAGATGAATGAAAAGGAAGATATTGCAACGTATTTTCTTAGAGTTGATGAATTTGTTAATGCTATCAGAGGATTAGGTGAAAATCTTGAAGAATCCTTGGTTGTACAAAAAGTGTTGAGATCACTTCTCTTGAAGTATGATGCTAAGGTCTCTGCCATTGAAGAAACTAGGGACTTGACCAAAATGACAATGGATGAATTGCATGGGTCTATTATAGCATATGAAATGAGAACAGGTACAAAAAGTAACCAGCCAAACAATGAAGCATCCTTTAAAGACATAAAGAAGACAAAAGACAAGGATAATGACCTTGATGAAAAAATAGCAAATTTCTTAAGAAGGTTCCAGAGGGGAAGTGGAAGATAAAAAGGTAAGTCTCCTCTCAAATGCTTTAACTGTGGTAGAATAGGAGATATTTTTGAAAACCGATACTATAAAAAGAGAAGCCTCAACAATAAAAAGAGTTTCTACTCCAAGGATGATGACATCTCCTCAGATGAGAGTGATGAAGAATTTAATGATGGAGGATAAGAATTCTTCATAACCCAAGAAACCCAGGATGATCATCACAAGAATTCTAAATAAGAAGAAATCATTTATGATGAAGATTTAGATGAAGAAACCAACCATGATTCCTTTTGGGGATACAAAGACAATGCAGAGAGTGAACAAGAAGATGAGAATCTTGAAAAGTTGAAGCATGTTGAAACTGAAAATAGAAAGCTTAGAAACACAAACATAATACTAAAAGGTGAATTGAGTAGTTGTGAAGAAGAGAATTACAAGCTTGAAAAGACCATTGATAGATTGAAGGAACAATTAAAAGATTATGAGAAATTGAAAGAAGAATTGGATCACACAAAAGGGGAGATACTATTGACAATAGAAAAGTTGAAGAAGTTCGAAAAAAACACTGAAAAATTAGATGAGATCCTTAGAAGTCAAAGATCTCCAAACGACAAGACAGGACTAGGATACAATGACAGTTTGAAGACAACAAAACAAGAGAAGGAAGATGAAAATGATGAAACCAACACTCCAAAACAAGTTGATCAACAAGATAGAAGACTAGAATTCAGAAGAATGAGACATCAAGAAGATCCTCTCCCATCAGGTATGAAAGCAATAATTATGAAGGAAACTACAAAAGAATAGATCATGAACCCAGATGGACCACACCACAAAGAATATCACTTACTCACATGTATCAAAATTTCTTTCTTGGACATTGTTATACTTGTGGAAATTTTGGACACAAGGCAATCAATTGTAGAATCAATGAAAGGAATAATTACGCAAGCTACATGAATGGTGAAAATAGTAGATATGGAAATTTTCTTATACCTATCAATAGAAATTATAATCTATTTGACCCATTAATGGATCAAAATATTGTATGTTACAAGTGCACTAATCTTGGTCACAAGGCACGAGATTGCAGAGAGATGAAGGAAGATAATCGTATGCCAAATGTTTATATACCAAATACAACATTGAAAAGGAAAGAAATTCCACACAATGAAAAATGTTGAATAGAATTGGTCGCTAAAGAATGCAAAGAAGAATATGAATGGTTCATAGATAGTGGGTTCTCATCTCATATGACTGGAGATCAAATCAAATTTTGTCAGTTTGAAGAAAAAGGGTGGAAATGTTGCATTTGGAGATCACTCATCTACCAAAATGCTTGGAAAAGAAACTGTAAATATTAGAAGTGAAAATGTAAAAGTAGGAAAAGTCCTATTGGTTGAAGATCTGAAGCATAATCTCCTCAATGTCAACAACATATGTGATCAAGGATACACTCTTACGTTTGACTCCCGAAAATGTAAAATCAAAGAAAATAACTCAGGAAGATTGGTTGCAACTGCAACAAGAAGACCGAACAACATATACATCCTAGACATGAAGAAGAGAGAGAAGACGGAAGCCACACAAAGGGATTCCAAGGAAGAAAAAGTCTCAAAGACCAAAAATAAGGATGAAGTATTATTAGTGCCACATATTCAAGGGGAGTGTAAAGGTCCTAACCCGCACATAGGTAGATCAATGTATTAAGATGTAATAAAGTTCAATATTAATAAGGCCTTTCAATCAAATAGAATAAGGCGGATGTAAGAAGACCTAATAGAAGCTTCCGCTTCTAGAAGGATCTTCCTCTAGATGCTTCTCTTAATAGACATATTTATTATAAATAAGGGTCGAGGGTATGAAAACCCTAGCTTGGAGATTATTGTAACAGAGCGCTACTTGACTGGAGGTTGCCCCCTCAAAGAGGCATGTGAACATTGTTTTCTGAATCAAAGTGTTATTTCAGTTGTTGTTCTCATATTATTTATGTGTTATTGTGGAGATTATGTTGGTTATATTATTGTTATTCTGCCATTTCTAGCATTTTATTTCTGTTCTGCGTATTTATTATATCTGGTATCTTGCAAGTGGTATCATAGCACTTTCCTTGGCATAAATTGTGGGTATTTTTTTTTCAGGGTAGAGACATATTCCGGTGTATTTAAGACACAGAGATCTTTCGTTACGTGCATAAACCCGCGGTTGAGGGGTTCATACACGCAGGAAATACAAGTGGTTCTTAAGAGCACATCTGTTGGCCACCCTTGTAACCCCTGTTGGTACCCCTTCGAGTGGTAGTGCATTGGAAAACACCTATGTACGGATTGGCCTAGATTTCCTGAAGCCCTCTTTAGATAAACCTATCGGTCGCCGGACTGCTATAGTGTCACCGAGAACAACACTCGGGAAGATACTCTCTAGTACCTGGGTAGTCGGGTAGTACGGGTAAGGGTACGGTCTATCCTCCTTAGTTAGTGCCTTGAGATATTGGGTCGAGTACTACTATTGGACCCCGCACGCATATCAAAGAGCTATAGCACAGGGAAAACCTTTGTCTATAGAACCCTTGAATTCCTAACCCTTGGGGAACATAAACATAAATAAATTAAATCGGCCAGATCTATTGCCGCACAACCATGTTCGGGTTGCCAAGTAAATACACATTTCTTTTTGGTTAAGAATTTGGGGGTTTCAACACTGCAACATTCTTCAGACTGAAGTATAACCCCGCAGCTGTTAAAAAAAAAAATTATGGAAATTTTTTCACCATTATTTGAGACCTATTCCATTAGATTCATCTCTTCTCCCTTATCACATTCATCCATATCATTTTTCTGCTAAAAAATTCTAACCCGGCCTACTCCCTTTTCAGTTCACCCATCCTCATGGCCCATACATGTAGCCAAGAACTGGAGTCTCACTTCAACACCTTGCAATCTAGTTTCCTCGAGACCCAAAAAGAAGTGCAACAACTCAGTGTTACTATTGCTTCCCGTGATACATCCATCAATACCAGCATAAATGCATCCGTGTAGTCCGCAATGGAGGAAATCAAACAAGAACTGACCACCCAACTTGAATCTGTATTTGCATCACTCTGCACCAAACTAAAGATCCCTACCGATGACCCTTTTCCTGATGCACATACAAAGACGGAAGGTGAAACTTCTTCCCATTCCCATACCTTTTAGCCCCATCACTTTCAACGGGACATACCCCTTCCACGGGTGGATGTAACCAAATTTGATGGCTCGGACCCCACTAGTTGGGTCACCCAAATGGAACATTATTTCTCTCTCTACAACATTACAGATGACTTGGCCAAACTCGGGTATGGTGTTCTCCATCTAGATCAAGAACGTTGGCAATGGTGGCAATGGAGAAAAACTTCCCGTCAAGGGTATATTGCTTGGACCCAATTTGTGACTGAGATTTATGAGCACTTTGACACTAACACCAACCATTTGGGTCATTTGACAAAATTGAAACAATCAGGAATAGTAGAAGACTTCATAGCTTCATTTGGATGCCTGGCTTTTCGAATAGAGGGCATGACTGATGCTTTCTTTTGAGAGTGTTTTATCAATGGCCTCAAGGAGGATATTCGGGCCCATGTCCTCATGGCTAGACTTGAAAGTTGGGTGGAGGCTACTAAAAAAGCTAAAGAAGCACAACAAATTGTTTCCTCTCAAAATTGTAAGCCTTCCTTTATCCCTCTCCCTAAACCAGTAAACCCCACTACTCCCTACACCCCATTAAAGATCCAAAAATTGACCAGGGCTGAAATGGCTAAACGCCAACTTAAAGGCCTCTGTTATAATTGTGATGAAAAATATTTCCCGGGCCACAAATATAAGGAACAAAATCTTTTTATGGCCATCTCTGAGGATATTCCGAAAGAGGATGTTGAAACTCCCCTTGTGCCCGAGTCACCAGAAATCACTGACATAAACCCTCCCTCCGACCCTTCCGAAGTGGAACCGATCATTTCCCTTAATGCTCTCACCGGCTTATCTGCCCCCCAAACCCTCAAGTTAATCGGCTACATCAAGCAAGGAAAGGTCATCATTCTGGTTAATAGTGGCAGCACCCACAATTTTATTCATCGCTGCATTGCCCAAGAAACCCATTGCTACATCCATGTTGTCAACAATTTCCAAATCATGATTGCCAATGGTGGTTCTATGAAATGTGGCGGGCGTTGTGAAAATTTGTGTCTCCAAATCGGTGACTACCACCTAAATTCCCATATGTTTTCTATTGAAATGGGAGGTTGCGACATTATGTTGGGTACAGACTAGCTAAGGACTTTGGGTCCCATTCTCATGGATTTTAAGAACTTAACCATGCAATTCAACCAAGAAGGCCACCAATATAAATTCCAAGGTATCATTGTTGGTTCACCTGAGGTCATCAGTTCCCATTGCATGGAAAAGCTGCTCAAAAAAGGTCATTCTGGTGTCATTGCCCAACTCCATGCCATACAAGCCACAGAGACACCCCCAGTGCCCCAAGACCTCCAAGCTCTCCTTTATAAACATCAAACGATATTTTCCACTCCCCAAGGACTCCCTCCTTCCCGAGGTTTTCATGATCATTCCATTCCCCTTGTCCCAAGAAGCCTTCCCCCCAATATCCGTCCATATCGCCACCCCTTTGCACAAAAAAATGAAATTGAGAAAATGGTCCAGGAACTCCTTACTGCAAGCATCATCCATCCTAGTACGAGCCCTTACTTCTCTCCAGTCGTCATGGTACTAAAGAAAGAGGTTCTTGGAGAATGTGTCCTGACTTCTGTGCTGACGCAAAACGCGCCACCCAGGCACGTCCGCTCTCACAGGACCTTCTTCTTCTCAGCCCGAAGAACTCGAAGGTTCTTCTATTTCCCTATCGGTAAATCTGCACCCACAGCAATCTTTCCCCCGAGCTCTCCCCTTTACCACCGGGAGATCAGCTAAATCTCGCTATCTCGCGATTTCGTGACTTAAAACCTCCAACCCTTCCTTTCAGGTCTTACGATACCCGATCTGGCGATATGGGTATAGATCCTTCCTCATGCAACCGTGGGCTAGGCTTAAATGTTAGTGCCTCTCGTAACCTCACAACCTCGCCGGTTGAACCGTCGAGTTTTCACCCTCCTGTTCCGCGAGTTCCCGAGATTCGAGAATTCAATGGTTATTGACTCCTGTCTCCAGGAAACACGTGTTCTCCCTTCGGCCGCGTGGTCCCACTTTATGCTCTGCCACGCGTCCTACACGAATCTCGGCTCCTCGGCACTTCGCGACTCGGCGTCTACGTGATTCTCGGCTCCTCGGCACTTCGCGACTTGCGTCCTTTATGCCACCTGTACTCCACTCACCGACGTCGCTATGCCCACACTGTCCTCCAGCTGTCAGGATATCACTATCTCGTGATCTCGTGATCCCCGTGGCCAAATTCTCGAAACTTTTCTTGCGAGGTCCCGATACATGATCCCACGTGCGGATCCAACGGTCCTCCTACGATCCGGATCCAGCGGCTCTCCTTCTCTCGCTACCTTGCGACCTCGCGACTTGGAGTGTCAAATGTTTGGACTCTCAACCTGCGAACTCCTGAGTTCGCGAGATCTCTCGATCTCTTGCCACCTGTACTCCTCATATGGACGGCTACAATCCTCTCGCTTCGTTGCTTCGCGTCCTCGCACCTCGCAACTCTGAATACTCAATACTTGGGCTTTCACCCTGCGAACTCCCGAGTTCGCAAGATCTCTTGATCTCTACCACCTGTCCTCCTCATATGAATGGCTACGATCTTCTCGCCACTTCTTCGCCTCGCGTCCTCGCGCCTCACAACTTTGAATACCCAATATTTGGGCCTTTACCCTGCGAACTCTCGAGTTCGCGAGATCTCTTGATCTCTTGCCACCTGTCCTCCTCAGATGGACGGCTACAAATCTCTCGCCACTTCGCTACTCGCGAGCTAAAGGACTTCCCTACCGGTCCTCCAATGTCCAAGTCTCCGAGATGAGAATCTCCTTACACACGTCCTCCTCAACGAACGGCCCTGATCTTGTAGGGATATCGCGTCTCGCGATATCGCTGTTCTTGCTACACAACTTTTGGGGCTCCAACTCCCGAGTTCCCGATACATGACACCACGTGTAGATCTAACGGCTCATGTGACTCTGAACCGACGGATCTGCCCCTCCTGAGCTTCAAACTCTTCAAAATCTTCTCACCATAACCTCCTTGCACCTCTGCAATATCTAACGATCCTCGAAACTTCGCGAGATCGCTTCAGAAGATTTTGACAGTCCATTCTTCCTTGGGAAATCCATGAAATGAAAAGAGTATCTCTCCACAAGATTCCTTCACCTTTTTGCCAACCTGTGACACTTCTTTCTGACTTCAAGTCACACTTATCTACGCTGATCTTCAATGATTCATAGGCCTATCCTTCCTGAGCTTTGCTAAGTTACTTCAACCTCAACGAGGTTCTTTGCACGCACTCCTTGCGGCAAGCCTGTGAACACTTCAACTGTTCGAGCTTCCTTGACTCTGCGTATGTTCGTAGCAGCAGTCCTTCAATACTTATGCTCAGTGTCACGACTGAGACTCTCTTTAGCCTACGCAATCCTTGCATGGCTCTAGCAACCCGCGTTCACTCCTAAGCGAACGAGAACAAGAGTTAACTCTCTGAGCCTTCTGTCAACGCACTCCTTGCGGACAACTTCAACTGCACTCCTTGCAGGAATCCTCGCTCAAAAGAGAAAACAATTGAAACTCATTCCACTTCCTCTCAGATTCAATCTCAACACATGAGATCATACACACAGCATAATAACAAATTCCTAACAGGAAGAAATGTTCATAAATAGAGCATTCAACACACATACATAGAGAATAACACAACAGCCATGAATCTGAATCAACTTCTTATATAATTCAAGATCTGTACATGGATGTCTTATACAATCCTCTGCCGCTCTACTATATTCTATCCTTCTCTGAATTATGCTAGCTAATGTTACAATGTGAAATGAGGGTGTCTATATCCGTTCTCCCTCCTTCCTTCTAGAATTGTCTAATCTAGAAAAATCCTATTTACCTGTATTAACTACTACTATAAATGCCTCTGTCTATCTCAGATGAGAGTGTATGGCTTGAGGTCTGATTACATTCTTACCAAGGTGCCTAAATTAAATTATCTCATTTATATTTAGCGCATCAACTTCAAGGGAAAATTTTAAAAATTCAAAAAACTTGCGCTGGACGTCTTCCAGTTGTTTTCTGCTTCCACGTTGGTTTTGCTTGTCGTGAGAGATGCTCCTGCATCATACTCCCTCGCTTGAAAATTTGCATGGGCTCCTTTCCATGATCTCTTGCACAGTATGTCCATGCTTCAAAATTTCTGCTTCAGTCTCCCAGCTGGCATCTTCAACTGGATGGCCCTTCCACTTGACCAAATATTCAAAATACTCTTTCCTCCTGGTTTTCTTACCCACTCTTTTATTCAGTATCTTCTCCATCTGTGGCTTTTCTCCAACTGGCATCTGCTTCTGCCACTGGACCTCTAGTTTATCATCACCTTCTTCTCCTACTTCATCAGTTTTGTATGGATATAAATCCGAAACATTAAATATCAGAGAAATTCCAATCCCATCTGGTAACTCAATTTCATAAGCATTCTGTCCCATTTTCTTTAAGACTTTGCATGGCCCAATTTTCTTCATCTTCAGCTTGTTGTTTGTTCCTCTCGGGAACCTTTCCTTCCTCAAATGTGCCAGAACTAGATCACCAACTTCAAATTGAAGTTGTCTCTGATGCTGATCTGCTCTGCGCTTGTACTCTTGACTTGACTTCAATAATCGCTCCTTCACCTGGCTGTGAAGTTCCTTCATCGCTTCAGCGAATTCTCCTGCATTATCACTGCTAGTATCAGTCTGTTCTAAATCCCTTAGTTCAGAAACTCCTCTTGGCTGCATTCCATATACAATCTGAAATGGACTTTTTCATGTGCTTCGATTTACTGAATCATTGTAAGCAAACTCTGCCTGTGGTAATATGCTATCCCAGCTGCTATGGTGTTCCGTCACCAAACTTCTCAACAAGTCTCCCAGAATACTGTTGACCACCTCTGTCTATCCTTCCGTCTGAGGATGATAAGCAGAAATAAAAATCAAATTAGTTCCCATCTTCTTCCACAATGTTCCCCAGAAATGCCCTATGAATTTTGTGTCTCTGTCCAAAACTATGCTTTTCGGCAATCCATGGAGTCGAACAATTTCTTTGAAAAACAAATTTGTGATGTGGGTCGCATCGCTGGTTTTATAGCATGGAATGAAGTGTGCCATCTTAGAAAACCTATCAAGTACCACAAAGATTGAATCAACACCTCTTTGTGTCCTCGGCAATCCCAATACGAAGTCCATGCTAATTTCATCCCACGGCCTCTTAGGTATGGGTAATGGCTGATAAAATCCTGCATTTTTCTTTCTTCCCTTTGAATGCTGGCAAATCCTGCATTTGTCTACAAACCTCTTGACTTATGACCACATCCCTGGCCAAAAGTATGACTCGCTCATCTTTGCAAATGTCTTATCATGGCCAAAATGTCCTGCTAATCCACCGTTGTGCTTCTCTTTCAACAAGTTCTCCCTCATGGAGCAATCTGGAATACACAGTTGATTGCCTCTGAACAGCAATCTGTCCTAGATCACGTAATCTATCCACTGACTTCTGTCTCTGAGAACTGGATTCTCAGATGCTTCATAAGCTTCCTTAAAGTCTGAATCATCTGCATACATGTCCTTAAGATCATCAAAGCCTAACGTCCTGACCTTGAACTCCTGCAACAGCAAACATTTCCTTCTCAAAGCATCAACCACTTTGTTAGCAGTACCAGAAATATGTTTTATCACAAAAGTGAAATTTTGCATGTATTCAACCCATTTAACATGCCTCTAATTCAACTTTTCTTGTTGAGTCACAAATTGTAATGCATGGTTATCACTGTATAAAACAAATTCTTTTGGAATCAAATAGTGCCTCCGTTTCTTCAATGCATGTATGATGGCATAGAATTATTTATCATATGTGGAGTATTTCTCTTTTACCTCATTCATCTTCTCGCTGAAATATGAAATCAGTCTGTCTTCATGACTCAATACCACTCCTATGGCAAACTTGCTTGCATCACATTTCACCTGAAATGTCTTTTGAAAATATGGCAACACCAAAACTGGTTGTTCCGTAATCTTTCATTTCAATAAATTGAAACTCTTCTCAGCCTCTTCAGTCCAGTGAAAAGATTTATGTCTTTTCTTCACTGTATCCATCATTGCTGCGCTAATTCCACTGAAATTTCTAATGAATTTTCGGTAGAAACTAGCCAGTCCATGAAAACTTCTCACCTCGAATATGTTTTTCGGTGATGGCCAATTCTTAATTACCTCCAACTTTTCTGGATCCATCCTCAGTTCATTTGCAGATATGACAAACCCCAAATAAATGAGTTATGTCTTCATGAATGAGGACTTCTTCATGTTAATCAACAGCTTCTCCTGCTGTAGCTTCTTCATCACAATAGCCAAATGTTTCAAATGTTCAGCCTTTGTCTTGCTGAAAACCAATATGTCATCCAGATACACAATGACAAATTTCCCAATGAACTCCTTCAGGACTTCATTCATCAACCTCATAAAGGTACTTGGTGCATTCGTCAAGCCAAACGGCATGAAAAGCCATTCATACAAACCTTCGTTTGTCTTGAATGTTGTTTTCCATTTGTCACCTTCTCTCATACGAATCTGATGATATCCACTCTTCAAATCTATCTTTGAAAAAAAAATTGCCCCACTTAAGCAATCCATCAGATCATCCATTCTTGGCAATGGGAATATATACCTGATAGTTATCTTATTAATGGCTCTTGAATCAGTGCACATCCTCCAGCCTCCGTCTTTCTTCGGACTGAGTACTATTGGAACAACACATGGACTCAAGATTTCCCTGACCAAACCTTTGTCCAACAACTCCTGGACCTGTCTTTTAACTTCTTCATTCTCTTGCGGCGTCAATCTGTACACGGATTTATTTGGAAAACTAGCTCCTGGTATGAGGTCTATATGGTGACTCACGCTCCTCATCGGTGGCAATGAACGAGGTAATTCGTCCACCACAATATCAACGAACTCTTCCAGCCGTTCCTGAACTTCTTCTGGAAAATCATCCACTCTTGTGCTAGTCAGAACAATTCTCGGTTTTCTGACCACAAAGAATTGTGGATCCTCCTTCTTCTTAACTTCTGTAAGAAGTTCCTTCCCACTCATGAGAAGTATTGTGTTGTTTACTTCCGGCTTCTCCTCTTTATCTTCAATTGGACACAACATATGAGTCCTCCCATTCTTCTTCAGGGTATAGGTGTTCATCCTCCCATCATGAATTACATTTCTATCATATTGCCATGGTCTACCCAGCAATAAATGACAGACATCCATAGGAATAACATCACATAAAATCTTATCATTATATCCTCCTATATTGATGTCAACTAAGCACTGTTTAGTGATGTTTGCTTGATGTCCCTTCTGTAGCCATGAAACTTTGTATGGACTCAGGTGATCAATTGTCTCCAGCTCCAGCTTTTATACCATCTCAGTTGAAACGAGATTATCTGTGCTTCCACTGGACCTTGCATACTCTATCCTTGGTCTTGCAAGCAGTCCTAAAAAGACTGGTCCTCTGTGCTGGATTCTCCATCTCCTTTTCCGGTGTCAAAATGACCTTTCGCATCACCAGTGATCTTCCGCCTTCAGCATACTCTGCCTCAACATCTCGCTTTTGTTCCTTGGTGATGTGAGTCTCTCTTGTTTCCTTCTTTTTCTCTGGACATTCGAACGACCTGTGCCCATTCTTTCCACATGTGAAGCATGTGATTACTCCACCTCTTCCTCTTCTTCTACCTCTACCTCTAGTACAAGGAAACCTATCATTATCAGCATATCCTCCTCTTTGTTCGATTTGTTGTCCTCGTTGTTCAACATATGGCCTTCTCTGTGAGGTTCCACCTCTTTCAGCCTTTCCCTGAGGTTTCTTCCATTCCTCCTTGGGCTTCTGGTATTTATCTTGGGCAACTGCTTTGCCTCTAGGATGACTTCTACCTCGGCCTCTCTGAATTTTTTTACGGCTCAGCCTTTCCTTAGCTTTCAGAGCCAATTGGTAAGCATCCTCCACAGTTTGGATGGTCGCCAAATTTAGTTCATCCTGAATTTCATACCTCGGGCCATTCATATACCTGGCCACCTTTTCGTCATTGCTTTCGCGTTGACCTGCTCTGATATTCAACCTGTAAAACTCCTCAGTATACTCCTTCACTGTCATTAGCTTATGTCTCAGGTTCTGCATCCTCCTGAACAGAGAAATTTGATAATCCCTGGGAATGAATTTTGCCTTCATCTTTGCAATCATCATGTCCCAGCTCTTAATCTTTTGTTTGCCTTGGCAATGCCTGTCAACTTGTAGTTCATCCCACCACAAGGCTGCATGTCCTTTTAATCTTGTGACGGCATGTCTGATCTTTTTATCATCTTCGATATCCTCATAATCGAAATAAGTATCAAGAGCTCTAATCCAGTCTAGCAGCTCTTCCACATCCAGACTCCCTTCATAAGCTGGAATGTCCATCTTCATTTTCGAACTCATCTGAGCGATAGCCTTAATTAAACGCTCATTGGCTACATCTTCCGCTGGGATTTCTTCTTCATGTCCAGTATCACCTTCGTCCTCGGATTCACTGATATCTCCCGCATCAGCTTTGTGCCTCTGTGATGTCTCCATGTCCTCCATTCTGGCATGAAGATTATGCACTTCTCTCTCCATGTCTGGATTTTGTACTTGCCTACCTCTTTCTCTGGACATTTCTCTTCCTCTGGAAAATTCCCTTTCTTCCTCTAGATCAGGTGATTGTCTACCTCTTCTCCTTGGAGGCATGGTGAATTCTCCCTTTTCCTCTGCTACAGAAAGCAAAGAAACTTTTCTATGCTCTGATACCACTTGACGCAAAATGCTCCACCCAGGCACGTCCTCTCTCATAGGACCTTCTTCTTCTCGGCCCAAAGAACTCGACGGTTCTTCTATTTCCCTATCGGGAAATCTTCACCCACAACAATCTTTCCCCTGAGGTCTCCCCTTTACCACCGGGAGATCAGCTAAATCTCGCTATCTCGTGAGTTCGTGACTTAAAACCTCCAACACTTCCTTTCAGGTCTTGCGATACCCGATCTGGCGATACAGGTATAGCTCCTTCCTCATGTGACTATGGGCTAGGCTTAAATGTTAGTGCCTCTCGCAACCTCGCAACCTCACAACCTCGTCGGTTGAACCGTCGAGTTTTCACCCTCCTGTTTCGCGAGTTCCCGAGATGCGAGAATTCAATGGGTATTGACTCCTCTCTCCAGGAAACACGTGTTCTCCCTTCGGCTGCATGGTCCCACATTATGTTTTGCCACGCGTCCTACACGAATCTCGGCTCCTCGACACTTCGTGACTCGGCGTCTACGCAAGTCTCGGCTCCTCGGCACTTCGCGACTCGCGTCCTTTGTGCCACCTGTACTCCACTCACCAACGTCACTATGCCCACACTATCCTCCAGCTTTTGGGATATCTC
Source organism: Picea engelmannii (assembly GCA_009831015.1). Taxonomy (NCBI): domain Eukaryota; kingdom Viridiplantae; phylum Streptophyta; class Pinopsida; order Pinales; family Pinaceae; genus Picea; species Picea engelmannii. The sequence goes on from ML782293.1 coordinate 574,318, forward strand.
TATCTCGCGATCTCGTGATCCCCATGGGAAAATTATCAAACCTTTTCTTGCGAGGTCCCGATACACGATCCCACGTGCGGATCCAACGGTCCTCCTATGATCTGGATCCAGCGGCTGTCCTTCTCTCGCTACCTCGTGACTTGGAGTGTCCAATGTTTGGACTCTCAACCTGTGAACTCCTGAGTTCGTGAGATCTCTCGATCTCTCACCACCTATCCTCCTCATATGGACGGCTACAATCCTCTCGCTACTTCGTCGCTTCACGTCCTCGCGCCTCGCGACTCTGAATACTCAATACTTGGGCTTTCACCCTGTGAACTCCCGAGTTCACGAGATCTCTCGATCTCTACCACGTGTCCTCCTCATATGAACGGATATGATCTTCTCACCACTTCATCGCCTCGCATCCTCGCGCCTCGTGACTTTGAATACCCAATATGTGGGCCTTTACCCTGCGAACTCCCAAGTTCGCAAGATCTCTTGATCTCTTGCCACCTGTCCTCCTCAGATGGATGGCTACAAATCTCTCGCCACTTCTCTACTCGTGAGATAAAGGACTTCCCTTTCGGTCCTCCAATGTCCGAGTCTCCGAGATGAGAATCTCCTTACACACGTCCTCCTCAACGAACGACCCTGATCTTGTAGGGATATCGCGTCTCGCGATATCGCTATTATTGCTACATAACTTTTGGGGCTCCAACTCCTGAGTTCTCGATACATGACACCACGCATAGATCTGACGGCTCCCTCCTGAGCTTCAAACTCTTCGGAATCTTCTCGCTGTAACCTCCTTGCACCTCTGCAAGATATGAAGATCCTCGGAACTTCGCGATATCTCTTCAGAAGATTTCGACCATCCGTTCTTCCTTGGGAAATCCATGAAATGAAAAGAGTATCTATCCATGAGATTCCTTTGCCTTTTCTCCAACTTGTGACGCTTCTTTCTAACTTCAAGTCACACTTATCTACGTTGATCTTCAGCGATTCAGAGGCCTATCCTTCCTGAGCTTTGCTAAGTTACTTCAACCTCAACGAGGTTCTTTGCACGCACTCCTTGCAGCAAGCCTGCGAACACTTCAACTGTTCGAGCTTCCTTAACTCTGCGTATGCCCGTAGCAGCAGTCCTTCAATACTTCTGCTCAGTGTCACGAATGAGACTCTCCTTAGCCTGCGCAATCCTTGCATGGCTCTAGCAAGCCGCATTCACTCCTGAGCGAACGAGAACAAGAGTTAACTCTCTGAGCCTTCTGTCAACGCACTCCTTGCGGACGAATTCAACTGCACTCCTTGCAGGAATCCTTGCTCAAAAGAGAAAACAATTGAAACTCATTCCACTTCCTCTCAGATTCAATCTCAACACATGAGATCATACACACAGTATAATAACAAATGCCTAACAGCAAGAAATGTTCATAAAGAGAGCATTCAACACACATACATAGAGAATAACACAACAGCCATGAATCTGAATGAACTTCTTCTATTAATTCAAGATCTGTACATGGATGTCTTCTACAGTCCTCTGTTGCTCTACTATATTCTATCCTGCTCTGAATTTTGCTAGCTAATGTTACAATGTGAAATGAGGGTGTCTATATATGTTCTCCCTCCTTCCTTCTAGAACTGTCTAATCTAGAAAAATCCTATCTACCTATATTAACTACTACTATAAATGCCTCTGTCTATCTCAGACGAGAGAGTATGGCTCGACGTCTGATTACATTCTTACCAAGGCACCTAAATTAAATGATCCCATTTATATTTAGCGCATCAACTTCAAGGGAAAAATTTTAAAATTCAAAAAACTTGCGTTGGACGTCTTCCAGCTGTTTTCTGCTTCCACGTTGGTTTTACTTGTCGTGAGGGATGCTCCTGCATCATGTGCTCTCAACAAAATGACCATCAAAGACAAATTTCCCATTCCTGTCATTGATGACCTCCTGGATGAATTGAGTGGCGCCCAATTCTTTACCAAACTTGATCTTCGCTCGGGCTATCACCAGATACGTATGAAAGAGGAAAAAATTCCCAAGACAGCCTTTCGCACTCATGAGGGCCACTATGAGTTTTTGGTCATGCCCTTTGGCTTGTGTAACGCCCCCTCCACCTTCCAGAGCCTCATGAACCATGTCTTCCATCCTTTTCTCCATCATTTTGTCTTAGTTTTCTTTGATGATATCCTCATCTATAGAAAAACCTGGACAGGCCATCTTATTCATGTGGATCGAGTTCTCCGCCTACTCTCTCAGCGCCAACTTTTCTTAAAACAGTCTAAATGTGATTTTGGTGCCTCGGAAGTAGAATACTTGGGTCATATGGTGGGAAAGGATGGCGTCAGTGTGGACCCAAAAAAGATTGAAGCTATGCAAGACTGGCCGCACCCAAAGACTCTCAAAAGCTTGCATGGATTTTTGGGCCTAATAGGGTATTATCACAAGTTTGTTAAGAACTATGGAAAGATTGCAACACCTCTCATGGCTCTCCTCAAAAATAACTCTTTCACTTGGACTCCAGCAGCTTCTCAAGATTTTCAAACTTTGAAGACGACCATGTGCACCACTCCGGTTCTGGCCCTTCCCGATTTCACAAAGACCTTTGTGTTGGAATGTGATGCCTTAGGGAAAGTAATCGGCTTTGTCCTTATGCAAGAAGGTTGACCTTTGGCCTTCACCATCAAGAAACTGTCTGAAAGGAATCTGGGAAAACCCATTTATGAAAAGGAAATGTTGATGATTCTGCATGCCGTTGAGTTGTGGCATCCATATCTCTTGGGGAAACGCTTCCAAATTAAGATCGACCATCAAAGCCTCAAGTACTTTCTAGAACAACGCATTTCCTCCCAGGAGCAAAAAAAATGGGTGACTAAGCTCTTTGGATATGATTATGAGATCATTTACAAGAAGGGAAAAGACATTGTCGTGGCAGATGCACTATCCCAGAAATATGAAGACAAAGGATCCCTTTTTTCTCTTTCCTTCATTGTACCCGATTGGCTCCAAGCTGTGCGCCAGGAATGGCTTCAAGATCCCAAAAGTTCACATCTGATCCAGCAATTGCAGACCAAGACTCCAGCTCCCCCAGGGTACTCCTGGCTCTAGGATGAACTACGATACAAAGGTTGCTTGTATTTAAGTAAACAATCCAAGCTCAAATCCACAGTACTTTCTGAGCTTCATGCTACACCCACAGCGGGGCACTCAGTGTTCACCAAAACATATGATAGGGTCAAACGTTATTTTTTCTGGGATGGTATGAAACAGGACATCCGTAAGTTTGTCGCTGAATGTGAGGTGTGTCAACGCAACAAGGGAGAAACAATCAAATCTTTGGGCACCCTCCAACCTCTTCTGATTCCCCCTGCTATTTGGAAGGATATATCTATGGAATTTATTACAGGCTTACCCAAATCGGGGAATAAATCAGTCATAATGGTGGTGGTGGATCGCCTTTCCAAGTATGCTCATGTTTGCGCTCTTCACCACCCATTTAATGCATCCACGGTGGCTCAAATTTTCATGGACCAGGTCCTCAAGCTTCATGGCATGCCGCACTCTATTGTTTTTTATCGTGACCCAACTTTCACAAGCAATTTTTGGAAAGAACTGTTTAAGCTACAAGGCACACAATTGCATCTCAGCTCATCTTATCATCCCCAGACGGATGGTCAAACGGAAGTTGTCAACAAGTGTTTGGAAACATATCTGAGGTGCTTTGCCTCTAAAAAACAACACCAGTGGGCTCAATGGTTACCCCTAGCCAAATGGTGGTACAACACTACATACCATACAACCACTCGCATGACTCCTTTTGAAGTGGTATATGGGCAGAAGCCACCTTCAGTTCTCTCATACTTACCGGGTACCTCGAAAGTCTAGGCGGTTGACCAAACACTTACATTCTGAGAGGATATTCTTCGTACCCTTAAAGATAACTTGGTCATGGCACAGAATCACATGAAGCAGCAAGCAGATCAAGGTCGCTCGGAACGTCAATTTGCAGAAGGGGATCAGGTGTTTCTGCGACTACAACCATATAAGCAAACTTCCCTCAAGGCTGAGCATTGTCAGAAGCTAGCGCCTAAATTTTATGGTCATTACATAGTTCTCAAGTGTGTGGGACAAGTCGCATATCAATTATCTCTTCTTAGTCAGTCGAAACTACATCGTGTTTTTCATGTTTCCTGCTTGAAGAAGGTGATTGGAACCAGGTGCCGAATTCAAACCAACCTTCCAGAGTTAGCTCAAGAAGGATCCATTTGGCTACAGCCAGAAGTAGTTTTGGACCAGCGTGAGTGTTGCCTGCATCAGAGAACCATCAAGGAAGTGCTAGTACAGTGGAAAGATATGACTCCAGCAGATGCCACTTGGGAACCAGCTACCATTCTGCAGCAGTTTCCACATCTCAAGCCTTGAGGACAAGGTTGTTTTTAAGGGAGCGGACATGTTAAGGTCCTAACCTGCACATAGGTAGATCAATGTATTCAGATGTAATAAAGGTCAATATTAATAAGGCCTTTCAATCAAATAGAATAAGGCAGATGTAAGAAGACCTAATATAAGCTTCCGCTTCTAGAAGGATCTTCCTCTAGATGCTTCTCTTAATAGACATATTTAGTATAAATAAGGGTCGAGGGTATGAAAACCCTAGCTTGGAGATTATTGTAACAGAGCGATGCTCGATTGGAGGTTGTCCCCTCGAAGAGGCCTATGAACATTGCTTTGTAAAGCAAAGTGTTATTTTAGTTGTTGTTCTCATATGATTTTTGTGTTATTATGGAGATTATTCTGGTTATATTACTGTTATTCTACCATTTCTAGCATTTTATTTCTATTTTGCATATTTATTATATATGGTATCTTGCAGGGAGCAACCCCAAATAAGAGAGTTACCTTTTGTCATTAAAATCAGGGGGAGAGTCCCTACCCTTTGCCATTGATGTCAAAGGGGGAGAGAAATTGGGATCATGATGATAGGGGGAGCATGAGTGTTTCCATCAATGACAAAGGGGGATATTGTTAGAATATTGGTTGTTGTCATTGATGTCAACCCTAGTCATTGGTTTTGGACCGCAATATTGATGAAGGTATTTAAGCATGAATTACAGTGTACATGCAGACATAACACCCATGGATGGATAGTATACATCATGTTGTTTCCGTTGGTAGGTGGAACGTCACATGGATCCTCATGATTGAGGAGAAATGAATTTTTGAAGATGACAAAGTGAATTGAAGAAGGAAGTACAGGTCGACCCTCAAGATAATTAAAGAAAAGAATTACAAAATAATAAAGGGTCGGGTTAGCCCTAATTGTAATGCTCCCCCAGCCGTCATCCAACCCACTGGCCAGGCAGACACTACTTTGCGGAAAAACATCATTTTATGCTTAATTAATAATATGCATTTAAAACATGTTAAACACATTTAAACTCAGAGTCAGCACAAAATTACTATTGACATAAATAATCCATGGAATTAACATTAATTCATATGCACAGTAGAGTACATGATAAATATAAATACACAGACATGAAAAACATAATTAAAACATCGTTTGGTACTTATCTTTGAAACGATGGTAATTCCACCAACCACGTGCAGGCCTTCTGTGAACCTCCCAGCCTTAGACCACGCTACTCATCAAGCTCAGCAGTGGGTCACCCCTGAGATGGGACTAAGCTCCACCCCAAGGTAAGGAATCCTAGGCTAGGCTAAGGTTACAGGGAAAACAACAAAGAATGACTGGAAGGATTCTTCCCAGGATGCCATCTTATGCCCACTACTCTCGGACTCTCATTCCCCACATGCCTGTTCTGCCTAGGAGTATACACCTTCACAAGAACAGTCCATCGGTGCTACACCTCCCTCTCTGGATCTCAGCAACAGGCCGGATCAGAAAGTCTCAAAGCCAGAAGCTGGTGCTGGACACTCTCTGGAAGAAACCACTTCCCAGTAAACTCTCTCACCTGGAGAGATTTGTTCACAGGCCTGACAACCTGCCTCTTCCAACAACAATCACCTCCCTCACCTAGAGAGAGGTTACACACAGGCTAAGCATGAACTCACACTAGCCAGTAATCCATGCGCAATCTAGCACTACATGGCCACAACAGCTAACTGGGAAAACAGACACGGGCTTCCCAAACAAGCTCAAAAATCATGAAATAGACTCACAATTTTGGTTTCAGGATTGCACAAGGTGTATAGAGATCCCACACACAGGCTCAAACTGTTCAAGCAAGGAATGTACTGGCTTCCTTAGGAATCAACACAAACCTTTTCCCTGGTTTCAGAATTGCACGAGGGTGTCTTGCAAACGTCAAACGGGACTCACGTTCAGACTGTCGACAGTGGAATGGAGGAGGAACCCCCATCACGGCTCAATTCAGTAGTTTTTAACTGCATGCACTTGAGTCGACACTTGTCACCCATGAAACTGCATGCGTTCCATCAGGATGCATTCCTCCCCATTTGGAAGTCACTTATCATTCCAAAAAAACTTAGGATAAAACATATATTTCACATGGTCTTTTTGGAATAATATTAAAATATTATTTCCAAGGACTTAAGCCCCTAGGCTCAACAATTATCCCCTCTTCCCACCTTCCAGCCCCTAATCCCTTGCCCACTCTGTGGAATCTTAGTCCCCCATCACTCATTCATCATGGTCGGTCTGCACGCAACGGTGTTTATATTTTTATTAATGTTATGCATGATTACATATACAAAAGCAGGCTCTTGGCCTTCAACACTTAGGCTCTCTGGCCTAACAATCACATAATCCCACCAGCTTATATAAACCTGGCTCACCAGCCTATAAAACATAATTACAATTCATTTCAGAAACATGATTTACAACAAGGCTCAGCCTTGGGGACATTACAATCCCCCTCCCCTTATTTCTGCACTATCCTCAGTGCAACTTTACACTGCATCTGCAAGCTTTTCAAAATTTTCAAAAAGATGCGGGTACTCTGCCCGCATAACATATTCATGCTCCCATGTCGCGTCCTCAGGACCATACCAGGTCCACTGGACCTTTACAAGCCCTATAGCTCGATTTTGAAGCTGTTTGTTTTTCCTGTCCAATATGCGCACAAGATGCACTTGCAGGACACCTTCTGGTTCCACCTGAATCACATTCCAATCGATAACATCATTAGTATCAAGTATATATTTCTTAAGCAATGAAACATGAAACACATTATGTACAGTCATAGATGCAGGTAATGCAAGATTATATGCAACTAGCTAGCCCAATCCTTTCCGGGATTTCAAATGGCCCACAAAATATGGCTGCCAACTTGGCACAACTTCCCAGCTTCAGGGAACTCCTATTAGTTTTCACTTTCAGGAAAACATGATCACCCACTTTGAATTCTCTGTGGGTTCTGTTCTTATCAACATAACTTTTCTGCATGTCCTGGGCAGCTTTCAAATTCTGTTTAATTTTTATCATTTGGTCCTCCATCTCCTTGAGAAACTCTGGCCCAACTACTTCTCTGTCAGCTAGATTATCCCATCTCACTGGAGTGTTTCACTTTCTTCCATAAAGTGATTCAAATGGTCTCATCTTCAACGATGCATGATACCCATTATTGTAGGCAAATTCTACCAAATGTAGGTAGTCTTCCCATCTTGATGGTTTGTCCATCACGTACATTCTCAGCATGTCCTCTATTACTCTATTCACCCTCTCTGTCTGTCCATCAGACTCGGGATGATACGATGTACTAAAATTCAGATTCGTTCTGAATCCTTTGAACAGTCCTTTCCCAAAATTTGAGGTGAATTTTGGGTCCCTATCAGACACAATCGTTTTAGGAATTCTGTGCAAGTGTGCCACTTCTTTTAAGAAGATATCAGCAACATATGTTGCCTTGTGAGTGGTTTTCAGTGGAATAAAATAGGCAGATTTTGTAATCTTTTCCACCACAACCATGATCGAATTGTGATGCTTGCTCATTCTGGGCAATCCTGTAATAAAATCCATGGTCACCACTTCCCACTTCCATTCAGGAATGGGCAAAGGTTGCAGCAACCCTACTGGGTGCCTATGCTCAGCTTTAACTTTCTAGCACTCCATACATCTGGAGATGTATTCAGTGATCTCTCTCTTCATACCCGGCCAAAAGTAATGGCTTTTGACTGTTGCCATATTCTTCTAATATCCAGGGTGTCCAGCATAAGTCATGTTATGCATTTCTTTTAGAATCACAAGTTTCAATTCCTGGACATTGGGTATATACACTCTGTTTTTATATAGAAGTATTCCATCAGCTCCCAAGAAGTAATTTCCCTCTTACTGTGGTCTCTCGCTCTGCTGTATCTTTGCTACCAAGTCTCTGTACTGCAAATCTGCATTTTCAACTTCCAAAATTCTATCTTTAATATCAGTCTTGTACATGCTAATGGTTGTAGCATGTAATTCATGCACCTTTCTGTTGAGTGCATCAGCCACCTTGTTTTCCTTCCCTTTGATATGCTTGATATCAAAGTCGTATTCACACAGAAATTCCAGAAACCTACTTTGTCTAGCGTTTAAGGTTGGTTGATCAAACAAGTATTTCAGACCGTTATGGTCTGTTCTAAGTTCAAACCTCCTTCCCATGAGGTAATGTCTCCATTTCCTCATAGCGTGAACGATTTCTGTCAACTCCAAATCATGAGTGGCATAATTATTTTCATGCTCTTTCAGCTTCCTGGACTCATAATAGATTACAAATCCATTCTAGCTGAGAAATCCTCCCAACTCTTCCTTACATGCATCTATGCACACCATGAAATCCATATTTGGATTTGCAATCCTCAAGATTGGAGCGCTGGTTAACAACTGCTTCAATCGTTGGAAACTCTTCTCACACTCTTCAGTGCAGTTAAACTTTTCCTCCTTCCTTTGCAAGGAAGTGATAGGGTGAGATATCCTTGAGAACCCTTCTATAAACCTTTTGTAATATCCCGCTAGACCCATAAAGGATCTAAATTCCGCCACATTCCTTGGCACTGACCATTCTCTGATGGCCTCAACCTTCTCAGGATCCACAACAATCCCTTCTTCTGAAATAATGTGCCCCAAGTAATGGATCTGCCTTTGATAAAACGAGCATTTGCTCAACTTGGCATACAGATGGTGTTCTCTCAACACTTGCAGCACCATCCTTAGGTGTTTTTCATGCTCTGCTTCTGAGTTGGAATAAACCAAAATGTCATCCAAGAAGACTATGACAAACTTGTCTAGATAGTCCCTGAATAAGCCATTCATCAAGCACATAAAAACAGCAGGTGCGTTTGACAGCCCAAACGATACCACTGTGAACTTGTAATGACCATACCTTGTTCTAAAGGTGGTCTTGTTGATGTCTTCATCCTTTATTCTTACCTAGTGATATCCCGATCTGAGATCTATCTTCGAAAATATTTTTGCACCTTTCAACTGATCGAAAAGATCGTCAATCCTCGGCAGAGGATACTTGTTCTTGATAGTTACTTTGTTCAACTGTCTAAAATCAATGCACAACCTCAACGTCCTGTCCTTCTTCTTCATGAATAGGACCAGGGCACCCCAAGGTGACATGCTGGGGTGAATGTACCCCTTCTTTAGAATCTCTTCAAGATGCAATTGCAACTCTTTCAACTCTAGCGTACTCATTCTATAAGGAGCTTTCGACACTGGAGCTACTCCAGATATCAAATTTATAGAAAAATCGATTTCTCTCTTCGGAGGTAGTCCAGGTACCTCCTGAAATACATATTCAAACTCTGTAAGTACTTCATGGTCTCCAATCTTTGGGACTTCATCTCTGGATGCTTCTTCCACATGGGCTGCAAATAATTGACAGCCTTTTCTGTAGCACTTGTTCAGCTGCATTGCTTAGATTTCTCTAACCACCACAGCTCTGGGAATCCCTTGGAATGTTTTTCAATTCCCTTCCTCATCCAGGCATGTAAACTTCTTGTTACGACAGTCCAGAAGGGCATGGTACCGGTCCAACCAGTCCATCCCAATTAAGCAGTCATAAGAGCCTAAAGGTAGAATATTCAATTCAGCCTTAGTGCTCAATCCTTTCATGTCCATAGGACAGGACTTAACCAACTCAGTGACTTTTCTCTTGGTTCCTGTAGCCAACTGCACTAACCAAGACTTTTCATGTTTTCTTCTTGATAAATGCAAACTTTACACCACCCTAGGATCTACATAACTATGGCTAGCCCCTGAATCAATTAAAATAATAAATGGTCGGTTGTTAATCATACTTTCCACTTCAATCATGTGCGATTGAAATTCATCTTGCTTGTTTTCCAGGGCTGCATAGATCCTTGGCATTCTACTTCCCATGTCCTCCATTGTTTCAGCTTGTTGAACATTATGGACAGTTCTTGCTTTGCCATTTTTATGGGGACAATATCTGTATTTGTGGTTCCCTTTATAGCCCCAACACTAAATGGGTGTCTGTCTCTGCCTTTGTTCCCCCACTTCAGCCTTTCTCGGCTCTCTAAACGATAGATGTCCTTGAGGACTATTTCTGAAAAAGGGAGGTTTGTTTCCCTTCTGCTTCTGTTCCTTCTTAAACTTCCTCTGGTCATCCCAAGCCTTCCGAAAGTTAGGCTTTTCTCTTTGTTGTTCATATAAGCATTTAGCCCTTCTTATTGTTTCTTCCATAGTCTTAGGATCATCATACTAAATCTTGTCACCAATGGAAGGTGGCAGTCCACTCAGATACCTCTGAATCTTGACAACCTCATCCTTGATGAATGGAACATACTTCAGTAGTTCCAAGAAACTTCGTTCATATTCATCAATGGTCATGTTGCCTAGCTAGAGTTCGAAGAACTCCTTCATATTTCTATCATAGTATATTTTAGTCAGGTATTTCTTCTCGAAATACCTCTTGAACTCCTTCCAAGTGATATATTTCTCTCTAATGTGTTTCACCTGCACAAACTGATCCCACCACATGGATGTTTTTTCTTTTAGTTGATACATCGCAATTCTTCCTTCTGCATGAGAGGAATAATTCTGCAGTTGGAAATATTTCCTCATGCCAAGAAACCATGTTTCAGCATCTTCCTCCTTATTATGTTCTCCATCAAATGTAGGAGGCTTAATCTTATTCATCTCCCCTTTCAATTCATCCATCCCATATCTCCTGTGCTTTTGAGTAGGGGATGGGCTTGAACTACTATGTGCCTCCCTACTGGAATGCTCTGGTGAGCGACGATGATGTCTGCTACCACTCCTCGATCTTCTTCTCCTCTCAGGGGTACTGACATTTCTTGATCTTATTTTTCTCTCAGGGGTCCTGCGACTCTCTGTCTTGCTTGAGTCACTCCCCTTCTCCAATTTCCTTTCTATTCTTTCTAGGCTCTTCAACATTTTTAAGTTGAATTCACACTGCTGATCTGTAACTCTCATGAGATTTTAGCTATCATCTCAGCGAGCCTGGGCATCTTTCTACAATATTTCAATGAGTTTCATCATATGTCCTTCCTTATCCAATTCTCTTCCGTGCCCATTGGAGTTCGATCCTTCAAATCCCAGGTTGACATCCCTTCCTTCTCTTTCGTCCTCTGATTCAGAGACAATCTGCACCTCTTCCATTTCTATACTCGGATGTCCTGACACTTGTTGAACTCTGCACACACAACGTCCAATCAACCAAAGTTTTTCAGGGCTTAAACCCTTAATAAAACTTCAACATTCATAAACCAACGTGAATAAGAAAAATGTTTCGAATCCACTAAGTTTTCTGAGCTCTGTTTGACTCTGCAAATTTTGGGACTTATGGTTTCGGGGTCTCTGTCCACGAGACTCTCATACTCGCTTTCAGGTTTCGAGGTTTTGGTCCACAAGGATCCAACAATTAAATCTTCGATGGCTCTTTTGTCTTCGAAAATTTTGGGACTTTGGGACTTCGGGGTTTCAGGTTTCAGGGTTTTGGTCCCCAGAGGTTCTCGCACTCGCTTCCCTCTCCAACTCTCAGCTCCTGAAATTCCAACCTCTCTCCCCCTGGGCTCACGGCACAGCTGTCACCAACCAAGGTAGGGATTTCTAGATTTCGACACTTCAGTTTTTGGGTCTTCAGTACCCAGGAGTTCATGAAGCAGTGACTCCAAGTCTCTTGTCACCTCAATCCCCGACTTTTGAAATTTCTATCTCCTTACCCTCCGGGCCCACAGTACAGTTGTCTCCCTTAACCACGTTCAGGAGGGTCCACGTCACCCTCGGTGACGTCATCATGTCCCACCACTCTCTATTTTCTTCTCGACCCACTGGCACATGGTACACACCCATGTGTCCACGTCCATTCCAGGTGAAATCCAACCTTGGACTTCTCTCAGATATACGACACATATCCTTTCGACATTTTGAGGGACCCACACAAAGTAGCCCATTCCGAACCCCCCCCCCTTATTAAAGGTAGAAAGGCAAAGGGGGTACGGAATCCAATCTTGTCCATAGATCCGAGTGCCCCAATCTAAGTCGTCGAAACCTGTGTGCTCAATTCCAGACCCCCCCCCCCCCTTGTTAAAGGTAGAACGACGATGGGGGTTTGGAATGGAACCCTAGCCGTAGATCTGGGCATGCAAATTCTGTCCGCCTAGATTTTCCTGCCGCTTAATGAAATTACGGTCTATTAATCTACTTGATCCAACAGTGAAGTTCCTCTCCTACGATCTACGGTGTAGATCGTTTTGAGATTTCACGTACCACGATTTCCACGTTCATGTGCAACTCCAAAGGGTTTTAAGCCATGTGCACATTCTACAGATCTAACGGTCGTGAGGGTTCTCCTTTCCTCCTGAACAGATCCTACGGCTCCAACACCTCATGCGTTGAACTCTCTCTCTCTCTCCCGGTGGCCATATACCACATCGGCTGTGGATTTTAAAATACCGCTAAACCTCCTGAGCTTTGTAACATGGCCAAGTGACTCCTTGACACTCAGGAACATTCTAGGCTTTGAAATTGGCCCTCCCGACACAATTTCTTCTCAAAAAAAATTCGATCCAAGACCACTTATCTGGCCCATCCAGGCTTAGCATCAAAACCATGGCTCTGATACCATTCTATAACACTCCCCCGGCCATCATCCAACCCACTGGTCGGGCAGACGCTACTTTGCGGAACAACATCATTTTATGCTTAATTAATAACATGCATTTAAAATGGGTTAAACACATTTAAACTCAGAGTCAGCACAAAATTACTGCTGACATAAATAATCCATGGAATTAACATTAATTCATATGCACAGCATAATACATGATAAATATAAATAAACAGACATGCAAAACATAATTAACACATCATCTGGTACTTATCTTTGAAATGGTGGTAATTCCACCAACCATGTGCAAGCCTTCCATGAACCTCCCAGCCTTAGACCACGCTGCTCATCAAACTCAGCAGTGGGTCACCCCCGAGCTGGGACTAAGCTCCACCCCAAGGTAAGGAATCCTAGGCTAGGCTGAGGTTACAGGGAAAATAGCACAGAATGACTGGAAGTATTCTTCCCAGGATGCCATCTTACACCCACTACTCTCAGACTCGCATTCCCCACATTCTTGTTCTGCCCGGGAGTATACACCTTCACAAGCATAGTCCATCGGTGCTACACCCCCCTCTCTAGGTCTCGAAAATAGGTCAGATCAGGAAGTCTCAAAGCCCGAAGCTGGTGATGGACACTCTCTGGAAGAAACCACTTCCCAATAAACTCTCTCACCTGGAGAGATTTGTTCACAGGCCTGACAACCTACCTCTTCCAACAACAATCACCTCCCTCACCTGGAGAGAGGTTACACACAGGCTAAGCATGAACTCACACTGGCCAGTAAGCCATGCATAGTCTAGCACTACGTGGCCACAACAGCCAATTGGGAAAACAGACACGGGCTTCCCAAACAAGCTCAACAATCATGAAATAGACTCATGGTTTTGGTTTCGAGATTGCACAAGGTGTACAGATATCCCACACACAGGCTCACACTGTTCAGGCAAGGAATGTATCGGCTTCCTTAGGAATCAACATAGACCTTTTCCCCAGTTTCAAAATTGCACGAGGGTATCTTACAGAGGTCAAATGGGACTCACATTCAGACGGTTGACGGTGGAATGGAGGAGGAACCCCATCACGGCTCAATTCAACAATTTTTAACTGCATGCACTCGAATCGACATTTGTCACCCATGAAACTGCATGTGTTCCATCAACATGTGTTCCTCTCCATTTGGGAGTCACTTGTCATTCCAAAAGAATTTAGGATAAAACATATATTTCACATGGTCTTTTTGGAATAATATTAAAATACTTAAGCCCCTAGGCTCAACACTTATCTCCTCTTCCCACCTTCCAACCCCTAATCCCTTGCCCACTCTGTGGAATCTTAGTCCCCCGTCACTCATTCATCGTGGTCGGTCTGCACGCAGCAGTGTTTATATTTTTATTAATGTTTTGCATGATTACATATACAAAAGTAGGCTCTTGGCCTTCAACACTTAGGCTCTCTGGCCTAACAATCACATAAGCCCACCAGCTTATATAAACTTGGCTCACCAACCTATAAAACATAATTACAATTCATTTCAGAAACATGATTTACAACAAGGCTCGACCTTGGGGACATTACACTAATGTTAAAAGGAAATGACATAAAGGGTATAAATACATATCATTATACATTCATTTAACACACACAAGTCGAATTTAAGAGGAAATCTGAAGTAAAGAAGGCCAGATTTCAAGGGAGGATGAAGTCTTTGGGGGATGTGTTCTAAGATATGTTATTTACAGGTCATATTATCATTTTCTCTATAACTTGTTTTCTATAATGATTAAGATGTTGAAATTGATATGGTATTGAGAAGACATATCTAGGTACCGATGTTAAAAATTTCAGCTCTTTATTCACTATAATATTGGAGATACACTATGTGGAAGATAGGGTTTTTGACTAGTCTTAAAGCTAGTCATAAACAAGTGTTCCAGGTAATATAGTCATAAATTTTTCATAGAGAATACAAATGAAGTAATACCAATTTCATTAGAAAGAGTATGGGTTGTATTTTCTTTTGTGTGAGTTTCAAAATCTGATGTTAAATATTGAGTGCAGGGAATTATGTACAAGTTCACTCTCCTGAATAAACCAGAATTGAATAAGGTCTACCATTCTATCTATAACTTATTTTTGGGGAGGATTCAAGGAGTGAAACTTGGAGGCGTTTCATAGAATACAATGAGTAATATTATCTATAGGATCAAAGTATTCCAAGAATTGAAGAATTGCAGAAGTTGAAGAAGTCTCAGGAAGCATTATCAGGTTTTATGTGATGGTTGGTTGATGGTGATGATTTAATGTAAAGTTTTATTATCTCTCATATATTCTTGGGTGGAAGTAAGGGGCAAGGATGGAGAGGTCAACCCTCTCTTTATATTGGAGGATTGTATCTTCCTTTTGGAGGTTTATCCCTCCATTTATATTTGGAAGTTGGAGCTACCTTTGGAATTCATTACTTCCCTTGAACAATAACTATTGATTATTTCTCATATATTGTGCATGGTGTATTGTGGTGTATTGTTGTAACTCTTATACTATTGTTCATTCTTCATTGGATATAATTTAATGGTTTAAGTATAAGTTGAAAAAAAAAAAAAAAAAGTGTACTTGATATTGATTCACCCCCCTCTCAGTATCAACACTTTGTTTGTGGTGATGGAGGAGAAACAATAACAAAATCTATTCTGCTATAAATTGAATTTCACTCTATTGAAATCCTACATTTTAACATACACAACTTTACCTTTTCGATTTCTTCATTTATCTTTTGAATGGGTTGTTATTTCATCGAATACTTTCTACTTCGATTCCATAGGTTTCCCATGTTTGAAGAGAACAATTTTCTTCCAAGAACACCACAACAAGTTTGCTTTCCAATGATAATTGTCTTCCGATTACACAATTTTTTCTTGGTATTACACAAGAAGACATAACTAAAAATTCCAATTCCAATTACACAATTTTTTCTTGGTATTTCACAAGAAGACACAACTAACAATTCCAATTCCAATGACACAAAATTTTCTTCCAATTCTTCCCACAATTGTCTTCTAATAGCACAAAATTGTCTACCAATTAAACAATAAGAAAAAAAGAACAAAAACTTGTTTGTTGTTGTTATTTTTGTGTGCAAATGTCGGGCTTGTTCGCATTTTTGAGATAGATGAGGCTGAGGAGTTTGCTTGGCACATATATTTTTTGAGTAGGAATTCACATGTGTTCCTATTGGGTAGGGATGATCACCACTCACACTCAACTTCATTTATTTCAAGTCACAAGAGCATATGTGCACTCTTATTGCAATGGGAAAAACATTTATTATAGACCAAAATTTTTTATGAATAAATATGTATGAGGGTTTGGGGACAACTAGGACCAAAGGGCTTAATATTGAAAGTTTTTTGAAGAGTAGATAAATGATTAGAGCACCAATATGGAGGTGGAAGGGTTGTGTGGCCTTCAACAAGAGGCATAAGGATAGTTCACTTAGGGCTCGGTTTTGGAGGGGGTTAAGGGTCAATTATAGGTTACACCTAAGATTAGATGGAGCTAGGGGGGTCTAGGTCATGGTATTGGTCTAGGTCTAGATCATGGTCTAGGTCATGGTCATGGTCATGGTCATAGTATAGGTCTAGGTCATGTTCTAGGTCTAGATCTAGTTCTATGTCATGGTCTAGGTCTTGCCATGTCTTACCATGTTTAAGTATTGATATGTATATGTATAGGTATATATATTTCCATTTCTATGTCAAGGCCATTTATTTCCTTGAAATGTACCAATCTTGCTATAGTGTGTGAGAGTCAGAGAGGGAGAGAAGGAAGACATAAAGAGGGGGTAGAACGAGAGTGTATGAGAGTGTGAGTGGTAGAGAGAGGAACAAAGAGAGCGAGGGTATAGAGAGAGTGTATGAGAGTGTGAGAGGAAGAGAGAGGAAGACAAAGTGAGGAGTGGCGAGAGAGGAATACAAAGAGTGTGATAGGGGGAGAGAGGAAGATAGAGAGTGTGTGAGAGTGAGGGAGATGGAGACAAAGAGGGATATTAAAGATAGATAGAGTGAGAGGTAAAGAGATAAAGGGGGAAAGAGTGGGAGATAGAGAGGGAGG